>VZRO01002703.1:453061-492227 GCA_013397915.1 Daphoenositta chrysoptera
GGTGTTCGTGCCGCCGGCCGCCCCGAGGGCCCTGCGGGACCCCCGCTCCTGCCCCGTCCCCGCCGCGGTGGAGCCCCGGCCGGGGCTGCCACCCCCATTCCACCCTCGGTTCATCCCTTCCCTTCCTGCAGTGCTGGAGGACACGGTGGAGGAGCGTGTCATCAGCGAGGAGTACAAGATCTGGAAGAAGAACACCCCCTTCTTGTACGACCTGGTGATGACACACGCCCTGGAGTGGCCCAGCCTCACGGTGCAGTGGCTGCCTGATGTGACCAGGTGAGGGACGGGAAGAGAGGCCGGGGAGGCGCACGGCTCCTTTTCTGTTAACCGTGTGTGCTGAGTAACTTGAGGATAAAAAGCGTGTAAGACGAGAATAATTTGGGTTAGACTTCTCTTTGCGAGCTGGTAGCTCTTTATTTTGCTTACAGCTTTAAAAACTCTTCTGCACAGAAGCATCGAGGAAAAAGGTCACAATTTGATACTTCACAGAAGTCTAGATTAGCCTAGCTGATGCTGGTGTGAGGTGTGAACACAGAAGTCTTTCTCAATATATTTGTAAATAAGAGATCTAGTGCTCATCTATAGTTAATTCTGATCAGACAAATCTATCTGCTAGATTAGCTTGTTCTTAATGACTGTTTTTCCTCATGTGCACTATATATACTCTTTTGTCCAAGCTGTAGTATCTATAGTATATGCTTGATATCTGGACTTATTTAAGAGAATATTCTAAAACTGGTTCTTCACATCCTGGTTTTGTCCCCTGGTTCATTGTTGACTTCACATATTTAAATTTCCCATTCTTCCACATTGCCCTGAAAAAATTGTGGGCTCAGTTTGATTTCTTAAAGAATCATGAAGATGGGGGTAGAATCTGTTCGTGTGCCAGCTACTACAGAACTTAAATGGTTGCAGTAACAACTCGGGGCTCCTCTGAGGTAGTGGACAAGGATTGATATAACATGGATTTAGGTAGATTTTAAAATATCTTATGTGTAAGCTTCATGCAGTTATCAGTGGATGGTCTCTTTCTTCTGTCAAGTTCCTTCTTACATATGGGATGTTTTACATGTTGGTGAGGTGATCACTTCATTTGGTGTACCAGAATGTTTGGGGATGATGTTGAGAGATGTGAGCTAACTAGTCATGGCATGGAGAAGATGAAGCGGGGATTTGAGGGTGTGGAGCCCTTATGAGGAACACTTCTGCTTGCCTCGTATTTTGCAGATTGACTTAATATTCAGTTTTAAACCTGGTATTTCCAATTATCCAGTGTCAAAATATGTAAGCCATTTAAGGCAAGGACTGTCTCTTTGTATGGCACCTGACATGATGGGACACCTGTTCCTGATGCAAGTAAGTGCAAGTGCATTGTGTGTTTCTTGTTTGGTTTTGTGGTTTTTTTCCCCCTCTACGTTTGGAAGTGATGTAATAATACCTGTGGTAGTTTATGATTACCCAAATGATTCTGGATTGCTTGGATTCAGGCAACATAATTAGTTTGTTGCATTCAAGAATGCAGAGGTTGCTTGGTTTTGACTGCTCAAATTTGTCCTTTCAGAGATAAATGGCACCATCCATCCAGCTGTTTACTTTTAACTAAATGTTTCATTCAACCACCAGAAGAGAAATTTGACTCTAGTTAAGATAACTGGTAAAAGCTTCTAGAAGTAACTAAAATAGGTTGCCACTTGTCTCTTCAGGATTTGTGCTTTATGGAAAGGAGTATTGATTGTTTCCTAAATCAATACTCTGAGACTCCAGGGAAATTAGACAGAAGTAGGTATTGGTGTCACCTCCAACTGCTGTGCAAACTGTAACTGTCCCTTTCAAGCCACAGTGGCAATGTTTACTGGTTTGTATTGTTGCTCCAGCCTTGCTGGCTTGCTCATGGCAGAGTCCAGTTTGCTTTATTGCACAAGTCCTTGCAACAGAGGGGAGGATCTCTTACAGAGTGTCTCTTTTCTAGCTCCCTGAAGAGGTTTGGACCTTGAGGGTTACTGCTGCAAGCTGTGGAACTTCTGGAACTGAGCGCATAATTTTATTCCAACATTTATTATTCTAAACAGGCCAGAAGGAAAGGATTATGCTCTGCACTGGCTGGTTTTGGGAACACACACGTCAGATGAACAGAACCACCTGGTCGTTGCCAGAGTCCAGATCCCCAGCGGTGATCGATTCGATGCTTTGCAGTTTGACAGTGAGAAAGGAGGTGGGCATGCAGCATTTTTAGGTTCTGTTTGAGCAGTATCATTACTGTTTTCAGTTGTTCTGATAATGATATTCTAACTTGCTGTTAAATACTATAGTGGACATATACTTACCAGTCCACACTAATTCTAGATTACTAAAAAGAGGAAACTTTTTGTTTCAGAAGAGCTTAGATAACATGATGGGATACAATCCGTACTAGAATTTCTACCAGCTGTCTCAGTTTTGGTGAATACTTGTACACATCTACCTCAAATAAAGACTAAAGGTCTGAAAGAGGATGCCAAACATCAAAAGTGTTAATGCTATTGTGTTGCATAAGTGTGAGTCTTTCCTAGTCTTTTCTTGTGTTTAATAAGGTGCTACCACTGTTTCTTGCAGTATGGAAGATGCTGTTTCAGTAGTCTAAAATAATTGATGTGATAAACTGAAATTTTTCTGACAACTGTAGAATTTGGTGGCTTTGGATCTGTGACTGGCAGAATTGAGATGGAGATTAAAATTAACCACGAGGGTGAAGTGAACCGTGCCCGATACATGCCACAGAACCCCTGCATCATTGCCACAAAAACACCCTCTGCTGATGTGCTGGTGTTTGACTACACTAAGCATCCTTCAAAACCAGGTGGGTCAGACTCCTTGGAGCTGAGCAAAATGCCTCTTGTCATCGAGGGGTAAACTTGTGTTTGACTGTGATTGGAAGAGAGTTGCTGGGCTCTGGAATCCAAAGGAGAAGGCCCTTATCTTCAGGGACTTTAACTGCCTGGTTATGCTCACTTTTGTAAGAGAATCTTGGTAGAAGCAGCACTCTCTGGAGAGGTTCATGTATGAAATACAATTGTTGTAACAAAACAAAGTTCTTGGGTGATAATGATGCTCCTCTGGACTGATGTGCAAGGAGATGCTAAATGGACAGAATTTTCTGTCTTTCAGACCCAAGTGGAGAGTGTAATCCTGACCTCAGATTAAGAGGACACCAGAAGGAAGGCTATGGCTTATCATGGAACTCAAATTTGAGTGGACATCTTCTCAGTGCATCAGATGATCATGTAAAAACCACATATTTTCCCCTATTTAAAAAACCCAATTCCTCCTAATTTGTGTTGTGGTAGAAAATTGGAGAAAATCTGTCCTAGTGCAGATGTGTATTGTTATGTGGGGAAGCTCTCACATATTGTAATTACATTTCTAAAGGCTGTCAGTTGGCTTTAGACTGTAATCAACAACGAGTTTTCTTTAAGGTTCTTGATGTAGGAACTGATTATTTTTATAGTTGTCTGCTGGCAGAAATCCTTTAAACTGGCTTGGGTCAAGACCTTAAATTAATAAGACTCTCAAAGATCAATTGAACTAATAGCTTATAAATTTCTTTGTGGAGTTTAAAAGTGTAAATTGCTTTTGTGACCTTCTAAATAATCCTTGGGCCTTGAACTTGCAGAAAACTGACTGATAACTTAGCTCTCATTTGTGGCATACTAAGTGTTCTCTTTCAAAAGCAAAGAACTGCTTCAGGAACGTTGTCACTGTAGAGTGTGATTGATTATTTATTTGAAAGATAATACATTCAGAGTCTGGATTTCAGTAGAATGTGGCTTATTTACAGACGGTGTGTTTATGGGATATAAGTGCTGGACCCAAAGAAGGCAAGATTGTTGAGGCAAAAGCCATCTTCACTGGGCACTCTGCAGTAGTGGAGGACGTAGCATGGCACCTGCTCCATGAGTCTCTGTTTGGATCCGTGGCGGATGATCAGAAGCTTATGATGTAAGTTGGGAGGTTTCTGGGTAGTGCCTGCTGTGTGCTGCCAGTGGACCTAGTCCACAGCACTGAAGTCTGAATTTTGGAATGATTTCATGCAGCTCATTATGGCAGTCGGCTACAGTGATGGTGCAGAATCACTGAAATCTACATGCCATTTAATGTGTTCACATCACTTGAAAAGAAGATGTAACTCATACATATGTCAGCTTCCTAGTGCAAGCTGCTCATGTACAACAGACACAAAATACTGAAGGTTTTTGGAATGAAAACTGTAGCTTCAGAGTTGGATTTAGTAATAAAAGCTGCAGTGAAAAAGAACCTCGTGTAAAAACTTAAGTTTGTTTGCTCTCCCTCTTTCCTCCCTGCCCCCAACCCTTCCCCAAACCCTTCATGCCACAGTTGGGACACAAGATCTAATGCCACGTCCAAGCCGAGTCACTCAGTAGATGCTCACACAGCCGAGGTCAACTGTCTGTCCTTCAATCCTTACAGCGAGTTCATTCTGGCAACTGGCTCTGCTGACAAGGTTTTTGCTTGTCTGTATTTTACATTCCTAAGCAGTGCAGATGAAGGCCATTACAGTAAAACCAGTTTCTTGTTACTTGTGTCTCCCAGACGGTGGCTCTATGGGATCTTCGAAACTTAAAGCTGAAACTCCATTCTTTTGAGTCTCATAAGGGTGAGATTTTTCAGGTGGGTAAACTACTCACAACCTGTAGAAGAAACCCAAGAAGAAACTGACTTGGACAGGAACATGTAGGTTTGTGTTCTTGCAACACAGATAAATCTGTTGAATCAAAATTCACTATGTTGTGTTTGACAAATACGGACAGTACCATGTAGTTTATTTCTGCCTTTCCCCACTTGACTTGGAAGCAAGTAGTCAACAACTTACTTGCTAAAAAGATACTGGGTGTTCACAAGTACCTTTAGTACAGGTAGAAGGTTTCTTTAAAATGATGTGCTGTAGAGAGGATTTGGGTTCAAACCTAATTTTGTGAACTCTGCCTATTTAATTAGGTGCAAGTAACAGTGATTTTTAGACAAATTTCATAAAATATGGCAGATCTGTAAGAGTGAAATAATGTTGTTTGTTCATTTTGAGAAATCTTAAGACTTTAAAGCAGTCTATTTGAGCTACTGGGTATCCTCTGTGCTGGAAGAAACTGATTTACAGAGTATAGTTAAAAATTAGTGGCCAGGGTGCTGGTTATTCAGGATATGCTTTAGAAATCAGTAACTGCTCCACTGAAGTTGTTTTCTTTCAACAGGTTCACTGGTCTCCTCATAATGAAACCATTCTTGCTTCAAGTGGTACCGATCGTCGGCTTAACATATGGGACCTAAGGTGAGGAGCAGTTCCTTTCTGTTTGTATATGAACAGATGGTTAAAAACAAGGCTGCAGGCCTGCATTATTTGGCAGGTTTGATTTGTGCTGTTCTCTAGCCTTCCTTGCTTACCTCAGGCCAGGTCTTTTGGGTATAAATAGAAACAGCACAGTACATCTAAAGTTACTTCTCCATCAGGATTTCTTGCTAATAGCATTGTTCTCTGTTGTCCACTTGTTGCCTAGATTCAAAAGACAAAACTTGCAACAGTGTTAAAGTGGTAGGATAAAAAGCAGTTCTTTAATAAAAGCTTTCAGATGCACAAATATGGCTATATGTGCATGCGTGATAAAGTATTTCTACAATTTTTAAAAGGTTAATTAATTAGTGTATCTAGCAGATATATGCAGTAGGAGGTCAGTTGGCCTGGTAACCCACCCTTGGGTCTGCCCCTTTGGAGTTGGTCCAAGGGTTTCTTTGCCCTATATCTTGTTATGTCTCAAGTTCTGGTGGAAAACAAGAGATGTCCTTGTCAGGAATTCTGTTCTTAAGAGTAAGACTAAACAGAATTTCAGGAATGTGTTAGAAAGGGTTAGCTTATTATTCTAAAATGTGAGAGGGCAGGAAAAGTACTAGAAATCATACAACTATATATTAAAAATCTACAAAGCTACACGTATGAAAAAGGCTGAAAATCTTTAGGCATCACATCAGTAAGTGATTTTTGCCTCCATGTGCTTCTCAAGTTAAGATTCTATTCAGTAATGACAGTGCCAGACAGTTGATGTTTTATACCTGATGCTTATAGTTATTTCACAGTGAGAAAAACAAATTGCAAATATGGGAAACAAAGGCCAAGAACTGTTCAGTTAAGTTGCTATAGAATGCAATTGTAATTTTAATAAAAAGTACAAACTACTTTCTTACAGTAAAATTGGAGAAGAGCAGTCTGCAGAGGATGCAGAAGACGGGCCTCCTGAGCTGCTGGTACCTTTTTGTTCATGTTTCAGTGTGCTGACATGCTGTATGGCAGTGACAAGGCTTGTCACTGTGCTGCTAAAACTGCAGCTGTTCATAAATCTTTTCAGCTCGCTGGTTTCCAGTCCATTGCTCTAATTTGCTGTAGGCTTTCTCTGTTCAGTTCTGAAGGTTCTCCCATTTCCTGTGTGACTCTCTAAGTGCTCTTAGATGTAACCAGAATGAAATATGGCTGGATTTCACAGCCCAGCCCCGTGTGAAGAGAGACCATTTTGAGGATGTCAGTTGTTGCTGTAATAGTAGGAACTGTTATCTCAAAAGCTGTCTCAGCAACTGCGTGTGTCCATAAGCAGTGAATGGGAAGCAGTTGAACACACACCTTCCTTATGTCTGTTGTGAATCTCTAGTGTCAAGTTTTTCCTTATGTAGTCAATAGCATGATGAATTTAACTTAAGAATCCCGAATTTTAACAGATTTTTCTAAAGTTGAAATGGCTTACTGAAGCTTTTGGGTCTTTTTTTTAACAGTTTATTCATGGAGGACACACTGCCAAAATTTCAGACTTCAGCTGGAATCCTAATGAGCCTTGGGTAATCTGTTCTGTATCAGAGGACAACATAATGCAGATATGGCAAATGGTGAGTGTCACAACAGCTCTTGGGTTGCTCTGAAGCTTGTTGTATAAATGAAACTGAAAAGGCTTGTTCTTCTTAGGGCAGCTTGTGCCTTCAAGGACTGAAAGTTGTCTGTGCCATATACTTCTTGCTCTGATCAAGTGTGAGACTTTAGAAAGAAAAACAAGACTCAAACAACTTGAATAAAAGCAACTGCTAGTTAATTCTTGATTCCAAATCCTAGGTACTAGTTATAATATTAAGATTTATTCTTAATAAAGCAGTTGCAAACTTATATCCAATATTAGCCAAGACTTACTCTTCCCCCCCGTATGTTGGCTGTAAAGCAGGATGCCTTTTAACTCCCCAGTTAGTTCACATTACTTTACATTACAGGAAGTGGATCAGCTATCTTAGAAATAAATAAAGTGGAATAAAGTAATTTGGGAATAAATTAAGTTTAAAAAAACTGTAACAGGCGCAAGTGTGTGTCACAGGTCAGGCTTCTTTTTTTTAATAGTGTTTTTGTTTTGTTTGTTTAGACTGAGGTTGAAATAATTCCAAATAAAATGTTCATAATAGGGCTAGTGGTTAAATGGCTACTGCTTTTGCTGTTGAAATGGAGCAATGCAAGAAGGCAGCTGCCAAAATGTAGTCACTGTGTGCACATTCCTAAATTTGGCTGCCTTTTAAGAAAGAGCAGGGAGAAAAGTCTCTTCAAGGAGGGGATGATGGCTGTGCCACCTTGTTATTATGAAAGTCTTTTTCTATATGAAGTGGAGAAGATAGTGTAAAAACAATTGTGTGTATCACCTGTGATGTAATGTCTTGTGTCTTCAGGCAGAAAACATTTACAGTGATGAAGACCCAGATATAACAGCAGCCGAACTGGAAGCTCAAGGAATGTAACTTTTCTTCTTTAAGGAACTACTGGGAATGACATAGTAATATAATTCGACTACTGTATACAAAAGATAAAGCCCCTAAAAAAAAAAGAAAAAAACAACTAAAAAACAAACCCCAAAAGCCCCACAATCACTGGGCAGAAGCATTACATCAAAACAAGAATATTCTTAATCAGGCACAAGAAGCTTGTATAATCAAGTTGTCATGGGATACCCATGGTTGTGTGGGCACTTTGAGGTGTTGTCTACTGTACAGCAATTAGCTTTAGAGAAAATAAGAATGACTTAATACCTATGTCTCTATTTTTAAACAAACTGACTGGGTTCCTGTAAATAAAATAGTTAAATCTTCACTCTTCACACATAGAAACTATATTAAAAAAAAAAACCTTTTTAGTAATATGTAAAAAGAGCTTTTCACTTTTACACACCACTTTTGGATTGGCTTTGAATAAATAAAATCTATTAAAAAAAGGGTTGGTGTCTTTCATGTCCGCTGGTATAAGTTGAATGCTTTCTTGCCTGAATATAATTTAATTGGTGCTTGGTGATAAAGGTTTGTAATTTTTGGGTTATAACTTAGCCCACAATTAAAGGTCTGGGAAGATAAGAGTTGTCTTTATGCCAAAAAAATTGGAATAGATAACTTGACTCTTTCACAAAGGGAATGGGTTTAGGAGGAGGTTTAGGGAATCCATGGGGAGAGACAGAGAGATCTCATGTAAAGTTCAGGTTTAAATCTTGAGCAGACTCAAGTAACTTCTTTGTGTTTGGGTGTTTAGTGGTTGGATTTTGTTGGTTTGTTTTGATGTGTTTTATGTGTGTGTGTTGTGGGGGTTTTTTTGGGTCAACTGGCCACCACTGTCCTTCATCATTTTCTTAAGTGCCAAGGTGCCAGTGCTCTCAGTGCATTGGTGACACCTGTGTTTGGTTAGAGCCTTCCTGTAGCATTTTTTACTTAAGTGAGGCGATTGGGCAGTTGCCTAAAATGCATCAGTGTCTGAACAAACACAAAACAAACACACAGTTTGCTTCTGAACCTCGCACTGACTGAAAAGTTCAAGAATTTTGACTATTGTAGCAAAATTTCTCCATATTTATCGTGGATCTACAGACAGGTAATGGATTACGTTGGGAGCTGGCAGACAAATCTAAGTGTCTGCCTGGAGTTTATAACTCTTAGCTACTCAAGACCTTAATTAAATGAATTGCTGGCTGTCCTGATCTTTCTGCTCAAGCTGAAGAAAAAAAAAAAAGCGATGACTGTGGTGGCTGATACTGAAAATGTGATGCTTTGCTCTCCTCTGCACTGGGGCTGTAACAAGCTAGCAGACTGCTGGGCTCAGGCTGCGCATCTGAAGCTGCCGGTGCTGGCTCTGGCTGGGAGGGAGCGCATGTCCATCTGAGCAGGGGGGTGGTGCTGGGGGCTGTGGTTTGGATTTGTGGCTGGGAAGGTGCTGATAAAGCCCCTGTGCTCTGGCTCTTGGTGGGCAGTGCTTGCACACTGCGTAGGCTGGGGGAAAGGGAACGAGCTGGGGAGGAGACACAGCTGGGATAGCTGACCCCAACTGGCCACAGGGATATTCCTTACTTTGGGCCATGCTCAGCAATAAAACGGATGGAGGAAAGTGAGGAGGGCTTTGTGTGGTGGCCATTGCTTAGATGGTGGCAGGGCATCGACCTGTGTCAGGGAGGGGACAAGTAGTTTCATTCCCCTCTCAGCCACCTCTGAAACTCCTCCAGCAGGAGCCAGGAGATTTTCTTCTGTTCTCTCCCCCACCCTGCTGGGGAAATGCAAGTGACAGCACATGATAAGCATTTAACACTGAATTCAGAGGTGGTTTCTGGTCAGGCCCTACATTCTTTTGACAATCATTCTAACACACACAGCTCTTGAAAAGTGGGAAATTAAGACGTTGATGCCTTTTTCTCTGGTCGTAGAAATAATATCCAGAAACGATTAAGGGGATAAAAGGGGTTTTACCTCATTTAAGAAGGGTTCTTACGGTGCACAACTCTCCAGAAAACACTGGAGAATGCACACGGTGTGTGACACGAATACAATTTTTACAGACTTTGCAAATTAGGATATCTGACAAAGGTTCCCCAATTAGAAGCTTAATAGATAAAGTAACGTCCCCCTATTCTGGCAACTTCTAGAGTCACCTCCCCCTCAGATGAGGCTTGTATCCTGTTTACAAAAATACATCCTAGAGAGCTGGATCAACCTTGGTTCCTATGGAGAACCAAGATAGCATAAAGGCTTCAAGCCTTTAACTATGAGACTTTTAGGATGTTTTGTCTTCCTGCCTAGAAAAATACTGGAACTAAGTTACAATATCAGGCTACAAATATGTATACTAAGAACACAGAAAATATATAAAAGGTATATAAAAGAAAAGGCAAAAAATCACCACGGCATCAACATCAATGGCCCAGCTTTCTGGAAAAACAGAAATACTTCCCTGAGAGCATGTGGTGGTTCCTGCTGGTGCAGACAGAGCAGTGCTCTCTGACATGACCCCTCCCTGCTGCTGGTCCTCTTCAGTGGTCACTTCAAGGAGACCTCCTGGCTGACTGGCACCAGCATGTGGAACACAGCTCATCCCTAGAATTGGTGATTCCAGCTTTGTATGTGAAATATGGTTGGGGTTGTTCACTAAAATCTTTTACCACCTCACTAACTGAATGGGAGGGAGAACGTGGAGTGTAACTGCACTGCTCTTCTCATTGCTTTTCTTATGCTACTTTTTTAAATTCCCTGCCTGCTGTTACCAGGGCTACCCCCTGCTTTGTAGTCACTAGGTCACCATGCATGGACTTGTCTCTCCATACCTTTTTCAAGAATGGTTCCTATTAAAGTGGTGCAGGTATGTGCAACAGAGCTTGAATATTCCCCTGGAAGGCTGAGATGCTGTTGGAGTTCAGCAGGCAGGTGACAACTGGACAGGATGTGCTAAACAGCATGAAAGGTCAAACCTGCCAAAGGACACCTTGGCCACTGCCTGATTAACTGTGCTTTGGTCCAGCTGGTGTTCTGGGTGTACAAACACTAAAATGCCATGCACAGGAAATGGAAATGAATGCATTCTCTAAATATGGGTTTGTTTTGCCAAGCCCCCTGCCATGGGCAGGGACATCCTACACTAGACAGGGTTGCTCCAAGCCCCATCAAACCTGTCCTTGAGCACTTCCATGGATGGGGCTTCCAGATAAGGCATCCACAGCTTCTCTGGGAAACCTGTTCCAGTACCTCACTGCCCTCACAGTAAAGAATTTCTTCCTAAGATCTAATCCAAATCTACCATTTGGGGTTTAAAGTCATTACCCAGCATCACTCCTTGCACTTGTGAAAAGTCCCTCTTTGACAGTGACTGTCAAATTTTGTCAGGGTTCTAGATTTTATTTACTGAAACACCAAGAGCTCAAAGATGGAGGCGTAGGGTACCTTGAATGTCCCACAAAGCCCTACTTCCCTCTAGAGCACAGAGGAGCAGCCACCTGGGGCCTAGGGATGCAGTTAAGTGCCTGCTCTCTTACAGCTGAAAGGATGGGATAATTTATTAGGGACCAAAATGAAAGCATAATTTCATTAACTATACCTGCAGTTCAAAGTGCAGCACTAAATACAACCTCTGCACTGCTTTCTTTCCCCCCAGTCTGGATTGTTTTTCTCCATACCTGTGTGCACACAGCTTCCTTCAGTAGCAGCAACCTCATACCAATCTTTTTTAGGCAGCTCTAAGATGGCTCAGTCCTGCAGCCAGTATTTAATCAGGAGAGTCTACATCTCATTGCCTAGAAGTGTTTTGTTACTGAGAATGCAGTGCTGGGACCAATGTGGTTTTTAATTTGCAAGTATTTTTTCTTTTTAATATATTTTTAATGCCTGAATAGCATGCTTGTGAAACATTGGAAGATCACCCTATTGAAGTCTATTTAGCTGAATGCCATAAGATTTTGATTTTAAAAACTGTTGCCTCCCACAGGACGTAGATAACTGCTTATGCACTTCTGTTTGGTAGTAGTAAATACAATGGGAGTTGAAGTTTAAAGAAAAGTAATAGAGCAGTCAACCTGAACACTGGCTCCAGCAAGATATTTATTGCATTAGACAAGAGTTACTCTAGATGGAGTACACTGAGTTCAACATGTTATTCCTGGAGGTTCGTATGTGCTGGGAAGCACCATCAGGCTTTCCATCCTCTGGCCTTTCTTGTCAAGGGAACTGTGTACAGTTTTGAGACCTACCTTTTTTGTATTGGCTGTTCCCAGACGAGCAGGTATAACAAAAAATACAAAAGGTAATTTAAAGTGAAAAATGGCCAGTTTAGGGTGACTTCCTCACTTGTTCTCAACACCTCTATATTTGATGCAATTTTTCAGTATTTTTTCTCTCCAAGGCTTTCAGCCGACACCAAGGAAATCTAAATTCTTTCCTCTTTGAACTGAAATACAATTTATAGTTTCACTGTCATGCATGTTGTCTTTTAAACCAGCTTTTATTTCAACAGACCTATTGTTTCTGGAAGTTGAATGATAAAAATCTTCAGCCAGGCTCTGATCAGACCATACCAGTACTTCCGGACAGCAGCAGCACTGTGGCAGAGAGGTCTTTTATTGCTAATAAAGCCAAGGGCCATTACGAGTGTGCATCACAAATTTTTGCTCCCACTCTTCCCTAAGAATGGGATGGTTTGCATCACCAACTCCTCTGAAGATAAACTTGACAGAAGTATTTGTGAGGAGCTGCAAGAAGTTATGAGTAACTGATACTGAAGTATTTTGGAATGTACAACCTGTACAACAACAAACCTGAGGGAGCGTGTAAAATTCCTGCAGTTTGCTTCAGCGTGGCAAAAAGCAAGTTTAGGGTTTTCCTTTACTGTGTACAAGGACCTGTATTTGCTTTTATTGTAAAATCAAGACCCTCGAGAACAGTAACTGTTGGATACCAGGTAACTTCTGCTGTGTAGCCACACAGTTGATGCCATTATCCATACCATACTTTATTGTCTTCCATGTGTATGCGATGCCTCTTCACTTCAGCACTCAAACAGCTGAACAAAGCTGTGTAAACTCTCTACAGGGAACAAGTATTTAAGTCAACACCAAGTTTGACATGTTGCTTCACAGCCAGAGATGTCTGGTGGGGTAGATTCTTCGTAATTCTTTCAACATCAGCTTCTGTCCTGTGAATTTCAAACCTAAAAAGTTCCCCCAGTCCAAGCAGAGTAAAACATGGTTAACAGATTTTGAGAGTTTGACTATCCTTCCCCTTTAAAAGGCAATGGATCACTCTTTTAAAACATCAACAGTGCATAAAATCCATATTCTGGAGAAAAGGGTTAGGAGAAGAGTCAGTAACCACCCAGCAGGAAACAGCAGAGGCACAAAGCCAGCAAAGCTTTGATGAGCAGGATTTATAAAACAGGTAGCATGACCGAGATCAAATGGTTTTATATGAATACAGGTGTAAAGGGCAGAAACCAAACAATCAAACAAATTACATAGATTAAATACCAGTATCATATCTTGGACTTGTCAGAACTGAGGTAGTTATTTTGACCCTTAACACCAGGACATAAATTTGGTGGAAGTGACAGTGAACTACAGCAATATGGAGTATCCGTCACATGGCTGTATTCAGATTAAGTTTAGAAATGAGTAACTTAAATTCATTTCCTCAGCTTGAAATAGCATGAGATGTAACAGGGTATTTAAATTTGTAAAGGCTCTAAGAGGTTACTTTCTTGAAGTAGAGCTGTAGGAGCAGTGTCCTTGGCACAGTTTGGAATTACACAAAGGCCTGCTTCAAGAGTCCCTGTCCATGAGACAGGCACAGCCCAGAGCCCTGTTTGAACAAGAAATCCAAAACAACGTGCAAGCTCAAAGCTGAAAGATAACAAACAGTTTTAAAGGAATTGAAAATAAAGTCTTCATGGGCAGCAGAGTATTCTTAAATTACTTAAAAGTTCAGGCTAGATGGGTGCCAGAGTCAGCAAGATCTGTAAAAGTTAGCACAGTTCAATGAGGCTGAGTTCAGCTATTAAAAGGAAATACAACCTTCCTTCAAGAAGAAATGTCTAAACAAGAAAAAAAAGGTGGAACTATCAAAATTTAAATGTAAAATATAACATTAGGGAAAAAAAAAAAAAAAACAAGCAAACCAAGCAAGATCAAACAAGAAAGGAACAAAAATTATCTGTGAGGAGTAACTTTCTAAAGGCCTAAACCCAAGTATCTCTGACTACAGCAAGCACACGTGCCTGGAGGGCTCAGAATGCAGCTGGTGAAAGAGGTTCTCCCCTCAGACCTACTCTTCACAAGAGAAGTACAGCTCAAATGTGTGTGTACACGTTTGCACGTGCTTTAGCAAGAGAGACTTAGCACTTGATTAAAAAAAGGAAAAAGCCAAAATCCCCAGCTATTAACTGTGACCAGATTTCCCTCTAGCAAAAGCTTGCAAATCTGACCAGTTTTCATAAGGAACTTAGGAGGACTGGGAAGATCCAAGGAAATAACAACAGATTTGACTTCTGTATCAGTTTGCACTGGAATAAAGGAGAGAAAGAGGTGTTTACACAGGAGCAGAGGCAGCACCTTTGAGCAGACAAGTCTCAGATATAAAGGAATACTTTGAAGTACAAGGAGACCAACTAAGACCAGACAGTGTAGTTGGATTTCAAAATACTTGGCACAGCTCTAGAAAAGGCTCAGGGCAAGGACCTCTGCTGCTCACCTTTTATACAATGGGTATCGTCAAACAAGTTAATAAAGTTTTTTAAATTAAAAAATTAGTACTATCTTCAAAGACTCATAGAGCACATCAGAGTATGTTGTAGAGCAGTTCCAAATGCTACCTAGAAAAAATAGACACAAAGGAAAACTGAACTCAAAACCAGTTCCAAAACAAAACCCAGTTTAGGGAAGTTGCCAAATGTTAGAGAATATGCCAAAAAAGGCAAACAGAACATTTGTCAGTATTAGGATACTAGGAGGGAGTGTACATTAGGAACAAATGATCCCACATAGTATGACACAGTGTGGAGCATTTGATAAACTTACTAGGAAGCATTTTTTAGCATAAGTCCCTGTATTTTTTACAGTGCACCCAACTGAACTATGATGGATAAATTTTTGGAGAGAGAAGGCACGAGCAGAATTCAAAGCAGGCAGGTGCAGGTCCAGCCAGAGCTCCTGCCCTCCGTGGTCCAAGTGACCCTCACCTTAAGACACTCCAGGTGAGGTGAGCAGAGTGCAGGACCCACTCACCCCTTCCTTGCCTGGGGCTGCTCCCACCAGATACCACCAGAAACGTGCAAGTCACTGCCACTACCCCAGAACAGCCCCTTCCCAGGGCAGCTCACTCCACCAATATGCTTGAAATCAAATTTCACATCTTTTAATTTGCACTCTTCACTTTTCAAATAAATACAATTTCAGCAGATTCAGTTAGAAGACATGAGTATGATGTTAAAGAAAAACTCAGAGTCCAATATATTAAGCATACTTATTTACTTAATCTATACAGAATTGAGTAGATAAAATTTCAGATTCACATTAGTGAAAAATCTCTACAAAATGTTTTTGAAAAGCAAAACAAAGACTTCCTGTTCATTTATCACTTTTCCTCATGAAAGCAGACATGGGTTGTAAAAATAAAGCAGTGTGTTTAGCACAAACTAGATTTCTGCATCACTTTTTTCACAGTTATTTCCATCTACAGTCCAAAGAGGTAGATTTTCTGCAACACCTGAGAATTGAACTGTAACATAACCAGGTGTAATGAAAGGAAGGACAAAACAATAGAGATACAGCCCTAACTTACGTGTGTACATATACACGCATTTGGGTCTTGAATCATGTACAAATTAGCCTTTTGCAGCTTAATCATGGTGAAACTGTTGATCAGGCCCCAGTTTTGACAATTAGACACCCTCATCTCAGGCTGCATCAGTTTACATCCCAATTTAAATGGTTTGTGGGAGAAAGGCAGTAATACAGATTTACTTAGGAACCCTACTGGAGCCCCTTTGGCTGCAGCCTGGCAGTGCAATAGCCTGCAGTGTGGCAGATCAGTGACAGTGCTGAGCTTATCCCTTACATCAATTTGTATTTTTTTTAAAACAACACTTTTTAAGCAATGCATGAAATTCTGTTGACTGGTTTCAGGAAGCAAAGTACAGTTGCCTTGGCCAGATAAGTTGCTATAATGGTAGGCTGGGGGTAGAAAAGAGAGATGATACCCCGTTTTAAAAGCCTTTCACCTGGGGCATTCTGCTTCATTTACGTATTTAGCCAGTGACAAAGATACTTGTATTGCTGTTCTATACATCTGTTGTGTCTCTAAAAGCCCTTTAAAATACTCGTGCAGCAGGGTCCAAAAACTCACTCTTGCCTCCATGTAGAACAAGCACTATAGAAAAATTGTTCAGAATACAAATGTCCAAATAATAAACTGTAAAAATAGAAAACTGCATGTCCTACCTTGCCAAGGGTATGATGCACCAGATACAAAGTTTTTCACTTTTCCTCAAGAAAATTATGTTATACTTAGTGTTAGCTGAAAACCAGTTCTCACAACACCTGTTTTTTCAAGCTTGATTCTATAAAGCAAGTAATTTGAACAGCAAGTCTGAAATATTTCTTTCCAGTTATTTTTATGCTATACGGTTTGCAAGATCAACATTTCAAAGCTCTGAATCTAACCTGACTGCTCATTGCTACCTTCTTTTCATTCCTGCATTGTGCTTGGACCGCAAACACCAAACCCACACAAATTTAGGAGAAAGATGGCCAGCTTCCCATTTGCTCCGTTTCAGAAATGTCCGTTTTGTACAGTTCCTCTTAGTGGTATGAGCTAAAACACATGTATTACGCCTTAGATAACCTTTCTCTCTGAGATAGCTAAGTTATTTCAACGTACATCACTACAGGAAAAGGACTGAGAGCTCAGTGCAGCCTGAACATTCAAGTAATTTAGCCACTGAACTGCCAAGGGCAAATGGGGGTGGGAAGCTCATTGAGATGTGCTTGATTCAGAAATCCCCTCCCAAGTAAGTGCAAAAAACTTTTAAGTACCAGAAAAGGCTACACGTTCATATTTCTTAAAATGACAGCAACCAAAACTAGAAAGTAAATGCATGGGAACTAAAGTTAGGGGTAGCTTGTAGTTAGGTCACATTGCCTTGCCAAAAAGTAAATGTTGGTCCTAGTTCCTTTCAAGAAAAGAAGTCACAATGTGGATATCAAATTTTCTAGGAAAATACAACATGGTTTAAGGTTAACAAGGGGGCTTTGTTTGTGGTATGTTAGTGTAAGAATGTGAAGTACCATCTTTACCAGACAACCTGACGAGGAAGGCACTCTGCCAACTGGTGCAGCTTTGAGGTTGACTGTGCAGGAAATTCTACTTTGTACTTCAGGAAGTGTATTTGAATCTTTCACGTTCAGTTATAACCAGTATAATCTTAACTAACACTTAAATACGTCGCATACGTGGCTATGAGAGGAAGTCTGTATGCCAGACTCCTGTCTTCCACACCTCCAGCAGAAAGTGCCTGATTTGCCAGCTCTTCAGATAATCCAGAGGTTTGCTCAGAAATGAACGGACTTCTCCAGTCAGGATAACCATGTGGTGGACACACTGCAGCTAAGAGGGAAGGATGTGACCAACACCTGTGCAATAGGCTCCACAGCTGCAAAATCCCACTCGGTAGCATCACTGTACATTTTCTCACACATTTCTATTTAACATGTTCACAGGTAGGGCAAATAGTCCAAACTAACCTTTACAACACAACCCTGAGACATCTGCAAAAAGCTGTACACCCTGTTTCACCAGCTGCAAATTAATGTATTTCAAGCTGTTTTTTCATACCACAAAGTACATAAAACCCTTTAAATGTATCTTTTACTATATTCTGGACCTTTACTTTTTCATTCACATATAAGAAAACATATATAGGGGGAAAGCTGACTTTTTTACTGGCCATTAGACATCCTTATGTAGATAAATTTACTGGAAAAATTGATAATCTTTAGTATAGTGAGTGGCAAATCAATGAACAAAACCAGAGTGCTGTTCTTTAAAATAAAAGAGCAACCTGCTGTCACCATTTTCCCCAAACAATATTAGATCTGTACACAGTCTTCCATGACAGTGATTTGTGTTGTGGGGAGGAAACGCACATGCATCCTTTTATGGAAAAATATTTTCTTTTAAAAAATGAGGCAGATGTGCAACACAGTTGTGGAAAATTTATAGTTTAAGCTATTTAAAGCTGCTATGCAGCTTCCTGTACCACATAAGTCCAGTAGTTCTAAGAAAATACAGATATGGTAGAAAAAGTAAGAAAATTTTCACCACAAAACCAAATAGTTACCACCAACAGAGAAAGTTATACACAAAATATATCTCTCAATACAGTGTTTACACTTCATTTTAGTCTACAGATTCAGTGCCAGGAACAGGACTTGTTGAGACAGTCTTTTCAGAGCTATTTGCCACACGTGATTCCACTGCGGGTTGGATTCCTGGTTCCGTGTCAATGGGAGTTCCCAGCTCCTCATGGGAATTGAGTGTGCAGGACTGCAACACCTGCACAGCCAGATCCACATCTGCTTCTCTAAGAGAAACCTGCTCCTTGAGCACTTCCACCTTCTCATTCAGCTCGTTCCTTTCCGTCTGAAGGGCCCTGCACAGCTTCTCCAAACGCTCCAGTTTTATTTGAAAGCCTTTGTATTCTTTATCTCTTACTGTTTTCTGAAGGACAAAGGAAATAAAAACTCTGTGATACAACAATTTCCCCCCCTAGATTAATGAAAAGAATCACCACTATTTAATCCCGAATATTAAGTCTTAATTAACACAGTAGGCCAAATTCCAGCTGAACTAGAGCCAATTTCCTCAGAATACTTCACCTAGCAGTGAGCTGGAGTGGCAATGGACACCTTTAAAAACAAGCAATGAGAACTACATAACCACTTGATGCTACCTCTACGTAAGGGCTGGGTGTCAACCAGGACCCTAATATGAAATCCCATAACACTGTCAACTACAACCCAAATAATGGCAACTATAGGGAGGAGAAGGGCATAGCAGTAAGAAATCCACAATCCATCAGCAGAATCCAGGCCAGAATGTACCATACTTGCAGCTCTGCTAACCAGCTCCTTATAAGAAGGGAGGGACAGACAAACAGCACTACAGCAGGACCTACTCAATCAAGCACAGTTTGCCAAGGCCAGACCTCACATCCCTGAACCAGGCCTTGGACAGTGCAGGAACAGCTGCACTGTGCAGCTCCTGCCAGACTACAAGTAAGTGATGGCATTTCATGACCTCAAAAGCAGCAGCAATGCAAGAAAGCAATCGATCCCTCACTCAGGGGTTACCTCCTTCATGTCAATCCTGTGTATTTCAAATAGATTTCTATAGCAGCACTGCTTGAACTTTGCTCAGCATATTGAAATACAGTCAATTCCTTCAGCTTGTATGATTTCACACGCATTATCCACCAATTACACAGTAAGCAAAGACAAGGCTCAATTTTTTTTGTGCCATCAACTTAGATTTACGTAACAGTCTTCCATTTCCCATGCCTGAAATGCCTGACAATACCTTACATAACAGGAAACATAATGCAGACAATCCAAGAAGAGGCTACAGTGTATTATTTCCAGTTCTCTAAAACTGAAAAAATGTATGAAGTTCTCTAGGACTCAGACTCTAGCTGAACCATACTGCTGCTTAAAAGATGATTACCTCTTCAGCCATTTGCAGAAGAGCCTTGTTGTTGTTTTCCCATTTTGTACGCCACACAATGGTTTCCTTTTCCAGTTTCTTAATCTTCTTTGTCATCTACAAAAGATAAATAAAAGATTTAACTCTGTGGCTTGTGTTGCAACGTAGGTGGTTTTACATGAGTAATTTGAGATCTTAGCATTACTTTCCAAGTCCAGTTTGAACAAGTTATTTTGGAGAAGTGCTTCTGAAAAAATCAACCCCATAAATACAGATTCTGCATTCAAATGAAACAAGATTGAGTCTTCAAAGAAACAGACTATCAACTTTCAAGCACAAGCAATAAAAAGCTCCAGGAAAAAAAGTTTTAAAACATAAGCACAGCCAAAGACAATGAGAAGCAATATTTGGTAAAATACTGAAATTACAGTTTAGGTATTATTTTAAAATGTCAAAAACCAGAAAAAAATTACATAATTCTCTTCCATAATTCTTATACCCTATCTTCTGATCCAAATTAAATTGTCAAAATACTCCTTGTATTTTCAGAAAGCAAATGCTTGTAAAATTGAAAATGCAACCCACTAACAGCATGCATTTCTATATTACTTTTAATTAAACTAAGTAATACTATAAATACCTTCTCCATTTCTTGCCTGAAAGTAGTAAAGAGCTCATTACTTTTTGCCATGGTCGTCTGGAATTCTTCAAACTTATCCATGTAAAGAGAAAGCTATTGGAAAAGAGGCAGGAGCATTAATCTGAACAGCGCATACAAATACAAAAATATGTAGGTACATGGCAAAATGAAACTAGAAATAGTAAAACATGAACTTCCTTTTTTTTTTTTTTTACCTATAGTACAATTTTCATTTCAGAAACATGCAGACCTTGTTTGAAAATGTGCTATTCAAATTACATGTGAAGTAGAGGTCTCTGCTTATAGAACAGCAGTATATTCTGAAGTAGAAGGAGTATTATGTTTAATAAAATGCTGGAAGACATCACAGTTCATCACTACCTCATTTTTACTTCCCCACTGGAAAAAAATAATCTGTGGACATACACATATACAGGAAATTCAGCACCTGGTTATTGAAATTAAAACTTGGGAATTACCTACTTTTCCACCTTAACCAGCCAAAGCTAATAACCAAGGCTGGGACAAAATGAACAGGATTGATTTCAGAAATCAAAATACACATTCACAACCAATGGAATCTGCCCAGTGAGCAAAAATAATGGAAAGTGAATATTGAAAAGAAATTAACCTAACAGTGAAAACCATTACACTTTAAAAAGTGAAGAGCATTAACATTCTATGACAGAAAATCTTCTTGCCCTGCACCACAAGGTAAATCACCAAGAAAGAACTGCAAAATATGTTTAATAACATAGTTTTAAAAAATTATTCTTAATCAGTGTGAGATTTGATGTTCTAAGAATACATGACCATTTAACAGTAACTTCTTATTCCCAGTGAAGAGTAGTAGGTTTTCTCAATTCTTACACTGGGAGTTGCAGGACAATACAATTCAGAGCATAGAAATATTGTGGTTTGCTCTATTAGTAAAGGGAATTTCATAACAGGAATTAGCCTAGCTTGTCAGCAGTACATCATGACTCTTTGCCATTATTGTCACTGAACTTTCTAGTTCATCATATTCTACAAAAAAATCTGCTGGTCCCAAGAAACCACTAACTATAACCATTGTAATTATTAAAAACAACAAAAAAGGCAGTGAGATTTTAAATAAAGGGTAATCAACTTGGAAAAAAATCATAAAAGACTAAGAATAGCAAAAAAAACTATTTGGAAGTATCTGGATATTCCTGTGTTCAAGTCCAATAGAGATGGGTATGATTACATCTAACTACATACACACATGCTTTGAACCTAACTCCTGGAAAGCCTAGAAAAGAATTGGGTACAGTAAGTGTGAAAAAAGGGCATGGAACAGTTTTCAAAGACACTGGCATGGTTTAAGCCCAGCTGGCATCTAAGCACTACACAGCTGCTCACTCATCCCCACTCCCCACCCCAGTGGGATGAGGAGGAGAATCAAAACTGTAGGTTGAGGTAAGAACAGTTTGATAATTGAAACAAAGTAAAACACAATAATAATAGATGATGATAATGATAACAGAAAAGAAGAAACAAGTAATGCACAACACAGTTGCTCACCACCTACTACCCAATAATGCCAGACCCCATTCCCAAGTGCACATCACCCCCTTTCTGGGTAACTCCCCCAGTTTATATATGGGGCATGATGTTCTCTGGTCTGAAATACCCCTCTGGCCTTTTGGCCAGGGTCACCTGTCCCAGCTATGCTCCCAGTTTTTTGGGTTTTCTTGTGTACCTCCTCACTAGCAGAGCATGAGACATCTAATAGCCCTTGACTTAAAGTAATCATGATTTAGCAGCAGCCAAAACATCTGTGTGCTACCGATGTTATTCTTAAGGTGAATCCAAAACACAGTTACAGGAAGAGAAATTTACTCTATTTGAGCTGAAACCAGGACAGAGACTTTATAAAAAACCTCAAATGAAGCAGTAACACAGGGAACAGAATGGCTACTGCTTCCCACTGTTCTGGTGTTGGCTGGAACTACCATTTCCCTGTGCCTCGTGCTGAGCACACGTGTGGTCAATGACTGCAGGTGATCCAGAACCAAAGCACAAAAACTGGAGACCATCTCCCCTCTCTCAGAGAGGATTTTGCTGTAGCATTTACATTACAACAAGAAAATAATGTGAAGACAGGAGGGTCTGTGGACAGAGATACTCAGGTAACTAAGTCTGAATAACTACAGAGATAAACGTGGCATTGCTTGCTCCCAATCCTCCCACACAGGTGGTGATGGAAACAGATTCTAAAACTTGTCTGAGTAAAAATCCCCACACAACTCTTTACAGTCACAAGAGAACAATATTTTCAGAGGAGCCATGCTTTCCTAAGCTTTACTTCTTAAGCTTTCCTACATTCTGGTCTTTGTAGTATTAACACTATTAATTTAAAAGGGCGCTAACTCCAGAAATTCAATGTTTAGCACCTTCCAGGAACAGTACTCTCCAGATGTAATAAATAGCAAGTGCAGAACATCAGTTCTTTACAGTTTATATTTCATGTTTCCCTACTGAAGGGTTACCTACTGGAAATTAAATTTAAGACCAAATTAAAAAAATACAAAGTACTCTTCACAAGAATCTGATGAATATTAAGTTTTTGCAGATGTTGCATTATGTTCACTACAGTCACAAATCTCTTGGTATTTTCTTTTTGGAACTGTTACTGAAGATCTCTCCATTAAAAAAAGATACCTGCTGCTTCAGCTGAGCTTCCTGTTGCTTCATCTGTTCACATTTGTGTCTGGACTCTGTAGCTTCTTTTAGCAGCTAAAAAACAGTGTAAAAAGTCACATAATGAATGAAAAGTACTCCCAAAATTGGCTTAACTTGGTCTATAATTAAAAATTAACAAACATTAACATCACCTAAGGGCTATTCAACCATGTTTTCTCACACAGGCTTTTTTTTATTACTAAACTAGATTTTCATATATACTATTTAAAGCATGTGATGGCATGCAGAGATTTTTATTGAGACATTTTTCTAACTGGTAACATGAGTCAATGTTTCTATTTCTCCAGCAAGTTTGAGCTGCTAAATTATGAATAGTTAATTAACAAACTGTATGTAATTTATAACTGGTTTGTAACCTCCAATTTATTTTCCACTTTCATTTCTCCTGTCACAATATTATCTTTGCAGAGTAGTTCCAAACAATTTTACTTCAACTTGAAGTAAAAAAACTTCATTTTGTAGGATCATCTTTGAAGAGATTTTCATTTGCTTATGACTCAGAAATTACATTAAAAAAAAAAATAGAAGAATCCAACACGGCATGGTCATTTCAAGATTATACAGAAAAAACAAGGTTTCTTGTCTAGAAGTTAGAGATTTATTGGAATAAAACTCAGAAGACTGCAAGCACATTACTGATTATCAACATACAAATAAAACATCACATGCAATTTGGGGGGCAAACAGAACACGAAAGCAGGTGCTTTATTCTGTATTTGTTATTTCTTATAGCATAAAAACAGAGGTTACAACTCTTGACCACAGAAAGTACTTTTGGTGTTTCACAGCATGTTCCCCAGAGTCTAAGAGAAATTTAAATGACATTCAGCATATTTGCTGAGAAAATGCAAACAAGTAACATTACTTGCCTGTTAGCATGGGCATCAATATTCTAGGCATCACATACAAAACTTAAATATCAGTCTCCTTGTTGAAATCTATCCTAACTTTCAGAAGATGATCCTCTCATTTGCTGTATTTGCTTTAAATCAAGCAAAGTCTGCTTTGGTGGGTTTTATTTCTCTTAACATATATAGAGTTCACTTACAAACTCCCGTTCTCGCTGATGTTTTTCCTCTGCTTCTTTAATAAGTTGGGTAGTTTGCTGAAGTTTGGCATCCACAAGTTGCTGCTGCAGTTCCTTATGTTTGAACACTTGATCAATATGCTGAAGGAAAAAAGAAAATCATAGAGTCAAATATAGATAGTCAATCTATATAATCTATAGTCAATCTATATAATATAGGTCAGTGAAGGCAAGTGTAGTGTTTGGAGAGATGCACATTGTTTAAAAGTTTCATGCAAAAGAGAAAGTGGTAGAAGACTGATTTACATGCTTTTTTGTCCCTTTATCTCCATAGCTGTAATTACCCTTTTTTGTCTTTCATGGAAGCCTGTTTCTTTAAGTTGGTACAATACTGTCAGTCACTTCACATCAGACATTTCAAAAATTCTTTAGCAAGCAGTCTACATCCTTGCTTCTAAAGTTGGTTTGTCTACCTCTAATCCTTATTGTTTTATTTCTAAAAGCTCTAGTCTTTGTAATTAAAAAAGCTCAAAATGAGCAAAATTTGCAACAACAGTTTATTTAGCTGATGAAATCCCACAAATAACTGCATTTTGCAGTATTACTTCCATCCATAAAGTAGCACAAGGCTATCCTATCTTTTCTCTTCCCCATATAGTCTCATGGTAGATAATAATATTCCATGATTGCAAAAGGTAGGGAATTAGCCTACAGAGAGCTTTCCAACTAACTGATCCAGATTAAAAACAAAACAAAAAAACAACCTCCCAGAAACAGTTGAGAAATTATACTTCAAACCTCCTGTGCCAACTAAGAACCAGCCAACTAATCTTAGCTGTAGAACTCCATGCAGCTCAGTTCTTTCTTGGACAAGGAGAATTGGCTGTTTTCCATCACTGTAGCTTAGAGCAGCTAGCTCACATCCTGGTGCCAATTAAAGACAGCTCAGTTAGCCCTAGAGTAGAAACACTTCCATGACACCAGGCCAAATATGTTCTTAAAGCATGATAGCTTACTTCAATTCTGTGCCAACAAGAGCAGCTATGTACACAAAGGAGCTTCCCAAAAACACCCCAAACTTAATGAAGTAGAAGAAATCAGAGAGATTAAGTCTTATATCTCCTCCCATTATAATAAGAAATCATAATTCTGAAGAACTTCAACTATTAATACATATTTATGTTGGAAATAAACTTTGGAGGCCATTTAATCCACTCAAAATAAGGTCAACTTCAAAGCCTGATCAGGTTACTCACACCTTGCCCAGCTGAGTTCTGAATACCTCTAAAGGCAGAGGTTCCACAACCTCTGGACAACTTATTTCTGTTTGATTACTTTCATTGTGAAAGACCTTCTCCAATGCATCTTGAACTTAGATACTTAAAACCAGTCAGGAAAGGCATACAGTGAGCCAAATAGCTACAGATTTTCCTCAGTAGTGAAGTAAAAAGAATAATTAAAAAAAATACATATAAAATGGTTTTACAACATGAGGTGTTTTGCTCCCCTTTCAGCAATTATCTGATCCTTACAGTCAAGGAACTAATAAAATCCCATTAGAAGAGTACTGTAAGCACCTCTTCTCGCAATGCATACTGTTCAATGAGTTTCTTCAGCTTCTCCCCCAGTTCAATGTTCTCCTGACGGAGCTTGGCATTATGTATATCATGCTGCTCCAGCTGGGCCTGAATTTCATTCAGCGTGATCTGGAAGTGCGCAGTTGCTTCTTTCCGTCTTTCTTCTTCTTCACGCGCTTGTTGCATGTTTTCTTCCTTTTATGAATAAATAGTCATAAAATATTTAAATATAAAATAGTAAAAGTATTCAGGTCAAACCATGCACTTTTTGAGTCAGAAACAATGGCAGTAATTCACTTCTGTACAGTTTCCATTTCTAGAATGCTAGAACTAATATAAGCCACGATCATAATAGCCCATGCTGACTACCCATGCGAAATGTGTGGAATAAAGAATCTAGAAATTGCAAAACTTTTAGAAACTTTTGTCTTTACCACTACCAACATTACTCAAAGGCTGGTATTAAGGTGCTACATAAATACCTTTGCAAGTGTCAGCATTATCCAGATGTAAAAATCAGCATTGATACTATAATGAAATTTTGTACAGCAATCACAGATTCTTATCTTATCTTGGCTCTCTTCCATTTCACTCCCATCAATTATATTCTGACAGAATTAAGCTTTTTGGTTACCCTGCCATTTCATGCTGCTATTATTTCACTTGTGCTATTTTTTCCAGCAGTCATCAGCACTGCTCCCAGAAACAAATATGACAAGATCAAATACTGCAAGTAATATGAACTGGTTTGAGGGGGAAAGGGAGAAGATCAGCAAGTTAACTATCCCTGTATTCCTTACCTTAAAATCAGCTACACTTACACTACATGTCACTCATCTCCTACACATACAGGTAATGGGCAACGTGACAAGGAAAAAAGCAGCAGTCCTGATTTTGAGCAGTGATCTGTAAGATTCCAGTCACCAGCAGCACTGTAATTTATGTAAATAAACTAACCTTCAAAGTTTTGTTATGACGCTGAAGCTCCCGACAGAGAGATTCCAGTTTGCTACGTGCCAAAATGGCCTTGCTATGCTCGCTCTGCAAGTGGACTTTCTCCTTCACAACTTGTGCTTGCTTCTTCTGCAGTATCTTCATTTGCTTTTGAACATTCCGGCTCTCCTCCAACTATAGTTAGAGAGTAAATTTGTTAAATAAACATAGGTGAAACCATCTTTATGCATCTAGATGAACACACTGAAGAAAATTTTGAACATTTTGGATGAAAACAAGGAAGTAAAATTTCATTAAGACCTGAAGTTGATCTTAAAGAGAAACTACCATCATCGTACAGACAATTCTAAATGTGTAAGGACAGAAGATGAAAATACTCAAATTCCAACTTAACGTTTGCCTTTGACAACAGGCAGCATGGACCTGTGGTGGACCACAAGCTATCAGCCTGCTTTCATCTACGGGTTAAGGGTAGCCCTCTGAAAGGAAGATGTGGCAGATACAATTAGAAGCCAGCTGAGACTGGGTTTTCAACAAGTCACAAGTTTTCCCACTCTTATCTTGAAAGTACATGCAACTGTTTAACCAACAGGTCTTGTTTTTGCTATCAAAAAGAAAAACCACAGAGCTCCTTGTCAGCACGAGCTCCTACCAAGGGAAGCAGTAATTGATACAAGTTTGTAAAATCTAAGGTATTTCAGAAAAGAACAGACAAAACTAGCAGCCCTGACAAATCAAGTCAGTTACTATTAAAACTACATAGTCCAGACTTTGATGACTTAAATAGATCTGCAGTCTCAACCATTTGAAGCAAACTTTTTGTTCTATTTCCTTTCGGCTGTTTACATGGTAGATGACACAGTTAAACTCTGTATACATATTTAAAAATCTATTCTGTCAATATCCAGTGAACAAAAGTTTCTTGCATTAATATCTCACAGAGTATGTTCCATTATATATGATTTTTGGGCTCCCTGAGAAACCGTATTATTTAGAGTCTATTTCTTTGCAAAGAAGGCAACAATCTTAAGTGTTACACTGCTTCTTATTAGATATTGCCTCAGCCTTGGGACACCACAGGAAAAGAGGGCTGGCAATGAGAAACATCACCGTGACAGAAGAATAATACAATGCTGGTTTTCTGAAAGAGCTCAAAATAATGCTGAAGCACAGAAGAAAGAATAAAGTTAAGGACTCCACAACAACAGTAAATTAAATGTGTCTTTAATCTAGTTTAGGGAAAAGGAATATTAAGGGAGTATTTTCACATTCAAACATAAAAAGCCCTTTTCTTGCATGGCCAGAAAGCACCACTTCAAGTGGCTGTGCTGTCTGCACACCTATGAAACCTCAGGCCTATAAAGGTGTGCCAGTGTGAGACATATCACCAAGGACGCAAACCTTCCTGCACCACAGGCTGATCTCCTGATAGACTCCAAATTACGGAAAAAAAAATTGTGGAAGTTCTTTTGTCAGGAGAGAGGCATTCCTACCTTCATTGTACAGTCCTTTTCATGAGACACCACTGAAAAACCTGACAGTGAGCTTTAAAGATGATGAATCTTTAAAAAAAGAAAAAAAGCATTGTAGGTGCACTGTCATAAACAGTTCAAACCTCTGCTGGCATTAAAGCTGATACCTATGCCAGTGGTTCTCCACCACTATCACGAAGAAAAGAATGCATCTTAAAAGGAACACAATCAGATCCAACCTAAACATTCTAAGTGGGAGGGGGTCATCTCTCAAACTCATTTAGCTGAAACAGAGCTATTCTTACACGCAGACAAGCTCCCACCCAGCTCCTCAGCCATTCTGAGCATCATGGGGAAAGCAAGTGGTTTTCCAGGATGGCGACTGTGAATGCTTACTCTGCCGATGGTCTATTGATCCTCTCCTGGGAGGGCAAAAACCTTAATGAGAACACATCTCTTCTGACTGCCAGGCTTCTTGAAGGAAATTACAATTTATTTGGTCTAGCTGTTCCCTAATTGTTTTGAGATCTTTCCTTCAATAATAAAACTGGAAGTGAAGATAGGGCAGACTCTTTTCTTTCTGCAGAATCGAGGGATTCATGCTGGCCTAGCTTCTCATGCAGGCCCTCATCACCACTGTGAGGTGCCATGAGAGCTGTTTGCTTGAATAGAAAAGGTACCTGCATGAGCAATTGCTCATAAGAAACAACTAACTTACTGCATTTTTCTTTCACAATATCAAAGCTCATTTTTAGGTGGGTTCCCCATCCTTGAGTTACAATACTGAGCTATTATTGTTTCTCATTTAAATGAAAGTGACTTCTTAGAGAAGCTGCTGATTTTAAAGGAAATGCACTCACATGAACCAAGAGCACATGAGAGAGAGCAAGGAAAACAAAGCAAAAATGTAACACCTCCACGGAGGACTCAGGATCTCCTTAACAGAACTAATCTAAGTCTGTTCTTAAGTAATCAATATTGCCTCTGTGAGTAAAAAGACTACCCCCTAGAAATCCTCAAAGTTTTGGAGACAGTATAAATCTCAAAGGAAAAATTATTTCAGAAGAGTTATGCCATGTTGTGCAGCCATGATGTCATTTTCAGAAATATTTGCATATAATACACTTGACAGCTACAGAGAGAAAACTTATGCTTTTGTAATCTCTTTAGTTCGGATTCATTTTATAACTACAAATATGGTGGGAAAACATATACACACAGGATTTCCAATCTTTCCATTCCTGTCTGTCCCTGTCTAAAGACAAGTAAGTCAAGCATTGTTATCTCCAAGAACATTCTGAAAAGAAAACTTATGAACCCTCTCCTCTAACCCCCCAATTTTGTGATCCATTATTTTAAAGAATAAATTATTATTTAGCATACTTGAGGTGGGAATGCACTTTATGAACTGCTTCTTCTTGGTTTGTTACTGAAGAAATGCAACCCTTTCTTTCCACTCCTTTACATGATCAGAAAGCACAAAACAAAATTAAATCTAGATCTTTCCAACGTCCCACATTCCCCAAAAATCACTACCGAGTTAAATATAACCGAACATTCCGCCCCCCCAAATCTCTGTATGATAGTATGTTCTTTCTCTTTATCCTACAATGATAAAACACCAGCACAAAAGCATTATTAACAACTAGGAAAATAATTACTCCCAAAAGACCACAACTTTTCTGTTAATCCTAGTATTATGCTTCAACACCAAGTTATCAAAACCTATTTTTTCTTTGGATTTGGGCAGTCACGTAGAAGTAAAATGACTACATGAAAGTTTGGCTGAAGCAATACTCAGTCAGCCTGAGTGTCTTTTTTACTAATACTCGATACTCAAAATCATTAACTGTCCTGCATTAGTTGTTCTTGCATTCCACAGTTAATATTAACACATGAATAACTTCTGCTATCTTTACAAATTTCTTACCAGATCAGCATACTTCTTGCACAAAGCTGCCAGCTTTTCTTCTGGAGTAGAAAGTGTGTTCAAGGCTTGCATTAATAATAACACTTCTTTTCCTATGAAACGGATGAAAGACAATGATACTGAGGAAGAAAAACCATATACCAGAAAAGCAGCCTGTCTTTAGAAGTAAAATACAGATCCATGAGAAATTAGTGTGATTTAAGTTGTTCCCTTAGTTGGACAGCTGCATAATCCTAACTGATGACAAATGGGAAGTCATCACAACAAGAATAAATTTGTCTTGCCCTACGTGCCATTCAACAACTAGGATAGCAAAAACTACTTTAATACAAAAACATTTTTGTTTTATAATTGCACAGATAAAAAGAAAAATCTGAAAAAAATGACATCTAGAAGGTTAAGTTTCACTAATAATGGATATTGGCAGATATCTTCTTAATAAGCATTTTGAATTTAATTATCAGCCGTGCTTTGGCAGCATTGAACACTGCAACCCCAGATTTAAACCAGAAAGTTAAAAAAGTTGATTAGCAATTACCACGTTATTATTATTAACGTTCCTGTAAAAATAGCATTGCCAACTGAAGGAGTCTTACATATGCATTAAGAACTGTCTTTCCCAAGCAGAAGTGCACACACAGTTTCTCAAAATAGCCTGTTACCAGTGACAAGTTTTTGGCTACAGAGTAAATTTGAGACAAAGAGCAAGTCCAGAGTTATTTTACAAAAATATTAAAGCCATTTAAAAATCAAAATGCCAAAGAGAACACACCCAAAGTCTTCTCTTTGAGTTTTTCACTCTCTGGATCTTGTTGGCCATCAGGTGGATCAGTACGGGCTTCTTCTCTGCCGGGAGTCTCCTCACGGGACTCTTGGGAGCAGCACGTGGACCCCGGGTGCTTTCTGTTCTTTGTGATATACTCGGCTTCTTCCAACGTGCCCGTGTTTTCCAGGCTGTAACAGTTGGACTGTGGATACTGCAACGCTGTATTGGACAACTCAGTGCACTTGCTCTTCACCAGCTCATCCTGGTTATTCATCCCCACCTCCCGAGATCCAGCTTCTTCTTCCATGGCACCACCAACCACCTTCAGAAGGGAAAGCAGGAAGTGGATGTAAACAGTCAAGCAAACGTGTTTAAAATGACAACTTCCACCCTTCTTTTGCATGGACAAATAAGGGTAAAATGCAAAAAATAAACCCTGGTAAATTTAAGGAAATCTACATAAATACATTGTTTCAGCAGCGTAGGGCAAGAGCTTGAACTACTTCAATTACAATGCCAAATACAACCGTCAGCTCTTAACTGGAAAAAACTGGTTGTTATAACAAGAATGATAAACAGGACCAGAAGCACATCCACTTTTGAAATGTTAAAATTCACATCAATGAAATTATCAAGAAAAGTGAGTATTAACTGGCTTCAGGCTTGGACTCCTACAACCTATGACTTTTAACAATACATTCTTTCTGCCCAATTAAACAGAACTTTCTCCAAAGATTTCCTAAAATGCTAAATGTTTAATCACTTGAAGTTACACATCATAAAAAGTTAAACATCACCAGTTGTTTTATAACACTGCTGTGACATGACCGTATTTTAGAGCAGAATACCCGATGCTCTCTATGTAGCACTCTGTAGTTTATTAAGCATCTCCAGACTTCTCTCTCAATCACCTGAACAACAGTCTCAATTCCTAGAAACATTTCAGGCTGATGAGAATTGCAAGGGTGTTAGGTTGGGCATGGTTTTGTTTTGTTTATTTGGTTACACTGCAGAGGCTGGGACTCAGGACAATACATGAAGGTGGCTGGATGTTTTTTTGCTGTCCATTTGCAATCCCACTATACAACGTCCAAAGATAGTTAAAAGCATGATAAGCAGAACTGAACTCATTGCCAAAGTAAAGGGATCATTCTTGTTGATTTATTTTCAGTGAACTGAAGGTAAATTTCCTTAAAATCACAAGGAATTGTAAAAACAGCCCTTGTTTATACACAGTTATGCTGTTTAAGCACCAATTAATTTCAGATTACTTTACATTTTTGTATTAAAAAATGTGCTAATTCTTAAAGCCAGGAGTTTGCACTGGATTTTATATTCTGCACAGGACTGTTTTTCTCTTCAAAAGGAATTAGCCAACATCAAAGGAATGCAGCCAATGAGATGTATTTATACTCCAAATTTGTTCAGCATGCTTGAAAAAGGTTTTTTTTAAAATCGTTAAACAAATACATATTTTTTTGCAATATTCGTGTGTAACAGCTTTGTTGTTCTCTACTCTTAAAGCAAGTCCCTTTCTTTAGACCTTATCTCAAGGTAGATTCATTCTTGAGTAGATGGAATTCACACAGTGCCTTTCTCAAAAGACAGTAAGCTTTTAAACTGCAAATGATCTGTATAGATATTTAAGGAGCAACTTTTGACTTACCAAGGAAGATTCACATTGCATAGCTCTTTACAACTGTGGAAATGATGCACATATTTTATAGACAAATATAAATGCACTGCAATTTTATTCTCCAACCATGTCAGACAACATACTGATAAATGCCTACAAAGGTCATGCAGGAATTGAACTGCTGGAACTAATAACCAATTACAACAATTTACACCTCTAAAAAGTCATCTGTAAAATGTGTATTTCTTTCCCCTTGGCTTCTCTTAAACTGTGGGTCTGCCAGGAAAGGCTTACACTTCTAGGGTCAGCCAAATAAACACAAAAGAACAAGAAATGTGAAAACAACACAGCTCACTTCACCTCTCTGTATGCACCAATGGCTGAAACCATGGCACAGATGTTGTCTAAAACCCATGATCCATACAGAAACTGAAGACACTGTGCCACATTAAGTCGACAAGACAAGAAAAATCAGATTATTCTAACACAACATGATAACAAGAATACCTGCAGTACCAACAGAATAGCTGGAACTTGCAGCTTTTTCTTTGCATAGAACATGAACTTCTGATTCAGATAGTTGTACCCAAGAAGTCTGGCAAAACAAGGGAAAGTCTGCTTTAAATTCAAAGTTTCAGGTTTGGCACAGCATTTCCAGACTTTCTGATATCCATAAAGAGAGTTTCTTTTTGAAAGCAGAGCACAAAATTGCCAGCAGCTCCAGCAAGAGCTGAGGGGGTCGGAGTGGCTGCAGCCACACACTGAACAGCAGCCGTGCCCAAGCAGCTCTTATCATCATTTCACTCTCCTTTTGCATACCACCTTCCCTGAGCTAGCAATAACATTCGTGCAACTTGTTCTAACACAGTTAACAGCCAGATCTGCTCCTCAACCCAGTTCACTGCACAGCAATAGGCAATCCTGCCAACAGAAGTGCATGCAGGATGACTGGAAAGAAGCCAAAGCACGAGAGCCTCTAAAAAATAAAAGTCAATCTAAGCACAGTCAGGGCACAAGGAACTAAACACACAATACCTCATCCTCAGCACAGGTACGCAGCTAACACTGCCTGCTGAAGGACTGGAACATCAACAAGACCATGTTTGTGAGCAGCACTGCTTCAAACCTAGTCAACTAAAAATTTTTCATTGGTTTTTATCTGAGAAAATTCTGTTGTTTCCAGTGAAAAAAAGAACAACTGCTAGCAGGGGCACACATGTAAGCAGTAAGTCATGAAATGCCCATCTCTTTTTTAGCAAACCATCATAGTAACCTAAACGTCAATTCAGAGCTGGCAATTCACATGCATATTTCTAAAGCATCTGGAAGTTTCACGAAGTGAACATCACCACCTCATTAATTCAGCAGAGCTTTTTGTTGAAGTCAAATTAGGTGTCAGTTCAATTTTTTACTGACAATAATAATTTCTAAACTCTGCGTATTCTCTATTCTTTGTCAAAAAAGCCACAAGAACTTTTCGAATTTCAGACTCATTCTCCTAAGTCTAACAGAAAAAGCAGAAATAACCTATCAGAATACTGAATTGAAGAAAAAGGTTTGTGTACAAATGTCCTGTACATCTCCAACTCATTTGAAAATTACAAAGATTGTGAAAATATACAGAACTTGTCAACCTTCTTTTGGTTTTCAAGTGAACATGGAACAAATCCAAGCTTACTGACAAGGAAGTATGCTCCCTGCAAAACCGAAGCTCAGTGTAGCAGTAGACAGGTTTTGTAAAAATATCCAGTTTTCTTATCTTAAATACAATTACAAATTGTTGACCACAGGCTAAAATACTGTGTTCTACCAGCAGCTAGAACAATCTGACAGCATACACAAAAAAACCCCCAAAATAAAACCCTTTAATAAAAAACCCTTCTTAGTTAAAACTTTATCTGTCAAGTTGTAGCCTGTAAGTTCTAGCAAATCTGACAGTAGTGGCACAACATATTAAAATTCTAATTTATTTAACCTAAATTAGAAAGTGTTTTAATTTTAAAAACCAGAAATCTGCTATTGCCTGACAGGGGCCACAAACACAAATATCTAGATGATTTCCTGATTACGACTAACAAAGAATTTTCTACATTAGCTGTAACTTTAGATATTAAAAAACATTAGCCAGAAGTCTAAACAGCCTTCTTATACTCAATGCTATTCTTAGAACACTAACTACAGGTAGTTTCAGATTTGGTCTGTATCAATCTTCAAGCTGAAGTATAGCAATAATAAACAACACATTGAGAATGTTAAGTACTAACCCATATTAATCACCGAAATTGCTCCCTCGTTACCGAGGCAATGGTGAGAACAACCCTAACTCTTACCTCTTATCTTTTCAAATGTGTGCTCATCAGACTAGTGAACTTCTCAGTTTAACATTCCAGCCAGAACAGAGCACTTCCCACAGCACATTGTATAATAGTGCTGATTCAGTACTGACTGAATAAAACCAAAACAAAACTACCCCAGCAAAGACCTTCTACTGAAATCGCTTTTCTGGCTGCTACCACGCTGTCTCAGCTTCCAGCCCTCCTCAACCACAGGTGTGGCTCATGATCTGACAACTCGAGAGTCAGACTGTTACGTGCCTAGGAAGATTTACAGAGGCAAAAAGAGTACGTTGCACAGGTAACGTGCAACTTCATAAGATCACAAATTTATAAAAATTCTAAGATATTTGCTACCTACCTAGCTGTGAAACCAGCTATTACAAGATGACGACATTTCTGAATACGCATGTCATCTTCAAGCTATTTAGGAGTTACAGGACAAACTGCTTGAGGATGACTGTAGGAAAATTACTGGCAATGCTGCTCCTGCTCACCCCTAAGTTTTCATTCAGTCTTCTGCTCTGTTCCTTCAAAACTTGTGCCTTGATCAAAAAAAGATGCACATCAAGAAAACTCTGCCTTATTTCATACCTAAAAGATCAGCATACAAGACAGATACCCTATTTGTGAAACTGGCTATGATCCCAAGAGCCTAATCCACCTCTCCTTCAAACAGTACAGCTTCAGGAACACATAAGGATAAAACAGACACTTGTCCTACCGAACTTGTCCTACCACCATGCCAAAATGTACCAGAAACTCATTTATTTTTTTGTTCTACTACTGACACAAGTCTACAGCACACAATGCTACCTAAAATATAATGTGCTTATTATAAGTACCATGTTTACCTGTATTCCATACTCCTGTGCATACACATTTGCAATCTTTCCCTAAACCACCTGAAAACACTTCTCTGTACCTTTTAATAAAAGAAACCATAATTAGTAGCTGCACCAGAGTCCATTTTCTCCTGTACGTTAGCTAATTATCCTAAAAAACATAAGCACTAGCATTAATCTATGAAAACAACTCCTACATACCCCATCCCATACTAACAGTTGGACTGAGCTGTGAAAAAGACACTTCCACCCTTAGCCTTTGGAATTGCTAATACCTTCAAGAAATATCCTGGAAGCTTTGGAACAAACATATGTACATAAACCAGATTTTCACAACTGTAAAGACAACCTAACTATACAAGTGACTATATAACCAATTCTTCAACATCTGTTGAGGACTGTTCAGCTGACTACATTTTCAAACCTACTGCATATGCAACTAGTCATTAAAACCTTATAACCTCTTATCCTGACCCACTGCAGTAAAAAAAAAGAAAAAAAAATTCTGGCAAAAACTTATGTCATATTTATCACATATGCTTATGGTTCATACAAATATTAGGCTTTCTGCATCCCAGCAATTGCTTCCTGCAATCCCAGAAATGCTTACTTTGAAAACATGTATGTAAAATATTTTTCCTCAGTGCCAATACTCAAGATTTTTCAACAAACAGTTATGATAAATAAAGTCATCATTTTTGGTAATAATTTTATTTACAACTTCTGGATGAAAACCACCATATTAGGATGTCACAAAATTTGGGTTTGAATTTTACAGCAGGTGCACCTTCATCCACTGATCTAGACACAATTATTCAGATGTATGTGACCACAAGACTAGCTTATTAAGGTTGTTTCTCCATGCAATACTTCTCTATACTGTGCTTACTGACCTGAATGATCATGCAGTCTAATTATACCTTTCTCAAAACCTAATGGCCTCTGAGGTGGCTTCCCCACTGAACAAGGATCATAGCCGTGAGATCTGAAAGTCATTTCAAACAAGCATTTCACCATGTTCTGTCATTATATTAAAAAGCTATGTTCTATGCACTCATTTATCTACTTTCAAAACACTGGACTGAGGCACCTGCAGTATTGCTCATCACTAGTTTCAAAAGCACCGCAAGATCAGAAGTCCCAACAAAGCAGGAGAACTATTAAGAAATACCTTCTTCCTAAATTTGTGTTTTATCTTCATAGAAGTCAAGACAGACTCTTAGTTAGTAGAACTGCACCATTAAGATTCCTGGCCTTATAATTCAAGACCTGGTCTTCGATATTGGCTCAGAAACATTCTCACATGACCCCTGCTTATGGTCCTTACTTTTTCCTGTTACACTTAACCACGCTGGGTTTTTTTGCTCTTTCAGTGGCCTCATGACACAGATGACATGCCTGCTTTTAAGAAAAGCTTTTTAATTTACCTCAAACACAACCACAAAGGGGGAGAAAAAAAAAACAAACCCAAACTCCATCTCGTCCCTCATTTTGCTTAAGACATTCAAACAAGTGTTGGTGCATCTCTCAGAACTCCATCCCAGGCCACACTGATCTCAAGGCCTTCTTGTTAGGCCTTGGCCTTTACAAACAGCACACTGGAATAAGCTCATCTAGAGCTTATCAGAAACACTATCTACTCCCAGGAACTAGTGATGTCTAACAAGCTCACGGCTTTTAACAAACATCCTTGAAAACTCTTTTTTCTTACATGAATAACAACCCGAGTGGAACAATATCTCTGTTACTGAACTTTCAGAGAAAGTTACCAACCCAAACTGCTGCTAGGATAAAAAATTATTATGACTAAGGCCCTCTCTTGCGACCCTATAAACAGTGGTAGTAAGTGAGATCCCCTGAGCTCTCCTGGACTGCAGCAGGCTGGAGACAGCATTTCCCTCTCGGGAGGGGGGCACCTCTCAGACCCAGCAAACTCCTAAATTTGCAATTCCTGGAGGAGCACTGCCGAATGCTCGTGATGGAGCCTGGGCTGATACCACTCCTCAAGGGTCAACTCTCTGCCCCTTGAGAAAACAGAAAGGCATCCAAGGTGAGTACTTCCCTGGATCTGAGGGGAATTTTTCACAGATACGTATGTACTGCTCTTCAAGTCAGTGTCTCTTGAGTGTGAATTGCTATTGCAAATGTACTGTGAATGCTGCTCTCTGAGATTCTTAAGTGCTTTACATTTGTAAGTAAGTGAGGCCTGTAAGTGTTATACTGATAGTAAATTCTACAGAAACTTTTGTCAGATTCTTAACTTGAGGCATCGATTAAGTGCTGTTAAGTTTGAGTGCTTCTAAAACCTTTGTGCCTAAACTATCAGTCAAGCCTGGGGCTAAGTTTGGTGGGAAGGGGGGAATTCACTCTGAGCCTAGTGACTTAACAGGAGAGTCCCCCTTATTTCTTTTTATCCTTACCCTTCTCCCATCCCCAACCTCCACGCTGATCATTTTGGTTGATTTCAGATTGACTGATTTTATTGCACTTTTTGCTCTGCGTGCTTTAACCACACAGTAAGTAGCAGAGCAAACCTCGCAAAGGAATTCTGTCGTGCTTTTGCTTTTATATTAAATCTGCTTTTGCCGGTGATTCTTTGAGCACCCTAAAAATTAATGACAAACGCCTTCTGTAATTCTAGCAAAAATTCACTGCAAGAACCCAAAGCTTACATGGAAGCTTTCAGTGCATTTACACACAGGACAAAGTGCTGCACATCTAATGAGACCTTTTTTAATGTAAGCGTCTGAGACAGGTGCTAATTAAGAAAACATTTAATATAGCATGAATCACTTCCGCCAATGGGGTTTCACTTCCTCTTTACAATAAACTTAATAGTTTTGTAGTCACCCACAGTATGATTCTGGAAAAAGCAGGGTAGACAAGTTCTGAATTCCCAACGTAAACAGGTCACAAGGAACCTAAAAATAATATCAAGGCAGGGGGAGGGAAATCTGCAAGAGAGTGCTGAACGATTTTTAATTCACAAAAAAAAGTTCAGAGTAAAATTTGCTTAACATTGCCTGCCACATTTCTCCTCTTTAAAATAATGTAATTCATTCTAACTGTATTTGAAATAATATGGAATGCAGGGTTGGTTTTTTTTAACATCACCATCTGCTTTCATAACAGACACTAAAGTTACTTACAAGTTACTTCTTAGTAAAGAACTAGAAAAAACGCATTGCAAAAGACGGTGCTTTTCAGTGAAGAAAACAAGTTCCGTAGCTTCCTGGACCTCTCTAACAGCCAAAATAATCCACCACCACCAAGTTACTATTTCTGAGATGTTATCCTTTGTACCATGGAAAAAAGTTACCACTAAAAAGCCATTTGAATTTATGTAAGCACACAGGATGAGATACTTTAGAAGCACATGAGATTAGCAAGGCAGTTCTGTCACATAAAATACCGAGCTGGTGTTATTACATATAGCCGCTGAATTACAGCATATTTTAAGTCTTTGCTGTTGGGTGACCAAGCACATGTATTTTAAGCTTTTCCTACACGGATCTATAACCAGAAATTACCGTAAAATCACCGGGGACAGCCCTGCTTTCAGTATGATTTCAGCAGAAAATGGAAAAAGAAAAAAAAAAAAGGCCTTTTGTTTTTTTTTACTATTTCGGAGAACAAGAAAACGCTCCCGCCACCCCCGCGGCAGAGCCCCCGTGCGCCCCCCGGCCGTGTGAGGGTACGGGGGGGCTGCCG
>VZRO01002703.1:492478-526907 GCA_013397915.1 Daphoenositta chrysoptera
GCCGCCGCCCCCGCGCGTCGCCATGATGTGACGGCAGCATCCAAACAAGTGCCGAGCGCGGGGCACCGGAAGTGCTCCCGGGGGCCCGCCTCCCTCCCGGCCGCAGCCAACCGCCGCGCAGTGCTGCGGGCCACGTGAGGGGCCGGCGCCCTCCCTGCCGCGGGGCGTGCCGGGAGTTGTAGTCCCGCCGTCGAGGAGCGGTGGCCCGGCGTGGCCCCGGGCGAAGAGGGTCGGTGACGGCCGGTCCCCTCCCTGCCCGCGCTGCACCCCGCCTCCCTGGGCTCTGTGCCTGCCTGGGTCATGGCTTTGAAGTCGGGGCCGACTCAGCGGCGTGTCCGTGACGGGGCGGGAGGCGGGGCGGCCAGGGTCAGCAGAATCAAAGGGTGCGTCAGGTTGGAGGGGACAGCGGGGCGTCTGGTCCGACCTGCTCGAGCAGGGCCATCCCAGAGCGCAGGGTTGCGCCCACGCGGTTCTGGAATATCTCCAGTCAGCGAGGCTCACTGGAGATATCAGTGACACTCGGCTGCTGCTCCTGCAGGAAAACGGGCGTGTGTGCGGGGAGAGCGAGTTGCGCAGGGAAGTTGTGCCCGGAGTTGCCTTGCGGGTGCAGCCGAGGCCGGGACTGCAGGCAGCGCTTCCCGTGGAGATGCCCGTGGGAGCCATCGCCCGCCCCGCCACGGGCTCCTGCTCGGGGGCGGCGGCGCCGGGATACGGGATGGCGTCTGTGGAAACCAGGATCCAACGCAGGGAGCGGACAGTGAGGCTGCCAAGGCGCACTTGCGCTCCCGTCCATCACCGTCCGTGCCATGGGCGCACCTGGGCCTCGGCTGCCGGGGACTGCAGGGGATAACCTAAAACACCCCAGAAGTACGTATGTTCCTGCTTTCCGGGAAAACAAACGTACCCACTTAATATCTGACAGGAACTTTAGAGTTACTGAATAAAAGGATCACTCTAAACCTCCCTAAACACTTACTACTTCAGAGAATAGGTCTAGTGTCAGTGTTGAATAAAGTAGCTTCAGTGGGGCAATTAAAATATCTTGCTTAAAATATCTTGTCCTTACATCTTAAATCTATACTTACCAGAAGTATTCAACTGTTAGTTTCAAGATGAAAAATAATTTTACATTTTTTGGTATCATCCTGATCTTTAGATGGAAGATGTGTCCCCCCAAAACACTTGTTCTTTTACAAACATGCCTAATACTGCTAAAAATTCTTGGGAGAAAGAAAAAAGGCCCACTCCTCTTCCCCAGCAGAATTTTGTTGTTTTAGTATTTTCACAAATGAGAAATTGAATGAAAAGAATAACTTTTAGTATTTTAAATTACATTTAACATTCTCTCCCTGTGTCTATTCTTGTGTTTCTGTGAACTGCTTTCCCTCAAAAATGCACTCACCAACAAAGTGCATGTCAACAGTATGGGAAATTTATATTCCATTCCTGCAAGTAAATACACGTACTGAGAACATATTTTCAGTTGTGCCCTGTAAATGACCTCTCTGGAGATTGCTCGTGCAATCGTACGCACCGGGAGCAGCCAAGTAGCTGTTCCACCCAACTGCCTGTTGCCAAGAAGGTGTAGTGGTCTCAAGTTGTGACAGGCAAGAAGCTGAAATCCTATGAAAATTATTTCTTTAAAATTATTATTTAGGATATAACTAAGTATCCATTGGTAGAAACCTTTAGTCATCAACTTTTTACAATTTTTTTGAGTACTCTGTTTTTACGAACTACAGCCAAGTTATGTGGTTCTCACCCTGTTTAAGAGTAGTCTGACTTCATGAACCCTCTACACTTACCAGCCAGGTTGACACATCTCTTAGGGACTTCGCTGCCCTCATTGCAGAGGGGCTACCACGCAACTGGGTGAAAAATTAGTTCCTTCATCACGTTTAAACACATGCAAGGTGACAAGCAGAACCAGATGTTCAAATCTGTAACCAAAGACAATTGAGAAACTAGGAAATAAAGATATTGTTTCTTTTCTTACAGCATTGTTGCAATATACAATGCAGTCAAGAAAAAAATTAATTTTGTCCTTTCCTCATGATGATTATGATAATTGCTTCCATTGGAACTTTGAAGAAGGTCGGGACTGTTGGAGTGAGAACTCTTCTGGACCCAGGCCCAGAGGAAAGCCAAAGCACAGGGATTGAATTAAAACCTTTGAATAAGCTGAGATACATGAAGTCACACCAAAGTGAAATAGAAATATAGATTTTTAACCTTTAGTAGAAATATATGCTACGTATTTTAAACATTGAAAAGCTGCAGTGAAGAGGCCTTAGACACAGTTTGTACTGCAGCAGTTTTACTCTTTCACAGAATTTCTTTATTTTAGACAAAACATAGATGGAACTATACTGTTCACATTTTTTAGATAAAGTGTTCACATAATCAATAAGAGCTGATAGAAACCATATAGGCAAATCTGTGTAATGCCTGTGTAAGATTTGTGTAAGATTTACGATCATCAGAATTAGACCAGGAGAGGTTAAGAAAAGAAAGCTAGAATCGTGTTAATTTTATTGGTCAATTAACAAATGTAATCCACACTTTTGTAAGTTTAGACAAGAAGAAGAAGAAAAAGAAAAAGAAGAAGAAGAATATGCCGTTTTCTGCTTGCTGTTAGTCTGCTGTGGCTGCTGCTGCCTTATCATGTTTCCCCTTCGAACTCTACCTTCAGAAAACTACGGAACTATGAAATAATAGACTTTAGCAAAGCAGCAGCTGCTCTCTGCTCTTTTCACCCTTGGTGCCTAAAGGGAGAGGATCCTGTCACAAGCTTCAATAGGGACTATCAGAATTTTTACTGGAACGTTTCCTGCCTGGTTAAACCATGACACTGAGAAGGAACAGTAATTCTTCCAGTGTTACTTTTCACAAAATAACTAATCAAAAATTAAAATGAAGGCAGGAGGGAAACAGAAAAATACAGACAAACCAAAAACCCAGCCCAAATCACCATGCTTCACAGGATCCTAAAATTCTGTGATGGCTACTAGGGAAGTTGCCTGGGGTCCATTGCGGACAACACTACAAACAAGTACTGGCTGAACAAAATATATCACTACAGATAAAAACAAACAAGATGCCAGGGTACATGTGGAAAGAGATGAGGAGAAATACAGAAAATGAAACCAGGGTGTGTCAGCTGGGTGGTGCTTTCTTGTATGTCCTTGTTGCATGTCACACCTCCCTCCCGGAAAATGACCTCTGAAGGTGAATGAGTTTTAAAGACAGCTGCCACACACTATTTGGTATATGGAAAAATGTCCCCATTAAAATTTAAAAGAGTGAAGTTTGAAATGTCTTGCTTGGCTCAGGAAAGTAACTTGTGGGACACACAAAGGGCAAAGTCAAGTTCTTCTGTTTTCCTATGTCACCCATTGCTCAGGTAAATTAAAACTCAGCATATTCAAAACCAATAAAAAGATTTTCCCCCCTCACACATCAACAAGTTACTTACCCCACAACACCAGGGAAGCGATGAATTAGTTTTAAAAAGGAGCCGTACATTTTTATGAATAAGATCAAAATCCAGTTGCGTGTTTGTGCAAACCTACTCTGCAATAGAATTCAGCTGTCAGCCACCGGGGCAGGAAGGGCAGCCTTGGCCCACGGCGAGGAGTCGGGTGGTTGGTCTGGGGCTCAGGTGAACCCGGCACTGCTCACCCAATGCTGCTCCTCTCCTGTGTCACAGCACCCAGGACTGGGGGCCTGGCACCCCAGCCAGGAGCTACTCTTGCACTTGTGACTTAAATGTGCTGGTGATTTTCTTTCTTTCTTCCCCAGACCAAGGGGGTGCAGACCATTCCCTACTGTACCCCTTGGCACCTGGACTCCAAAGCTGGGTTGCTTGCCAGCTCCACTGGGAATAGTGCAGTGGTTAGGATGGAGATATTGCTAGCTTACTCAAGGCAAACATTATTAGAGGTCTTTCTAATTGCTTATAACCATTCTGTTTTGAACGTGTGCTCAGACGTGTCAGCTGACTAGTAAGTACATCCACAGCCAGAGAAACCCCAAGTGGGTTGGATAACAACATTCCTCCACCTGAAAGATCCTTTGCACCAGTATTTTCGCCTGCTTAAGCAATGGTTCCTGCTTTTTCGTGTACATGCCCACTAATTTTTTGACACTACATCCCACCAAGGGATTGTTGTTTCCACATCCACAGCAAATATCTGTGGAGGCTCCTCTCCACCCCAGTAACGTCCTCACAGCAGGACCTTTCATCCACCCAACACATGCTGGGCCTGAAAGTCTTGTTACACAGGATACAGGATGAAAGGTGGTAATGATACAGCACAACCAAAACTGTTTGGTGTTTAAATTGCTGGCATCAAAGTCATGGAAGGGCACAAGGCCAGCATTAAAACATTTCTGAAGCAAGTGGGACAAGAAGCTAGATGTAATCAACCCATTTTCCGGCCATTATTTGATTGTGAGGTAAATGGGTTTACTTGGGAAGGAGAGGAAATGCAGAAAAGCAGCAGTTTTATCTGGCTCTGAAGCCTTCACATTTGCATATGGAAACCATAGCCATGAGAACAAGTAAATAAAAACAACCCCGGAATTAAAGTTTTATGCAGGTATACAAGTAAAAAGACCCCCACTAAGCAAGGTTTTCCTTAGAGCATCATATATCAAAGCAGGCATCAAATACTTACTCTTCTAATTTTATATAAAGCCCGTAAGTAAAGGCATTTTTCTTGTCTTTCCCTACTTTGCCAGAATCACACTGAGACAAAATAACCTATGTGCTTATGTAGTTTTGTGTTAAGTATACCTCCCAAGTTTATATGGAGAGGTTTGTCATAGATTCATGAATTCCTGAATTAGCAAAGGAAAATGCCCCCAACCTGTCCATAATGAAAACCAGACTTTTAGGAAATTAAGCAAGTGATTTCATTCTTAATTTCTATAGAGAGCCATCTCATTACAAATGATAGTGTGACAAACTAATGCTAATTATTTTGGTTGCCCCTTCTCTCTGAATGGTATCTAGTTAAAAGTAACAGCTGGAAAGTACATTATAATTTCTTTAATATATTTAGACACATTGATACATGTGGTTTTGCATTTATATGTATGCATGGTCTTGATCTATCTATCTATCTATCTGTCTATCTATCTATAGCAAATGCTGGGCTATACTGAGAATAAAACAAAGTCATGCATGTCTTCTTATATTTTTGTAGAAATTGTTGTGTTCTCCAATAGCTAACTGTAATATATACAAAGAAAATCTAGCAAGAAATTATTTGACTTGCTTGCCATTTTGTTAAAAATATTAGAATGATGATCTAACACACACAAACACTCCAAATGTTTAAAACAAAGGAGAAAAGCATTGAAAATCAGTATTTTTCAATAAAAATCTACTAATGGATAATGTTATTTAAGGCTAGGCTACTGTACTGCTGTTACAGATCTGTCAGTCAGCACTTACTGAGATATAAGAGTATCAGGCCAGACAATACATCTTGTAGTTTTCTGATTTGAAACCCAGACTGTTATCAGGGTGATACTGTTTTGGTTTTTACCTTTTTTTCTTTTATTTATTCTCTGTATTCTTTATACATATATTTGCAGCTTTGTAGCTTCTTATTGTAGCTTTGCTTCAGCATTTTCCTAGGCAGAAAGGCAAACCAAATTCCAGGACCCCTAAGCTGTCTTGGTTCTCCTTAGAAATCACGGTTGAAACCGGCTTTACAAGACATATTTTTATAAACAAGGCCTGGTCCCCACTGAATGTGGGGAGAATTTAGAAAGTACTAGAACTGGGGGGGATTACTTCACCGGGCACGTTGGTAATTAGGGGAATCTCGTCAAATATGCTTATGTGCAGAATCTATAAAAATTGTACACGTGTCACGCGGGGTATGCATCTTTGTCGTTTTCCACCTAATGAGCTGTGCACCTAAGGATCCTTATATAAAGGTACCCCATTTTATCACCCTAACTGTGTCTGGCTCGTATTTTTAGGACCAGGGAAAAAGGCATCAGTTCTGGTGACTCTTCGCTGGGACAGGAGGGACTTCTGCATACAGCTTCTCGGATCAAGAACCATCCCACCCTCCGACCCCTCACACACACACTTTGTTGGCATTTTACGATGGCGGTTTTGCGGCGGTCTGGGGAACTGTGAAACTGTGGAATTTGCAAAAGAATCCTGCACAGAAGGAAGGTACAATAAAAGGGGTATTTCATTGCTAGCATCTGGGGGTTTTGCAGACATCTCTGGTGGTCCTGGTAGGGCAGGGGAGCAGCCAGGGGGGTCGCAGCGGGGGACACTGTCCCCACACAGAAGCCGTGGGGAAGGGGGAATGCCCTTTTCCTCTTCACAGGGCCTGAAGGCTGCGGGTGCGCAGCTCAGCCTGTGGTGAGGGGGTAAAGCTCTGGTGGCTGAAGGGCAGCGGGGCTGCTGGAACGCCAGCCAGGCAGCTTTCTGCACACTCACTCTTTCTGCTTCCCCTGTAGGCTCTGGGGGTACTATAGAGCTTCGTTTGTCAGGGCTGGGAGGGGGAACTGGAAGTTTGAGTCCCAGGTTGGACTCTGTGACGAGTAGCTCTTTTCTCAGGGGTTTTTCTGTTTATCAATAAGAACATGGGGTGTGCGTATTCCAACGAAGGCACGCAGATACCTCGTGACTGCCCGTTAAGTCTAATATTAAAACATTGGCATTTGCTAACAAGGAAAGGAACACCTCTTATCATGGAAGAATTGATTCGCCTCTCGACACAGATCTGGCCATTGCAGAGGTTACGAGGGGGAAGGAGCTGGCCTCGCTTTGGCAGCCTGGAAGATGAATTAATTACAGAATTATTATTAGAGCTTCGGTCTCAGAGGAGATGGGATGAATTAAGATATGCAGAATTATTTGCAATATTCATAAACAGACCGGGGGCAGATAAACCTGAGAAAAACTGCTTTGAGATGGCTGTAAGAGGGAAAAGAAAGGATGAGAAAGGGGAGCCTCTTGCTAGCCCAGTCTGCGTTGATAAATGCAACACGCCTGATGTGGATATGGTGGCGCCTGCTTTGCAGCGGGGAAGGGGCACCCCGCCCTTGCTGTCCCCACCGCCACCCCCACTGATGGGAGTGGGAGGGAGACCCGGCATGGCCATCTCCACCTGCCCCGCTTGGGGAGCTGGGGGCGGAGCCGGAGGTGGGTCTGCCACTGTCCCCGACCGCCCCCGAGGTGGGGACAGGGACGGCGCGCAGCCGCTGCCGTCGCCCCGCCAGGCGGTCACTGCTAGAGCTAAGGGGGCAGCCCCCAGCTGGCCTGCAGCCGATGTTAAACCCTCTGCCAGCGGCACAGCCCCGATTAGAAGCGAGCAGCGTGGTTCTGATACAGGTAGTTTTTTAGAAGATGAAGCTGAGGACAAAGCTGCTGCAGCCACCGTAGCCAGAAGGAAGAGGGGAAAAGCAGCGCGCGAGGCCATAGAAGCACCAGACCCAGTCGGAAAACAAACCAGATCTAAAAAGGGGGAATCAGAAAGGGAGAAGCCTGCCATACAAACATCTTTTAAGCAGGCTCTGGAGAACCAAGGTGTGATTTATACAACACCGTTTTTACTCTTAGAACTGGAGCAGTGGAAAGCCTTGGTTGGACGGTATAGAGACAATCCAGAGAAGGTAGCTAATCTTGTGAGATGGACTATTAAGAAAAAAAATCCAGACTGGGAAGATCTGAATGTAATGTTAGACACATTACTAGATGAAACAGAAAAAGAAATGGTTAATAAGTTTGCTATATCTGCTATAGAGACTCAAATTGCAGCTGGAAGTCTTCAAGGGCCAGTTTATGATATTTTCCCTTTAAATGACCCACGGTGGGACCCTAATGTGGCAGAACAAATGGCAAAGTTAAAACGTTATCAGGATTTGATAGTATTTGGCCTAAAATATGCCATCCCTAAAGCAGTGAATTGGTCCAAATTATATGAAGTCAGACAAGACAGAAATGAAAACCCTACAGACTTTTTGAATAGGCTTAAAGAAGTTGCACTAAAATATGCAAATTTAGACCTTGAGGCACCTGCAGAACAGACCCACCTGGCTTATTTGTTTATATACCAATCTGCAGATGACATAAGAAAAAAGCTGAAAAGGATTGATGAGATACAGGACATACATAAATTGTTGAATGCAGCCTGGAAAGTGTATCAGAACAGAGATTCGACAGATAGGGATAGACACCAGCACAAGAAAAGGGGTGATGAGGGAACGTCATCTGGCCCACCAAGAAGGGGTCCTCCTCCTCCTTTTCGTCTAGACAGAGATCAATGTGCTATTTGCAAGAAGAAGGGACACTGGAAGAATGAGTGTCCCATGCGGGTGAAAAAGAGGACCCCAGCTCCTGAATTAGCTGTAAATGGGAACTGAGGGGGACCGAAGGCGTCACCCCCAGCAGAGCCTTCAGTTGTAGCTACGCTGGGGAAAGATGATGCTGAATTTCTGGTGAATACGGGGGCAACATATTCTGCTTTAAATACTTTAAAAGGGAAACTGAGTCAAGATACTGTAAATGTGATCGGTGCCACAGGGGTAAGCAAAACAAGGCCTTTCTTCCAACCTTTAAAATTTAAGTTAGGAAAACACTGGGTGACTCACCAACTCCTTTATATGCCAGATTCCTCGAAGCCACTATTAGGTAGGGATTTATTAGAGAAATTAGAAGCAGAAATCAGATTTTCCAAAGAAGGGGGAGTGAAAGTTATAATTCCTGAAACTAAATTTGTCGAAGCAGCTGCCATTTTCCTACAGGAGAATTATGGAAAAATTCCCAAAGAAGTTGAAGACGCCGTCATTCCAATAATGGGGGCCGATGATTTCCCTGGGAGATCCAAAAGAACTGAGCCTGTGAGTATTACACTCAAAGCAGGGGCTACACTGGTAAGGCAGAAACAATACCCTTTGAAGTTAGAAGGCTGTAGGGGATTAGCACCTATAATTGAGAAGTTCCTTAAATTTGGGTTATTAGTGGAATGTGAATCTAAATTTAACACATTCCTCCTGCCAGTAAAGAAGGCTGATGGTAAGAGTTACTGATTAGTGCAAGATTTAAGGGGAATTAACAAAATAAGAGAGGATATACACCCAGTTGTAGCAAACCCCTACACTCTTTTGACCACACTGACAAATGAATTAGGGTGGTTCACTGTTTTAGATCTCAAGGATGCCTTCTTCTGTATTCCTATGCATAAGAACAGCCAAGAGCTTTTTGCTTTTGAGTGGGATAATCCTGATACAGGGAGGGAAACCCAGCTCACTTGGACAGTTCTACCCCAGGGATTCAAAAACAGCCCAACAATATTCGGAAACCAGATGGCAAAGGAACAGGAGGACTGGAGAAGACAAGAACCAGGAGGGGTTATTCTTCAATATGTTGATGATATTCTACTTACAGCTAAAATGCAAGATGACTGCATCCAGCTCACTGTAAATCTGTTGAACTTTTTGGGACTAAGTGGGTGTAGAGTCTCAAAAGAGAAAGCACAGGTTGCTAGGAAAACAGTAGTCTGCTTGGAGCCAGAAATCTTCTGTGGACATTGACAGCTCAGTAGGGAATGGAAGGAAGCCATCTGCTATTATCCAGAGCCTCACACAGTGAGAGAGATGCAGGCCCTCCTGGGAATGGTAGGTTGGTGTCGTTTATACATACCAAATTATGGACTACTGGGAAAACCTCTGTATGAAGCCCTTAAAGCAGCCAAAAAGGGAACCATCATGTGGACAGAGAACGCAAGGGCTGCATTTAAACAGCTGAAACATTCCTTGGTGTCAGCCCCAGCTCTGGGGCTGCTGGACTTAACTAAGTCTTTTGAACTCTTTACACATGAGCGACTGGATGTTGCTCTGGGGGTACTGGCGCAGCACCTTGTAGACCAGCGAAGGGCTGTGGCCTGCTTTTCAAAACAGCTACACAATGTTAGCCAAGGGTGGCCCGGGTGTTTGAAAGCTGTGGTGGCTACTGCCATCCTGATACAAGAGGCCTGCAAATTCACCCTTGGGCAGCACGTTGTCGTGTACGTGCCCCATGCAGTGATAACTGTGCTGGAACAAAATGGGGGACACTGGCTATCCCCTAGCAGAATGTTTAAATATCAATCTGTGTTGTTGGAACAAGATGATGTTACCCTAGAAACAACATCTGTTTTAAACCCTGCAGTGTTTTTGTCATCTACATTAATTGACAATGTGCCTGAGCATGACTGTTTACAGACAATAGAAGAGGCCTATTCCAACAGACCAGACCTGAAGGACGTGCTTCTGGAGAATCCAGACTGGGAACTGTATACCAATGGAAGTAGCTTCATGAGAAATGGTAAGCAAGTGACAGGCTACACAGTGACAACCATGGATAAGGTGACTGAGGCAGAGGCCTTGCCATCAGATGTATCATCACAGAAAGCTGAACTCGTTGCACTAACAAGAGCTGTAGAACTGGCCAAGGGAAAGAAGGTGAATATATGGACTGACTCTAAATATGCTTTTAGTGTTGTCCATGCCCATGGAGCCATCTGGAAGGAGAGGGGGCTACTAACTGCTCAAGGTGATGAAATTAAGCAGGCTGAACAGATCCTCACACTCCTGCAGAGTATTTGGAAGCCCTCAGAGGTAGCTATTATGCATTGCAGAAAAGGGGAAAACACCTCCCAAACTGGGAAATCGCTTTGCTGATGAAACAGCAAAAGGAATTGCAGAAAAAGGCATTCTTGCAGTGATACCACAGAAAGAAATAGATTTATCAGAGTTTACCCCAAAATACGTTCAGGAAGACCACAAGTTAATTAAGTTTCTTAAGGCTGAGGTTAAAGAAAGTGGGTGGGCTGTCACCCCAGGGGAACAGGTTGTAGTGCCACCCATGTTCCTTAAAGAAAGAGCGCAGCCAGAAAATGAAAGTAGCCACTGGGGAACAGAAAATCTTTTAAAATCTGAGGAAGGTAGTAATAGGGAGAAGAATGGCTGATGTTGTACAATCTATGACAACCAAGTGTGAAGTCTGTTGTAGGAAGAACCCTGACACGAACAAAAGAGTTGTGTTAGGAATAAAGAAAACAGGAGATCTCCCAGGAGATTATTGGCAAATAGGTTTTGCTGAGATGCCACGTAACGAGGGATACAGGTGTGTATTAGTATTGGTTGACACCTTCAGCAGATGGCCTGAGGCTTACCCCTGTCGCACCAACACAACAAGGGAGGTGGTAAATTTTGTTCAATCATGTAATTCCAAGGTTTGGGGTTCCTTTGGGGGTGTCATCAGATAAGGGACCACATTTTGTTGCAACAGCAGTCAGGGAAATTAGCAGGATTCTGGGAATTACTTGGGACCTACACACACCATACAGGCCCCAAGTAAGTGGCAAAGTTGAAGGTATGAATGGAATCCTTAAAACCCAGATTACTAAGAGCTGTCAAGAAACATGGGTTCAGGCCTTGTCTACAGCCTTACTGAGAATCTTTCACGGAGAATCCGCATGCAACCAAGGCGGAGAGACAACGTAAGTCCCGATGAAATATATGGCAGACTGTATCAGGTTCCACATGTCCCGGAGGAAATTCATATGAAGGGTGGAAATGATTTACAGAAGTACTTAATGGCTTTAAGTTCCACTTTGCAGAAGCTCCAGAGATTCATCATGTTATCTAGACGGGTAGGACTGGACACACCTGCTCATCCATTCCAGCCTGGAGGCTGGGTCTATGATAAATGGTGGGACAGTGACCCTTACAAGCTAAGTGGAAGGGACCATTCCAAGTCCTGCTGACCACCCTTGCTGTGGGCAAGGTTGCTGGCAAAGGACCGTGGATCCACTACTCCAGAGTTAAGAAGGCTTCTGCTCCTGAAACCATCGGGAAAACAGAGACTGATAGAAATCAGGATGATGTGGTTTAAACTGTTCTTTACATGTCTGTTATCTGCCCAGTTGGTAACCGTGACTCAGGGTTGGCCCCATGATCTCATGGGACTTTAGTCCACAACGTATCCAAAGCTCTTAATAAGAACAATTGCTGGATTTGTGCCCAAGTGACACCTCTAGATGGGAGTAGTAACTGGCCACTGATGGGTGTTTTAATGGAAGTGAACTGTACTGAAAGGTGAGAATTAATCAATGATACCCTTCTGCCTCCTATACCCCTGAGCGCCTTAATAGATCACGGGAATGATACAGTTCCCAGTGCACTCATAAATGCCACAGGAAAGGCCATTCTTCCTTCATATTGCCATAAGACTGGATTCGGGGAAAGAATAAGCCCAAGAACTGTGAGAAAGATGGGACTGACATCATGGAGACTAGCTCTACCACTTGGCACAGGCTGGTATTGGATATGTGGCAATAAGGCCTGGAAAATCCTGCCCATAGATAAAGATCAGGCTTGTGCCCTTGGGGCTGTAATTCCAAATATAACAATATTTCATCGTATTGAAAATCCAAATGGGAGGAGGAAAAGATCTATTAATCTCCTTGTTGCATGTCCCACACTTTTCCGTAGTATAGTCAGAGCTCTCCTTCCCTCTTTTGGAGTAGTTTTACTGGAGAGGGCAGTTGTAAACATCTCAGCCATTACTGAGCATATTGAACAGCATACTGCAGATGCAATTTCGGCCTTACAAGAAGAAGTCCATGGTCTGTCTTGTGTGGTTATGCAGAACAGAATAGCTCTCAATTTCCTGTTTGCCGCACATGGAGGTGTATGTACTATTATTAATACTATCTGTTGCTCTTATGTGGACCAGAGTGGAAGAATTAGGAAGGATTTGGCTGAAATTTGGAAAGGAACTCAAATTTTAAATGAAGTAGCTTCCAGAAATAACACCTCAAACTTCAACCATATCTTTTACACCCTCACCTCATGGTTACCAAATTGGGCCTGGATAAAAGAAGTGTTCATAATAGTTGTAGTTAGAGTTGGCATCTGTGTGATAGCTGGTGGGATGGCTGGTTGTGTAAACTGGTGCTGGGGGTAAATGCAGAAATAGAGACTAGACAAGGTAGAGTCTTGTTAGTCTCTAAAAAAGGGGAAAATTATGCCGTTTTGGTTTTTATCTTTTTTCTTTTATATATTCTCTGTATTCTTTACACATATATTTGCAGCTTTGTAGCTTTGCTTCAGCATTTTCCTAGGCAGAAAGACAAAACAAATTCCGGGACCCCTAAGCTGTCTTGGTTCTCCTTTGAAACAAGGTTGAAACCAGCTTTTCGAGACATTTTTGTAAACAGGGCCTGGTCCCCACTGAATAGGGGGAGAATTTAGAAGGTACTAGAACTAGGGGGGAATTACTTCACCGGGCATGTTGCTAATTGGGGGAATCTCGTCAAATATGCTAATGTGCAGAATCTATAAAAATTGTACAGGGGTGTCTTGGGGTGACTTTATGATGTGTATCCCCTATCACCACTCTATGCCCAGAAGATGAGGTCTGTGCCTTTAAGACTGGGTACAAGAGAAAAAACTGAGCAAACTTTTCAAAACAATTGCTCAAGGACACACACAGATCTCTCTGGGCTCGGCGGCAGGGAGTGTGGAGGAAGCAACCTTGCTCTCCAGCCAGTTCTCAGCTCTTTTCTCTGGAGAGAGTTTTCCTGGGACTTCTGGGTTTTTTTTCCCTTTCATCTTCTCTTCAGGACTGTTTTACAACTTCGGAGCACACCGGGGGAGAACTTCTTTTCTGAGGCCCCCAAATGGGCCCACCGACCCAGCTCTGAGGAGGAGAGAGGCCACACCCAGAGAAGGACTCTGAAATCTTCCCAGGTTTCTCTCCACAGCAAGAGATTTTATTATTTAGCATTATTATCCTTTTTCTGTGTGTTTTTTAAATAAATAGGTTTTTTTCCTCCTCCACTTTCCTTTGAGGAAAATTTTTCTTTTCCCTGAACCTGGTGGGGGGAGGGGTGGTGGTAACCTGCCTTCCCTCAGAGGATATTCTCCTCCAAATTTGGCCAAACCAGCACAACATGTCACACAGGGTATGCATCTTTGTTGTTTTCCACCTAATGAGCTGTGCACCTGAGAATCCTTTTAAAAAGGTACCCCATTTTATCACCCCAACTGTGTCTGGCTTGTATTTTTAGAACCAGAGAAAAAGGCATCAATGGTACAGCCACACTCTTGATAGAGCCCTGGGACTGAGGGCCCGATGCGGCTGCTAATGCTTGGCAGTGCACACTGCACCAGACACACTTTGCTCCTTTCTGTGCAATAGATATTGCAAAGTAAAAGTCAATAATATGTGAGTGGCCTACAGTTCAAGGATGCATCTCTCAGGCCAGCAACAGGCTCCTGCACATAGGGTCATTCTTTAAATGCATGAAGTTCAAATTGACATCCTGCACTTCAGCACTACACACATCACCCCACTGGACATCAAGATCACCAAACAGCAAGGAGAAAAAAATACTGAGGCAACAAACTAAAAAAATTCAAAGTTTACTAAAACAATTGAGGAAACTGAAAGGTTTGATTAACTGTGATAAGAGATCAGCTGTAAGTGATTGAATAAAAATGCAGGGGAACTTTTCACTACACTTTTCTCATTCCAGGATTTCACTATCTTTCCTCTTCCTCCAGACAAGATTATTAAACAAAAAAAATTCCATACAGGTATTAACTAATACCAACTGGAATTATAAACTAATAGAGTCACCCCAAGACATAGCTGAAGGTGATTCTTCAGTGCATAGAATAACTGGAGATGTTGGTATCTCAGAGCTATTCTAAGCTAACCTACATGATTCCTGGGCGATCTTTGCCCTGTTTCTCAGAGGTTAATTAAAAAATCTGCAAGTTTATCTTCTAAGAAAATTTGTTAACAATCTTTTGATTGGGTGTTTGCTTCTTCTCAATATTTTGAACAATTGTACTTTCTGTCATACTGTATCCACAGGATGATGGTATTTATGTTCATTTTTGGTTTCCCTGGTCACTGATTTCATAGCATTGTTTTGCTGGATTTTAGCATCTGGACCATCCCAGTGCTTGGAATGATGTTGTTAAGTAAAGACCAGCACACCTGTTTATGTAATATACTATTATGACACATTTGGATACAAAGGCATGCAAAAGTCACCATGAAAGTGAAAAGGTCTACCTGTGTTGATCTCATGTGGCAAGTGGAATGCAGAAACTTTCCCTCTTCCCAGGCACAACAAGAACTGCTAGGCACTTGTAGCACCTACCTAAATGAAAGGCATAGGCCAGGCCTGAAAACTGCAGGATTATGTAGAATTTACTTCAATTTTCCAGCTTAAAACCAGATAACCAGATCTGAAAATATTAATATGACTTTTGATAAGAGACTTTAAATATCAGAGCTGAAGTCAGATTCAGCCTTGTTACATTATTGTCTTTTTAAATGCAAATTTAAACAGTGGGTTGGTTTCTTTTATTTTATAGATATACTTGCTTTTCCTGAGACTTGAAAAATGAAAATTTTATATGAAGGAACCATCTTTTATGAGAAATGAAGTTCAGTATCTATGACCACTATATAGGTTATGCTTACATGAAAAGAAAGATGAGGCTTGAGGCCCCATGCAAATAAGGCCATCATACACTTGAAAACGCTAGGAAGGATCAGGCTTGTTTTGAAGAAAGGGGACTTTGGGAGCAGTGATTTTGGACCTCTCAGTCATCCAGGGAAGATTTGCTACAATCAGAATAGAACTGCCCATCTTTTTAGAAGGTGTCATGTCAAACTGTACAGTAGACAGATCCTAATATCTCCAGCTTAAATCTACAGCAGTTGTATTTATCAAGACTAACCACTGAGCTGTGAATAGTCTTATTTTTATGAGCATAACAGATTTAACTTTTGTGGTCTTTAATTAATCCCAGATATAAAAAGCTCCTTAAGTACCTCTTATTTACCATGACTTACCTCACATCTGTTAACTAAGTGAAAAACACTATAAAAATACAAATTGTGCTTAAAATGGTTTGCTGTTGAGAAAGTGCATGGCAATAAACTAATTTGAGAAGCCAAATGTATGCAGGTTTAAAACAATTCATTTTCCATAATGAGAAAGAGAGGAGAACTTTCTGTCCAAGTTGCTAATGGATACAATTTTAAATAGTCTTTTCCTACAGTAACAGCAGTTGAAACTACTTAGCTTTTTTCATTTCCCACAGGATGAATATTGACTGAGTAATTACAGCTATAATCTCTTCAGTGTCTTTACAAAAGTTTTCTGCAGAATTATGTCATTAAGACAGACCTTATTGTATGTAAAATGCCTGTAATTCAATTGTGCTTAGTGGTTCCGACCTACTTAATTTTACCCATTTTTCCTCTGTATTTGGAATTTCATGAATGCTTTGTCATAGAAGTTGATGAAATAGAGGACAAACAGAACATAACATTTTCATTTATCTATATAAAGTTACTGACTTAATGGTATAATCGCAGGAAACACCCAGATGCCTATGAAGAATCAAAAACCTTTTAGAGAAAACCCCCCTATTTTTAAACTTAAATTCTATGTTTTAAGCACTGTGAAAAACTGTATTTTTAAAATCTGTGTCCGAAGTATATTTGCTCCTCACTGCCCTCCCTCCAAATAAATGAGCCAATTTTATACATATTTACAGTATTTAATAAAGATGTCCAAACCAGCAAAAGTTTTTACATAAATGTTTCAGCACTTAAAATAAGGAGAGGCATTTAATTTGCTCTCAGCTCAGACAGTAAAATTAAATGGAAATGTAACAGCCTTCCACAGAAAGAACACATTAAACCATTCCTCTCTGTGGGGAAAGGCAGCATCTCAATATGATTAACAAAACCAAATTTAATTCAAGCAGTTGCTAACTCTATCCCAATTGAAATGCTTAAATGTTTGCCGCCTGACTGATAAATAATCAGCTTCTCTTGGAGTCTGCATTAGTAGGTTTTACCAAAACCTTGAAAGTTATTTGATAGGGTTTTCTATAAATTCTTTGGCTACATACATTAAGGAAGTTAAATACATGTGAAATCTACCAGCTACAAGTACCTTAAAAATAGTACACATTTACAGATTATACAGGGATCAGAGTGCAAATGGGAAGAGAGAATTGTTTTGAAGGACTAAGTTACCTTAGTTAACATCCATTTTTACATCTCAAACAGAAGGCTGTAGACAAAAAAATTGATTCGATTCAGAAATCTCTTTGAAGAGCTTCTTGATCACCTAAAAATGCCTCAAACTGAACCATTGCTTCATCTATTAAGGTTATCACTTTTAATTATGACATATAACCTGCAGTGTCTGCCTCCTCTTTTTTTTCTTTTGAAGAATATAGAAGTTCAGAAACTGCTCATATAAAGAACAGAAATACTGGTTGTATTCCCATATGGAATTATAACGACTTTAGATTCTTTTATGTCTTCTGAAGATATTTTTGTAAGCAAAATATGAAAGCAGAAATCCATGTCAGTCCTCCGAAAAAGCTTTGGGTTATAGTGATTTTGTGAAAATGTTTAGTTTTCTTCTTGCAGCATTTCTTCTATTTCTTTATCCCAGTTTTCATCACGCTTTTCTGATTCTGTCACCACCTCATACTCTTGAAGCTCTTGTTGTAATTCCTTTTCCCAATCAGCAGTTTCTTCTACAAGAGATAAATGATGCATAAGAATTTAACTGATAATATTGAATGTTGCTTAATTATATAAAACTAGATGAATTCACACTGAATCGCTGTAATATCCCCTAAACTTCATGGACTATTCTCCTTAAAAACTAAAGAAACTTCAAGATCAGAAATTTCACCTTCTTAATGATCACAAGTAGGAATTAATTAATATAGAAGGCTATATTAGTATATGCATACTATAATAAAGATATAAAGAGCAAATACACAGCTAAGTCATTATGAGTGTCCCTTTGCAAGATCATTTTCTACCGTCTTTCACTCTGCTATCAACTGAATCTCCTTTTGCAATTTTAAATCTCCATAAAAAATAAAGTTTGTAGAAGTGTTGATATACTGTTATGGAAAAAAAATCTAGATCAAATGCTGTGGCTAGTTTAAAACAAAGAAGGTACTCTCCTCACTGACATTTGTAGCTAGGCAAGCTCATTTAATCAGGGTTAAAGGTAATCATATTTCATACTTCAGGGCAAAAAATGAGTCAGAAGGCATTCCTGTGTTGTTCATCTCTGTTTTAATTAGCTCTACCTATCATAGGCAAGAGTGTGGGGGAGGAGATGGGCGTTTGATGTGTTACATGTTGGTTGGTACTTCAGCCTAGATAGGAAGGTACGCAATTCCAGAGTCCAAGTCAGTACGGCCAGCTGAGATTTCTCTGAACAAATAACACATTAATGACCTATTGAAACACTTTCATCAAAGAACTAGATGCAAGAAAGTGATATTACTCATTACAATTCCTCAAGCTTGGCTATGTACTGGACAGAAAAAAAATAAAACCAGAAAACAATGATTCAGCAAAATCCAAAGCACATTTTAAGAAAATTCTGCGAATTTTGTCATAAGCATCTACATATGCAAATGTTGTCATAGTAAATTGTGTATGGCCAGAGTCACATCATCAGAGACTGTTTTTATGCTCTTTACACTGATATTAATTATTCTAAATTATTTTAATTAATAAGCTCAATTTAATTTCTTCTCATAATTTTCAGAACTATTTGTTAAATTTTAACTGTAAGCCTTTATAGGCAGAAGCTCATAGTCTGGTGCAAATGTTGCCTTTTTAGCTGGTGCCAAAAGAAGAAAAAAGAGCCTGACTTCCAAATACTGTACTTTACCTGCAAGAATGTCAATTAAAGAAAAAAATTAATATGCAGAAGAACCTATAAAGAGAAGGCAGGGAAAGGAGGAGATAAACAAAAAAAGATACCCCACACTCCCTTTCATAGAAGAGCAACCTAAAATTCTTAGGTACTTTGAAATTAAACCATTCACAGTAAACATTCTGTATAAGATGTAGTTTGATCATGGGGAAAATGATCATTAATTTCTGCAATATCTCATTGAAGGTCATTTCATATAGTTTGGAAAAAATTGTCACAAATCTATTTTCCTAAATTGACTTGCAACTTTTTTATTATTTTTTAAATCAACCTTAGAATTGCTTTATGTAAGAAACAGAGGTAATAGTAGCTTTACCTTCTACTACTGAAGTCTCTTCTTTCTTTTTGTCTAGCACTAGTTGTTCCATTTCCTTTCTTAGATCCTCCTGATTCAGATTACAGGCATCAAAAGCATCACTCACAAATTCTGATACACCTGGACTTGTGGAAATCTCTTCCTCATCCTGCAATAAGACACTTTAGTATAAACTTATCCAGACAGGATAAAAAATGTCACCAATACATACTTCCACTAATGTGACTGCTTTTAAATAGAGCTGGCAAAATCCAAATGCATTACTCTCACAACTACGTTTCTTTATTGGCTATTTTTCCTTAGGAGTGTTTTTGTACAAACAAAAATGTTAGAGAGCTGTACTGAAAATGATCTGCTTTACATTCTAGGCTGTCTTTTTGTGTTCTCTTAACAACTTTAATTCTGATTTTGTAATCTTCAGAAACAATAATAAACTCCTGAGTAGTTTAGAACAGGACCTAAATATTAAAAAATTGATCACAATTCAGAGTAACAGTTTTCTACACCAAAGTAAGATTAAGAGAGAACTGTTCTTTGGAAACCTTTGCCCACTGCGTATTATTGGCTAGTGAATGCACAGCTCTGCTTCTGCCAAGAGTGTTCTCTGGCACCAATTTTACAATCCAGAAATGAACAAGAGTCATTATGTGTCTAAAGTAAAGGTTTTTGCAGTAACAAGTAAAAGTGAAATAAATCAGTGTTGCTATTGCAATGCATGATTTAGATTTCCTATACTTCAGCCTGACCACTGCTTTAAGAGTTGGACAGAACATGGCACACAAATATATTTTTATGAAGGTATTGATAGTGTCTCAATGCAACGCTAAACTTCTACTCCAAAAATTTTGGAAATTTCACTCCTCAGAGTAAAATCACATCTTATCATAATGTGCAGGATACTAAGGAATACATTCTTCAGATAAACTACTGTTTCTGCTACTAAAAATGAGTTTCAAGATTATATGATAAAAATTAATATCACAGCAAAACAGCAGCAGGTTAGGACTGTCAGATACTATATTATTATGGTTTCATAGCAAAACCTACTCAAAAAGACATAATTACTTATTAAGGAACAGCTTCACATACTAAATACCAGATAAAATATAACAACATTTTTACCTCTTGTGATTTTATTTGAGGCTTTATTGTAACAGGTGGTGTTTTTGGCCGTACAGTTTCTATCAAGGGAGAAAAATAAAAGGTAGATGACATTTAAATATATAAAAATCTCATTTAATTTGCATAGCTATTAAATATACAAGGAAATACTGTATTTTAAGGAATCCTTGTGGTTAAAGGCTGAATTTAGCCACAGGTGAACCATTTTCAGAAACAAAGAGAAACAATTTTCTATTCTTAATTAAGAAATTTAGCAAGCCATTTCCTCATTATGACTCCAAATTTAACGGACAGGACCCCCCTGACCCTCAAAATGACATCCCAAGATCTTTAAAGTCACAAATGCATAGACTTGGTCATGAAATCCAGTCACTGCCTATCACAGAAGTTCTCAAACTCCCCTGTAATACGCTGGCTGGGTATTACTACTGACACAGGTGCCAGTTAGCTCTTAGGCACACCAGACTGCACATGTACCATGCACACCCCTAAGTGCACACGAGAACACTGTTCTGCAGCCTTACCTTTCACACAGGCAAAGGAAGTCACTGAGAAACAAACCCTAGAAGCTGGTCCAAATTTCCTAAACAAACTCACTGTGCATTCTGTATTTAGAGCATGGTGCTAGGAAGACAACAATTGTATACAAGCAAGGTCAGATCTTTTCCCTGGCAGGTAAAGGAACACCCCAGCTTTCTTCCTGGTGCAGCTCTCAGAGGAGAGGAATTACAATGAAGAGCCAGGTGGATGCAAGAGCAATTAACATACAGGGGAGGCTGTGGTAGTGGTGGAGTGCTTGCTTAGCAGTTCTCTTTGCTTAAACATGCAAAGCAGCTCTGAGCATGCAGCTCTGCTTCCCCCAGGGTGCCCAGGTGGACTCTTCCTGGTAACTCAGCAATTTCTGAATGGGGATTTTTTTGGTGTTTAATTTTTAAAATAAGGACCAGTTTTAATTAAAATCATTCCCTAACTGGTAGCTGTCACTGCTTTTATAGCTCATCTACTCAATGCCCACTGCTCTGTCCCATCTTCTCTCTTCCTTCCACTTCCCAATCTCCAGAGGACCTCTCACTGCACCTCCAAATGGCAGCCAAAGAGGCTCCAGCATTCCCTTTTGCGGGAGCTGTAGGACACGGCAGTAACTCTGCTGTTCAGGAGAGGTGCTCAGGCCCCAGCAGGTGCTCTCATGCAGATGGGATATGGCTGCTCTGCACTGGGCTGTGCCCCAGGCAGGTGTGACTGATGCACCATTAGCATCACTCTGGACCTACCAGCCTGGCATCATCTCCTCCACTGCTGCTGTGCTCTCATCCCAAGGTCACTGAGTTCCCAACTACCCAATACCTAGAGAAGGGCTAGAACTTGGCATTTTGTTACAGATCTTACATAGCCTTTACACTAGAACGTGGAATGTCTTCCATTTGTCTCTTCTCTCTTCCTTTCAAATCAACCACATTAATTTAACTTTCTGAAAAGAGAAGCTAAGGAGGAGACACAGAAATGGAAGGCTAACAATTCTATTTTATAGACACACAGCTTTGAGAAGAAACCCTGAACATTATGAAGAACTACCAACAGGCAATTACTTCCAGTTTTAGCCTCCAGTTAGGGAATCCAACCTTCAAAAAGGTTACTTAAACCAAAAATAACACATATGATTCAGAGCTTCCCAAATCGATGCAATTTCTGAATCAAACAAAACATGCATTTACTACAGTCTGGTACATGTATCTTTGCCATTACAGAACATACAGTCACTAGGACAGTAAATCTATCTGCATATCCCATACTGGTGGCTTGAACTGTAGAAAAGCTGCAACAGGCCAAAAGACAGTGGGTTTTTTTGAATGAAGATATGTTTCGCTTTAGTCTCAATGGGAATTTTACTAGAATCCAGCAACTTTGACTGAATGGTACTTTCCAAGGGTTTGGATGACTCAAAAGTAACATTTTTGTTGTTCAACAGGCTCCTGTAAAGTTGAGACACTTCAGTTAAAACAGCCATAGTTTTGGGACAGTAAACAACTGTCCTGAATAAAGGTAGTGGGAATTGGTGCCGCTTGGTCTGCAGTAGACTCTGGAGCAGTCTGTCCTGTCAGCATGGCTTGGATATTAACTCAGAGAAAAGGACTTTTTTCACTTTAGATGGGGATGTGTTTTTCACTTTAGATGTTAGATGTGCCTAGACTGACACAGGCACACTCCAAACAAAACCTATGAAAAACACGAGAGAAGCTGACAACAAAGGCACATATGCAACATGGAAGCCCAGCTTTGTAATTCCATCTGTAGCCTCCCCTTCATCCCAAAGTTCAGCTGCCTGTCCAAGGAGCCAAGGCCCAGCTGAGTAACCTTAGCTCAGACTGTGCAGAACATTACTAAGTTGTGCAAAAGACCTGTAAAAATGTCTGTAAAAAGAATAAGAAAGATGAGTCAAAAGGAAAAATACCTATACAGAAAGATATTATATTCAAAAATGAGGAAAAAAAAGTTAACTTGGCAGTGATCAGCTGGGTGTCAGTCAGTGTCAACAGGACGTAAGTATTAGTGGATTTCATGGATGACAATTCATTGATACTGGGGATATGAGAATCATTCCAAGGTGAAGCAAAGGCTTTCTCCTTCTGCCGAATGCCTACCCAGCCTGCCGAGATCCTTCAGGTGTCTTACCAGGGGTGGTGAGTGTACCTAGGTTAAGCCTAGATTTAATGAGCTGCTGGTTATCTTTTGCATTTCTGCCAGTAACTGCTTTATACTCTCTAAGCTGCAAATATTCGTGCCTGCAGAATTTGTTAACATGCAAAGAGGTTCAGTGGTTCATAAGGGGTTCAGTAAGAATCACCTGTAGAAATAACTGAAGACCACCTGTGTTGAAGCAGCTTTTTCATGTCAAGGCTGAATGCCAGGTAGACTCCCAGTCCCCATTTTTTCTGTTTCCACAATACATTGTGGGTCTTTCCACACCCTGCACGTGTCTCTGCCTCCACCACCACAGTAGTTCTACCCCTGTATCACTCACTAACTTCTGTTTGGCACAAGGGATGAGCAAAAGCCAAGAGCAAACCATATGCCAGCTGGCTGAGTTGGCTAGTGGCTGTTGTCTGATCAACTGAACTGAAGGTATCTCCTACTTCTTTCTGACAAATCAAAAATCACACCTGAGACCACTAATGGTCATGAGTTGTTATAAGCCAAGTACATTTCTCCTCTTGAGATTCCCACTCTTCTGACAAAGTTGGGTGAAACTGGAAAACAGCTTAAAAGCACCAGGAGCCTCCTCTTCTCCCATCTACACAAAGACACTAAGTATGGTGAGAGAAGCCCTGATTTAAAAGACAATCCAGAATAAATATGTGATGGCATTTGATGCATACAGTGAGCATTTGTTGATGCCTACAGATTTTTAGCTTTTTAAATATATTTGTTACTTTGTAGATTTTTAATGTATAGCTGTATAGTTTCTAGCACTTTCTCACACTTGAGAACAGTACTTACCCATTCTTACATACTATGCCACATTCTCAAAATTCTATTTGGTCTTATTTTCAAGGAAAAGAATTTCTAACAAGGACATCCTGTTTTGCACCAGCACCTGGGCTGAAATAATAAGATATGTTGGAGACAAAACAAAGATGTGGGGCTAAGAACTCTTGGATCCAGTGGAGCAGATCCAAGGGTGGGTTACCAGGGCAACTGCTCTCCTATTGGATGCACTTGCTTGATATGCTAATTACTTAAACTTATAAAAATCATGAAAATTTGACACTGCATGTACATATAGGTATCACATGTGCACCTGAAAGTTTTCATTAAAAGACTGCTCTTTATGTTATCAATTTTAATATTGTTTGAGAAGTTTTTCTTCTGATTTTAGCCAACAGTGTGACACCAAGTTAATGAACTGTGCTAAAACAGATGTTTCTCATACCTTTTAGTTCACTATCCTCTTCTCTGCCTTTGCTCTCTTCCTTTCCTACTGCTTGCTGTTGAGCTGCAAGCGCGGTGAGTTGTGCAGACTGTTTAATTAGGGACACCCTGTAGAAATAATTTCTCCAGAACACCTCCTCCTTTACACTAGAAAAAACAAACAGATTTTGATTATTACATTTGGAATAGCATTCCTTTTACCATCTAGCAGTGAAATAAAATTAAATATGCAGAGAGGAGGAGTAGACATAGCTGATATTTAAGTAAAAACTTAAAAAATAAGTTTGTGACATTAACACAGTTTAAAAAGTCCATCATTTTAGAAGTTCTTGATCTTTCTCAAGGCATTTGCAATTGACTTGAACATATAATAGTAATGTTATAACTTCAGAAAAAGCTTAACAGCGTGCAGCAATACATGGTATGGAAAAATAATATGCTGTTCCATCTCTCCTGACAAATTATGTAAACAAACCAAACAACCCCATTCTCTTCCCCTCTAAGCCAAACACTTTATTATGCTCAAACTATAATTGTCTACATCTTCCCTGGACATCAGGTGGAACTGGAACATCTGTGGTGGCAGAAGCCATTCCTAGATTGCAGCAGTGCTATTTCACTATCTGCATGTCTTTCAGCACGTCCACAGAACCTTTAATAACCAGAAACTGCCATCGTGGAAATGACCAGCTCTGGTAAGTGGGAGACTATCCCCTACCTCAGGTAACATTTCCCTCTGAAATCCCTCCAGCAAGAAAGAAAAGACCCAACTTTAACCCAGAGGCAACAGAAGGCAGAAATGGCAAGATCTGTGGGGAGGAACTTGTGTAGGTTAAGAAAGAGTGAAGTTACCTTCACACCTGTTAAGGCAAACAGTGACCACTGAGACTAAGAACAGGCAAAAAAAATATTAATCAATGTGATAGAAAAGGCAAGAATAGCATGACCAGAGGCTGAAGAAAGAGCCTCAGATAATAGGGGAAGATCTTCAGAACGGACAACAGAGAACAAGGTAAACAGAATAAGGAGCTGGGAGGATTTATAAAAGGAGGAGATTTAAGACAGAAAATGTCACAAGGAAAAGATTTTCTTTCCCATTTTCATCCTTAGACAAGGAGAATACTGTTGGGAACTCCCACTTAAATAAAAAGTTAACTTGAGAAACAAGCCTTAGGAGCAGAGTCTGGGACTGGACAAGGAATAACAGCTCTGGAAGAGAGCTCTGCAAAACAAAGCTTTTCCCATTTCCTATCCAAATCCAGTTTTTCTTGCTTGCATTGCTGCTTTTTTTGTGATACTTTCTATTACCATTTCTCCAGGGGTGGTCTCTGACTATCTGTAATCACCTTTTTGGGATGTCAGTTATACCAACAGATCTGAACATTTTTATTGTTGCCTTTACCTTTCTTTGGAGAAAAAAAATCATTTAATTTAGCACATTGGACATGGAAATACTGAAGGCCTCTTCAATATTTAAGTCAACAGGTCCTTATTAGTTCTGACTCACAGATTAACTTTTTTTCTTACCTCCAACTCCTAAACTGCAATGCATATGCAATACCCCACGTGTTAGATACTAGCAGATAAAATATATATGCACCCATCACAAGAACATAAAGAAGTGAAGGAAGTGAAAAGAACAAGGAGTAATTTATGAGTATTTACAGACACATTAAAAGCATTGTGATACAGTTACCAGCAGAAATTACTTACTGTTTGGGAACAAGGTCAAACCTCATCCTATTGAGAAGCTCATCTTCTTGTAACATCACCAGTGCCACAGGGTACATTTGATCGAAGTCAAAATGAAACTGCACACCTGCTGGAGGATCCCGCAGAAAATTCCGTTTATCCTTTGAAGAACATATTTATGGTCATTAAACGGTAGCAGAAAAAGGACACCTTGTTTCACACAAGAGCAGCAAAGCAATCTGTAAAGCCTTTACAAAAAAAAAACTATATTGAGGATCTGCTTTGGTTCAAGTTGAAACTGATAGAACTATTTACTGTTGCACATGATTGGTGCAGTGACAGACATATTAAAAGTATCTTGAAAACACATAACTTAATAAACTTACATTAAAAAACCCAGTGGTTTTTATTTCTCCCAGAGAAAATTTCAAGTCTTACAGGAAATGAAATACTTACTGCTGATAAGGCCAGTATTTGTTGTTGAATTGTCTCTTCTTCATTGCTGTCTACCCAGGGAGGCACTGCTGCTTCTAGTATCAAAAGGAGGAAGATAATTGCACGTGTATTTCTTGAAAAAAAACCCCACTCCAAATAACAGACCCTACTTAAGGTAATATATAGTGTCCCAAAAGTATGCAGGGTTACACCAGTAGGCCAAGTTATTGTGTCTTTTTCCTAAACTACGTCCATGGCATAAGAGAGAAACCCTAGGAATGGATCTTTGCTTATCAGAGGTAAAAAAATAATAACTAAATACTTGCTGATGTCTGTTATTGTAGAAATAAAACTGTGGGGATTTCTTTGCAGCATGAACCAGTCAGAACTTGTTGCCTCTTAGTATAGCTATTGAAGTAGTGCTGCATAACTGGTTAAGTTGCCTGCAAATAGTATTTCCAGATTCACTTTAAATGTCTAAACTTTGTCTAGATTAAGTTTGCAAAATAACTCACACCCAGAAGACACTAATTCTTTAACAATGGAGAAAAATGTTATAAATTTGTTATTAATTACAACCAGTTATAAACTGAGTGAGCCCACTCAAGTTCAGCTGGTTTATATCGTTACAAAATAGTTCTTCAGGCTTTACAGAAAGGAAAATAAACTATTGTAGATGTATAGATATTTATTAATCTCTTCACTGTCAATGCAAATTCAGCCTACAGAGACAATATGATGCATCGGTAGCAGTTAAATAACTCTTGTGCCGTTGAACTAACAATGCTGATTTGCCTGTGCAGCTGGTATCATCAAGATCTTTTGTGGGGACCTGCGTGGTGGCCTGTAAAGCCAAACAGCAAAACCTTAACTCTCCTCCTGAAAGGTAGCAGCCAGGAGATCTCTGTGGTCAGGGTGAGCGGATTGGCTCCTCCCAAGAACCTCTGCTTTCTCATCATTATGTATGCACCTTTTGTTACTGCTATTGGTTTTGTATCTCTCCTCCCCTTTTCTACCCTACACGTCTCCCCTTCCAGATTGTTCTCCCTTCCCCACTCTCCCATTGCTCCCCGTTCCTGGCCACTCCTTCGGGTTTTCCCTGTTGGCCCCTGTACCCCAACCCTGCCCATGTCCTGCCCCTGTGCCCTGAGACCATCGGCCCTCGAGCTCTCTGCGCCCTCCTTGTCCCCATACAAAACCCCACGGTCCTGCTGTCTCTTTGTCTTTGCCTCTGGGAACTTTCATGCCATGTAAATTAAAGTTCTTCTGTGGAAACCCCATGTGGAGACCCTCCCTCACCTCCTTTATCACCGCCGGGCTGCGGGGCCCTGCTCTCTGGGAAGGTTGCAGATTGCTACACCATGCCACGCTTAAAAAGGCACCACAGCAATCTTTTACCCACATGGATCTGATGCTAATGCTTCTTTCAGTCAGGCCATCTGTTAGTCCTCCTTTGGCCAACCTACCTATCTATTTTCATGAAGCTTTTAGAAATACATTAGGAGAAGTGCAAGTTTACTAACAAGTACAGACGACATGGTCCCATAAGCACTCTTGCAAGAAGAAACCGGACTTAACTACAGACACCATGGAAACTTTTATCACAATCCACTTAAAAACAGCTCATTTTCAAGATTAAGCGTCACTACATATTCAAACTGTCAGACATTATTGCATTCAGGTAACACGTAAATAAAAGATAAAAGTCAATAATGAAACACAATGTGAGAAAACAACTGCGCTTATTTTAAAGTCACAAATAGATCCACTGATGTCAATAGTACATGGGTGGATAACTCAAATCACAGGTAATTATAAAGCAAATAATTTATGGGAAAGCAAAATGCAATTATGCCTTTAATGTAAGCAGAGTGACTCCTGCAGCAAAACTAATTAAATACTAAAGGGCAAACCCTAGACCATGTTTTTAATTTCATTATGAAAATGTGGTATGATTGCTAAAGCTCAGAAGAAATCAGCATTCCTGTTTTCAGTAAATACACATGCTTAAGATTCAAAGCAGCACCAAGAGATCAGCTTTGCTAGCATGGTGATCTGAGTTTATTTCATAAATCAGAATTTGCTTAAAAAAGCAAATCTAAGCCAACTAGATAACGTGACACTAACCTCACTTAAAAATATAATCTTCTTATTCCATCATATGCATTAAGTTCTGCCATAATGTGTTTCATTAAATAGTGTTTTGATAGGTTAGTTTTAGATACAGCTCAATTATCCAGCTTTCAGCAAGGTTTCACTTATGTGATGTCAGGCATCACCAAAAAAGCATTCCTTACCTGATTTTTTGGTTTGCTGCTCTTGGACAAATTTCTTCTGTTCCTTCTGAAAATCTCCAATAATTGTCTAAAATAAAAATTAGAGAACCACAATTAGAAAAAAAGAAAAACTCACTCTTCTTGTTCTATGTTCAGGCAGAAAGAGCTTTCAAATACAATGCACACTCCTATATCCGTGGTGGCCCTTCCTGTAAGTTAAAGGTTCTTCATGTCAATCATACATCTCTTTTTACTGAAACTTCCAATTTTGCATTTAAAACTATTGTGTATGCTTTCAAAATTATATTTATAGTTTTATCAACTCGGGGGACAGGGAAAAAAGATGGAAAATCTTAGCTGATAATTTGAACACTGGCATACTATGCATATCCCCTTACTGTCTTACCATATCAAATACAGACAACACAGACTGCTTAGACTTATTTAAACACATTTTTAAAGCACTAAACACTTAAAGATACCCTTGGCCTTACAGAAGTTTCAAGAATTACCTAAGAAATATATCCATTGCAAAAAAATGACTTCCAAAATTGTAAAGTTGGATTTCATAACACCTGCTTAGCTGAAGCAAAATAACTTCTCCATTTATGTTGTTGATAAATTTTCTTTAAAGAAATCATGTTTAGAAAAACCCTATATTCACTTTAGAATTTAAAAAATGGAGAATGGTCTCCGAACTCGGCATGCCATAATCTAGAAATAAGATTGCAAATGTTCTGTGATTGAAAGCAGAAGCAAAAAAGATGAAGCTAGAAATGAATACTTAAACCACTCAGAAAATACAAATTTTATGCAGTGAGGTCTAAGGACTAACAAGTTGCCAAAATGCACAGAAGTCTTCAAGCTAAATCCTGATAAATTCCTATATTTTTATTTTGCCGTTCAGTGACCCAGTATTTCAGTTTAAGATTACCATCAGTGAGACAACTACAGTAGTGTCAGTTATACAAACAGATCATTGTGGTTCCTTCTGGTTTTAAGTTACGTGAATTTTTTCTATTTATTGAATAAAATAATTTATATAGTATAAAAAGAAAGCTTTTTGATGATACAGCTATAATCTTGTTTCTCCTATATGTAATACTTATTAATCAAAACAGGGAATTCATATTACTCTAGGACATTCACAGAAAAAAGGAAATGGTATTTTAGGCAGAAAATATGCTCTAGGTACTTAGTCTCTTAGGAACATTCTTGATAGTATATTAAATTTAAAAAATAACCTTGTTACTTGATTTTTCCTCTTTGATGTGGATCAAAATTACATTAGACTCTGATATACTATGGAAGGAAATAAATCTCTGCTATTGTTATACAGACAGTTGTCAATGAAATCTGAAGACAAAATGTAAAATGTGATCATAATAGAAATTCATTTGATGTCATTTGATGATTTGTTTGGAAGACAACATGAACACTAATTATATCAAGAAACAGAATTCTATTGTATTAAAAAAACCAGACAATGCTGTAGTTCCCCTGAAGGGCTGTCGGAGAGACGGGAGCAGGAAAAGGGGTTTGCGTGCATCAGACATTCCTGGATGCAGCTGGGATGGTTTTGGCCATTTCCCTTTCCTTCCCCTTCCAAGCTACTCTCGATAGCAAACACAGGACACTAAATGGCACTTGTTGCTGCCTTTTTCCTTTTTTTTCTTTTCCTTCTGCCAAGTTTGTAGCTTAAAGCACTGGAAGAACACTTGCTGGCACAAGTTAAGCAACTGGAGCTGACAGACAGGAACAGAGAAGGCAAGAACTATGTGGCAGGGTCACGGTGGGGAAAAGAACAGGACAATAACAAGGTGTTTCATTAGCTCACTGGTTCTTATGAAACTGTACCTGTACACACCTAAGGTCTTAGGACACAATATCTACAAGGACAAGCTAATTCTGACTTTTGCTGCAGAGATGCATTTAAGATGCAAGCCACCTCATCCCTTTTTCCAACTACATAAGCTGTGGGGCAAAAAGAAACCAGTCCACACATCTTGGGACAGACATTCCCCAACTGCCTGTCTCAAATTCTTCCAGCCCTTCCACCTGTGTCAGCATTGGTCATATTTTCTTCTGGTCTTTCTCCAGTGTATCAACATCCTGAGGGAACTGAACAAACACAAGTGCAGCTCTGAGAAAAGCAGGGTGACTATTTTTTGGCAAGTCTATAATGAATAAACATTTTAGTCACATCATTCATCACGACAGGAGATGCATAATATCTCTTAAAAGATGTAATATCTAAAGACAGCTTAAAGAAATGTTATCAAATGCCAGATTTGCCACATGCTGTAACAATGATAAGCAAACAGATGTTTCAGATCAAGTATTTACAAATAAATTACCTTATCGATGATACTGTCAATTTTTCCTTCTTCTACAGACTTCTTTATTGTCTGTGCTGTTTCAGCAACAGATTCAGATATCTTTTTTGTAGCAGCAGAGGCAAAATTGAAGAGGTAACCTTTCACAGACAAAAAAAAGAAAGACCTGAGAACAGATTTCTTTACATCCAATTCTCTTTCTACATGTATTTTTAGTTCTCTTTAGACACTTGGATGCCCACTTAGAAGTTTCTTTCCATATAATTTAACCCAGTTTAGGGCCTACAAAAACCTCCTAAAATTCTATTTATTCTTTTCTAGTTTATATTCTTTAACGATGATGATGATCACAACTTTCTGTAAATCAAATATTTATACATGAACCTTGTTTACTAAATCAAACACTCCTAATGGTCCTTGAAATACTCCTTTCCAATGAGTTTTCTGAAGCAATGCATCTTTCCTTGTTTCATGTAAGTATTTTTGAGACATTAAGCCATTAAGTAACTTAACCACAGTATTAAAACAGAATTATATTATTTTTTAAGAAAATCAGCATGCACAATAGAGTCTCATAAACTGAGGCAGCAAATCCATGAAAAAATTTCAGGCAGGGAAATTTCAGAAGTCTTGGCACAGAAGCTTGCTCTTGATGTTTGCCCTTATCCATTTTGCATTGTCTTCCTCTCTTTAGCTCCATGAAAAGCACTGTGGCCCTGTTGGCTCATTTTTCTGAATATATTCAGTGTCAAAACAGCAACAACAAATATTCTCAAAGACGCACATTTTTTATATTAGCAGTGCTGAAGTGAAGAGAGGCAGCAGGGAAAGAACTACATATACATAGCATGGCCATCTGCACTGTATTATTCTATTTTAATTAAGGAGAGCAAACTTGCAAGAGGCATGATGTATACCATAAACCTTCAGAAACATTAAATATCAGCTTATAGACAAGTGATTTTAAAACACTGGTACTATTTTTCAGATGACATGATGTCACGAGCACTTTATTACATCTGAACAGTTGCATTATGACTGCAGTACCTCAGTTACAGTAAACACATTATGTCAGTGCCATAGTAAATAAAATAATTGCAGAGGGATCCTGATAGATTGGAACATTTGGGCAAACATCAATGGCATGAAATTTAACAAGGATAAATGCTGGATTCTGCACGTGGGATGAATATAAATTGGGAGAGGAGTGTCTGGAGAGCAGCCCAGCTGCCTGGTGCTCAGCTCAATACAATTCACATATATCAGTTATTCCAGAAAAATCACCGTCTTTGACTTTTATACAGGAGGCTGTCAAACAACAACAAAAAAACCAAAACCAACCCAAAACCCAGGACTTCTGTTTCAAACAAAAAACCACCTTCCTTCTCAAGAACTCTCAAAAAAATCCAGTTTCCCTATGGGTTAGAAACGTAAAAATAAAATTTTATCATTAAAAAAATTTAAAAATGAATTAAAAAAAAGTTTCTTTAACACACAGTTGTTAGCCACTGGTAGAATGAGTTACTTAGGAACACTGATATCACCTTTTGGAAAGCTGACTATTGTTTGTGCTGGATAAAATGTTCTCTTGTTATAATATCACCAAATCAGTATCAAAATATGCAGAGGTCTAGCCAATTCTTAAGCAAGACAATTTTTTATATGTAAATGATGGTAACCAAACATCCTTCAAGTACTTACTGGCATCTTTCATGTCTGTTATCAGGGTTTAACCCACCACAGGATTCAGGTATAAAAAAAAGAAGTTTAACTTGTACACTTTAGACATAGACACATCTATTATTACCCTTATAAGAGTAGAGGAAGCAGCAACCTGCTGGACTGCTTACTCCCAGCCAGACTTTATTGGTTCTTTCATGTATCCCTGGAAACTCTCTCACAGGCAATTGTTTTAGGTGCAAAATGTGCAGAGACATTTGCTGTCTGGTGACATTCTGGCATTACTGCACGAAGTGCTTTTGGCCAGTCCTAGAACCAGGCTAAAGAGCAAAATGCTTTTTATTTCCAGTAAGTGCAAATATTCTTTTGAACTAAGGTACTTATAAAGCTGCAGAAGGGGTGGTATTTAGTCTTAGAAAACTAGAATTAGTTAGAAAGAAGGCCAGGCTGGATGAAAGTAACACTTTCAAATGACTAAGAAACAAACCCTCCATCTTACAAGTCTACACCTATATTAAGAATGTGTATCTAGCAATATTTCTATTATTTGTTCACATTGGCAAAACATGCATAATTTTGGTAATGGCATGATAATGACCAAAAAATAATGTCTATAAGGCTTTGGTTTTACCAGTAAAATTCTTTAGCTGGTAGGGGATTCTTTTCACACAGCTACCCAGGCTGTAGGCCATGCAGAGGCTTCTAGGATTATGTGGTAAAGCAGCAAGAAAGCCTTCCCACCACAATCTATCCTGGTGTCATAGACAATGAACCCAGGGACCACTAAACCAAATTTTCACTTACAGAAAAAATTATGGGATGAATCTTTATATAGATAATAGTCAATGCTTATTCTTTCCCTGAAATTCAAAGTCCTTTTTCCTTTCTGAACAATCACAGCAATTAGCAGATTAGAATCAATTTACCACAACTAGACACGTATTTGACCAAACTGCACAGACTAAACTGCTGCAGTTCAGATTGCCCAAGACAAAGCACAGTAAAGAACCAGCAGAGAATGACATTGATCGAGAATTTCAGAGCATCACTTAAAAAAACTCCAAAACCTTTAGATCTGTACCTCGGATTAATTTTATCCAAGAATCCACTATGGTAAAGCAGGAATTTTACTTATCGCAAATTACAGCTTTGCCCCGTCCCTGCAGCGTTGAAGGCCAGGCTGGATGGGGCTTTAAGCAGCCTGGTCAAGCAAAAGGTGTCCCTGCCCATGGCAGCGGGGTTGGAACGAGATTATCTTGAAGGTCTTTTCCAACCCAAAGCATTCTATGATTCTAAGAGTGCAGACATGTTCAACAAAATCCTCAAACCCCATTATTTTCGTATGAAAAAATCACAAAACCCCACAGCAATCCATGAAGTACATTATTCTACGTAGACAGACCTATTCTCTCTACAGACAGACCTCCTCCCACAGTGCCAACGGAGCAGATACTCCAAGAAATGCTGCTCCTTTAGTAACAGCTCTGAAAGAGGCGATAACCAAAAGGTACATTTGCAGCCTTGTTTCCTTAGTTCACATCTGAAAGCAGGCAGCCCCGGGACACTCACTGCCGATTCCCTTGGCCTGGCTGAGCAGCGCCTCCGAGTCCCCCTGCAGCTCGCCCTGCTCCTGCTCCTGCCCGGCCGGCCCTGCCTCCTCCTCCTCCTGGTCGTGCTCCTGCTCCGCGGGGCTGCCCTTCCTGCCGGCGGGCAGCAGCTGCTCCTCGCCCGCCCGCTCCAGCCCCAGCCAGCTGCCCAGGCCGCGCAACATGGCTGAGGGGCGGCGGCGCGCTGGGGCCCTGCGGGCGCTGCTGCGGGAACCCGGCCGGC
>VZRO01002703.1:526932-662943 GCA_013397915.1 Daphoenositta chrysoptera
CGGGGCGGCCCCGCGGGGGTGTCTGTCCCCGGCGGGGGTGTGTCTGTCCCCGGCGGGCGTGTCCCCGGTCCCCGCGCGGCGCTGCCGGGCCTGCGCTCCCAGGCGCTGTACCTGCAGGGCGCTGCCCGCCCCCCCGGCGGTGCGCTCGGGCTCGGCTCCCCTCAGCGGGCGCCGGGCAGCGGCCGCTCCTCGCTCGTCTGCGCTGCCGGGCTGTGGTCGGAGCAGCCGCCTTTAGCACCTCCGTAAGTCAGAGGCCTCTCCGCGCTCGGCCGCAGCGCCCCGAGCGCTCCCGTGGCGCCGCACGCTTGGGGTGCAGCGCCCACAAATCGCTGCTGGAGGCGGCAGCTCCTGTAGATAAGGCTGGGCAGAGTAATTCGTGTGCCACTTCTCAGTAAAACGATTTCTTCCAGTATTCGCTTTCAGCTCTCCCTCTCCTAACTCTGTTTCCTTCATCTTTTACGAGTGACTTGCCAGACCACCTGGAGTTCTCTGTACCTATTTTAAGTAAACGCGTTTCCTGAAGCTGCTGGGAAATCGCTGTTTTTGCTAAAATCACTGTGAGCTTTTCATTTTGGTTCCTGTAAGCAAGGTTTAAGAGTTCTAAACTGGCATGTACTCAAGATGTATACCGTTATTGAAATTATCCCCTCAGTTTTCCTGAAAACAGCTTTAAAAATGGCTCAGATGTTTATGACGTTAATTATGTTGACAGCTAAGTTGGCTGAGTTCTGAAGGAACAGCCTGAAACAGAGGTAATGGGGTCCGAGTCTTAAAATCTTTGCTATTAAAAAAAATTACATATTAAAAGGCAGGGAAAAGTTAATCCTTGAAGTTCCTTTTTCTCCTGAGTAAAATATGTTTGATGGTTGTGAGCATCCTTTTGACCATATTGGCAAGAAAATAGTTGATTAATTCCTCTTATCAGAAATGTTAGAGCATTGATAACAAGCATTGTTACGTTCCTGCACTCGGTCTCCTGAAGATCCAGGCCTTATTTATGCTCTTTCAGTATAGTAAAAGGAAGAATTAAAATGTTCACTGACGAGCTACTGCTTTGTACCAGCAGCTGAAGAACCACACTGCTTTGATTTACACTGAGGGCCATAACATCACGTGCTGTTGCATGTTGTTTTGGATGAATTGGGTATTTAAGTAAGGAAAGATTTTCTTGACCCTGGAGTTCTTGCTCTGTGGTGAGCCATGCTGTCGTTCAAAAATTGTTCAGTGATCAGCCTCCGCAGCCACCTGAATGGAATGTGGATTCATTTACGGATGAGATACACATGTCATCCGGTTTCAGATGGGTGGAAAAATGCAGCTTGGAGCAGATGAACATCGGTGCCTTTGTTTGCTAAAATGTACAAGTAATAAAACCTTTTGGTAGTTCTTTTGTGGATTTGGCACCCAGCACCCCTTTCTGTGTAGAACTGTGAATTAATACCTCGACTCTGTGTCTTGATCAGCCTCATCAGAACCTTTTTAGGGGCAACATAGCTGTTTATCTTACATATTGGTATAAAAGCTTGGGAGAGGTGATTCCTGCTCCCAGATTCCAAAATGGTCATTTTTATTGTATGTTGCCAAAGGTCATTTCAATTTAGATTCTTCGCAGATTGAGTTGTGGTCTTCCCAGACATGAATTTACATTCATCAGATGTACATCTTTGTCGTTCTAGATTTCCAGCTCAAGGTCTGTGCATGTGTGCTGATTTTCCAATGAAGTACATCCTGGTAACTGGTGGTGTCATCTCGGGCATTGGCAAAGGGATCATTGCAAGCAGCATTGGCACCATTCTGAAATCATGTGGTCTCCGTGTCACTGCAATCAAAATTGATCCTTACATAAACATAGATGCTGGAACCTTTTCACCATACGAACATGGTATGAAGATTAATGCTGTTCCCTTTCACATAAATATTTGTATTTACAATAATGTGTTTTGGTTTTGTTTTCTAAAAGACAATAGTATGGTGTTTACTAGTTGTTTTATCATTATTTTGAAAGTTTATTGCTTACTGTGTGTTCTCAAGGGCACTGTCTACTCTATGTTAAGAAACAGAAGCCTGTATTTTTGAAGTTACTGTTAGGAGCAGATGCTTCCTTTCTCTACTACTTTACTGGGAAAATCCTAGCTGTAAGCCTTGTTCAGTTAATGCTATCTTCAGTTCAGCTTGATAAAAAAATACCTTTTACGTAGTGCTATAAAACTTACTTGAAACTTGAGTCCTTAACAGTTACTCGAGAATGCTGTTCCCTGGGTATCAGTGCCTTCTAATGTAAGTGCCTTTACGAGAGTTAGCTTAAGTTCTCATTCTAGTAAAAAATAATCTAGTCAAAAACATCAGTGAAGCTTAGAGAGCCTACTAATGATATGATTTTAAAGTAGATGCAGAGTTTGGTTGGTTGTTTCTCTAAGCCACGTCAGTTGTATTGACTATTGCTGATGAGTTACAAGACATTGCATTCATAATGTTGAATGCTCATTCAGCTGTGTGGCTTGTTACTTGTACATTTATTAAAAGCAATGGATTTTGAAGTGCCTTCAGCCAGTAGACATTTCTAATTATTTTTATGTTTTAGATTTTATTTGCTTACTTTTAGTCCACACCAAAATTTTTTGGAACTGAATATAAATACATATATCTCTTTAGCTGAAAAAACACTACTTTGCTTTTTAAGTAGAGAAAGAGCAGAGCACATCAGACCTCTCTTAAAAAGCAAAATTTACTGCACTTTAAGGAGAACATCTGCTGCTACTTAGGTAGTTGAGTCGGTCATAAGACTCCTGTGATGACTTGAGATTGGGAGGATGTATTCCTTCCCTGGACCTGGTACAGGGGAGAGGGAACACTATGGCATGTAACTCTTTTTCTCACTGAAAATTTTCTTACTCCTTGTGAAGAAACACTGGCTTGCTGGGTACCCAGTACATGGACGTTACATGAGCCAGAATGGCGAGCCTCCTTCATTAACATTTTGACAGAAACATGATTGATATGATTAATTTCCAGTTAACTGTAGAGGCTTTTTAATAATTCATTTTTTTTATTCTTCTCTTCCAAGGCCTGCTTAAGAGAAATGTTGATTCCACTCTACTTCTGTTGGCTTAAATGATGATTTAGTATAGAAGATGTATTAAGTGCCTCACAGAATCAGCCATAGTTCTTCCACTCTGTTGGGGTGATTTGTTAGGCAGTTGATTGAAGTGTAGTGTTTTACTTTGGTGGGATATACATTTCTGTAGTCCACTTTATTTTTTTTTTTTTAATGCATTAGTCTCGTAACTTGTTTAGCCATTGATTTATTGGGTCATGGCAAAATATTTACAGTTTTTCTGGAGAGCTTCCAACCTTACCTCAAGATCTAGCAACTTTAGTTCTGTCAGAAGTTGACTAGATTCAGAATTTAGAGACTCTTTAGAGGGCTAAGAAAAGTCTGAACCTGAAGGGTATTTTAGGTAGATTTTTCAGGGTCAGAAATAACCCTTGTTGTGGACATAGTGAACCAAACATACTGGATGAAACAACCGACTCAGAAATGGGGATCATGTTTGAAAAAGCATTTACGTTCATCATAACTTTACTCCTGATGCAAGCCCTAATCATTAAAATAGATCCAAACAACAAGAATTTATAGTGAAACACTTTGAGCATGTATAATAATTCATGCTTATAAAAGCGTAGCTTTTGCCTGCAAGTAAATTAATATTTTATTTGTTTCTGATTTATGATTCCTAGAGATTGTTTTCTTCCAATGAAGGATTATTCTGCTATTGAAATGCTGGTTAAATATTTACATTGCTTAAATATTTTGGCAGTATAACTTACATTTATTTGCAAAACTATATGTGTCTGAGGGATGGACATTAGATGTAGAACTAATGACTTGGACATTAAGTCATACAGAATAAGAAAGCAGACTGAGTTGCAAGTATGGGCTTTATTGATATGTTGTTGTCATATATAGTTTAAACATTTTTTCTTCCATTCTAAGATATTTGTGGTGTTCCTGGTGTGTGTTTAATAATTTCTGATTATTTTATTGTTTTTCTGTCTGTTTTCACTTTATTTTTTCAGGTGAGGTTTTTGTATTGAATGATGGTGGAGAAGTTGACTTGGATTTGGGAAATTATGAGAGATTTTTGGACATCAATCTCTATAAAGATAACAATATCACCACTGGAAAGATATATCAGCATGTCATTAATAAAGAAAGACATGGTGATTATCTGGGAAAAACCGTTCAAGGTAATATTTTTAATTTTGTGGGATACTTGTCCATTCAGTAAAAGAAGGGATCAGCTAGAACAGGCTGCTTCTTGCTGCACCACCTTACTCCTTTCTACCTTCCAAAAGATATGGCATATTCCTGTAATGCTTGGCTTCTGAGCTCAAGGAAAGAGGAGCTAGAGAAAGGACCTAGTAGTTTCCTCCTGGCTTTCTGTTCACTTTACCCCTTTTGCTTGCAAAAATTAGTATTTTATATGTGCTTGCTTTCTCTGGTTTTGTTTTGTAGTTGTTCCACACATTACTGATGCAGTTCAGGAATGGGTAATGAATCAGGCAAAAGTTCCAGTGGATGATGACAAAAAAGAGCCACAAATCTGTGTAATTGAGGTAAGTATGGAACCTTTTAGGTTGTGTATCTGCAGTGAACACAACGAGAGTGTTTGCTTTCTCTTTGCTCCTTACTGTAAAAAGGTCAGACTGAAGTTTTGTGGAGAGCAGAAATTCAGAGACACATTTTATATTCTTTGGTTTGTTCTGAAAGGGATAGGCATGGTCTTATCTCTACAGCTTCCATTTGCTTGACTAAATCCACTCTAGAACACGGCTGAAATTGAACTGCTTAAGAGGTTATTAACTTAGAGAATTAAAGCAGTTACTGTAATGTGAACTGTCTATCCCAAGATCCAGATGTTTGACTGAAGCTTTATACTGTTAACAGTATTGAGAAAACTTATGTAATACCTGAAATCTATGGTCAGTAGGAGAGCCTTTAACATTCTAGCTTTCCACAAAACTTCAAGTGTTCGTCTTGTTGCTTGTGGTCATGCTTAAAGGAATATATTTCAACAATGTGTAAGTTAGTTTCCCACTTTCTGATGTTATCTTTAAGATCTTTAGAGGCAACTTTGTTTATCACTTAACCTGCTGATGTTTTGCACGATGGAAACAATGAGTTTTACTCACCCTTAGTATGGCATTGAGACAACCGGATGAAAGCCAGTAATTGCTAGTTTACTATTACAGCAGAAAATAATGGGAAAAGATTGTACTTGAGGATTTGATGGAAGAATATGTCACAGATTTAATGCCAGAAGTGACCACTGCAATCAGTAGTGCCATAAGCTTTGTGACCCAGCAGCAGAATTACTCAGTGTTTCTTATGCAGAAGAATCTGCCTTTATTGAAATACACTTACTAGTAGAGTTATAGATCTTTTAATGATGTGCAGTGAGAGTCAAATATTTAATTTAAAACAAATACGAGAAAGTAAATATGAAAGCTGCACAAGAACATTAGTAAGTGATGGTCATATCAGTCATTTAATTTCAGTTTTTTTGGTTTGGGTTTTTTTTTTTTTCTTACACACTTACACCTCTAGCCTGATAAAATTATTTTTATTCAGTTTATTCAGTTTCAGTATTTATTATTTTTATTCAGTCATTTATTTATTTAAAAATAATTGTAACGTTTTTCCATTGTAAAATCCTGAAGCAGTTAGACTAAACACGTGTGATGTACAAATGTAGTTGTCAGTTTTTCTGGGACTGGATGGGCAGAAATATGTAATTCTGTCAAAAACCACTTGGTGGCACAAAAAGATCATTCTGCAATACAACCATTTGTAAACTACTAAGTAGTTTACTAGTAGAAAAACTATTTTATTCAGTGCTTAGTCTACTATAGCTGGCTGTGTCTTTGAAAGGCATCTGATTTCTGTCTTTATAAATAAATTTCAGCATGGACTTAGTCTTGCATTTTGGTTTGGTAATAAACAATTATTGATGTTGGAAAGCCATGATAATACTGAGAAATGTCTGTCTCTTGTTAATCACAAATGTTTGTTAATCTGACAGGAAATAAAGTTTTTCTGTACAAAAATCTTCACGTCAGCTTAACTATTGGTTACTGGTTCACCACTTTGAAGGCAGTGTGAAGCATGTTTTATTCAGCAGCACCACACATCTTCCCCTGGGAAGTTTATGTATCTGGTGTAAAGTGAACATAACAAAACTGGAAAATTGTTTAATGTTTTCCACAAGAAACAAAATGTGCGGAGTAGATGAAAGCACTTTGTAGAGTATGCTTGCAAATTTCAATTGTCAGGGTTTTTTTTGAGATAAAAGTTTCAGAAAACATCTTGAAATATATAAGAGATTTTGCTTTCTGCCACTCTGACATACCTATTTCCTTTTCAGCTGGGTGGAACCATTGGAGATATTGAAGGAATGCCATTTGTTGAAGCATTTAGACAGTTTCAGTTCAAAGCAAAAAGAGAGAACTTCTGTAATATCCATGTTAGCCTAGTACCACAGGTAAGTTGTTAGAATTAATAAAATAATTTTTACTCTTAGAATTAATAAAATAAATTTTACCTTGTATTGGCTTTATGTTTGTTTCCTTGTCTTATTAACCCTTTCATGCTGGAGTCAAGTCAAGACCACTATAATTCTTTTTACAGGGCTAAAAGTATTTTTTCATTTGAACTCTAAATTTTACTTCACTACTCACTGGGGAGAGTTTTGTAAGCAAAGGTTTGTAATGATGATAGAGTTCACCCTCTAGATAAAAAGATAATTGCCAGCTACAGCTGTGGATTAGAGGATTGAACAGCAGTTGGGAGGATTAATTCTGTGTATTTGAGAACAGAATTATTTACTACATCTGAATATTCTAAGTCACTGAAGGCTTTGTGCTGTGTCAGACATTCTCCATTTATTAGCCAAATTCAACTTTTGGAATATTACTCTTCTTCTACCTGAGCCAATTATATGGAATTTTTTCTCTGAAAGCAAAACCAACAAAATAAACTTGACCTGAATTGGGACCCTGTGGTTTCTTCCCAGTATTTCATACACAAGTAGTAACAGTGGTGCCATTTCTGTTTTTGGCATATTAAGGCTCTCTGAGTATGTTTATTTCCTGTAAATATTATTACTTGCAATGAATTTTCTCTTTTAATCTGTAACTGGTTTGTTAGTAGATGTTAGTTGCTATTTGAGCTTTCAAAATGTACCTTTCCAGCCTAATGCTACTGGTGAACAGAAGACAAAACCAACACAGAACAGTGTTCGAGCACTGAGGGGTCTAGGCTTGTCTCCAGATTTGGTGAGTCAATAAATACAGATTTTTATTTATATGCCATCTAGAAATGTCCTTGCATAACTTGTGTTCAAAGAATAAGCCATAATCTCTCAGGAAATACTTCTATAAAAAGTGCAAAATATGTGCTGCATAGCTCCATTAAAGCCACAGGAAATCAAATTACTCAAAATCACTCTAGGCTAACTTAATTCAACTAACTTCTTGCAATATCCTGGGACGGTAGCTATGTTATTTTTGAGGCATGTTTTTGCAAAAATAATTCTTCACTGCTAAAAATAATTGAAATCTCAGTTCACTTTGTAGGAAGACCTAGAATGTTTCTGTCTTCTAACATTCAGAATTTTTTTTATGCATTATTAGGAAGAATCAATGTGTATATCCTCAAAAAAAGAAAAAATATTCTTAAAAAGATAGTCAAAAGAAAATTTTGTGTTGTGCTTCTTTCTGGTTTTTTTTTTTTTTTTGAGTTTTTGCATTTTACATTTATGAAAGAGTGTGTTTTTAACTAAAAAACCAATGGATTTGTAAACAGGATATGTGAAAGATGTGTTTGGTGTCATATGGTTGTGACATGGTAATTGTAACCAGCTTGTAGAAGGAAAGACTTTTATTAATGTAATGCTGAACTGTATTCCAAGTTTCAGGGCCTAATCCCCAAAATCCCTCTTGAAGTTCTAATTGCATAGGGAAAGTTGCAAGTGCTTTTTCAAGGCCTTTAAGGCAATTGCCAGTGCCTGGCTTCTTCCTCCCCTCCAAAAAATAAAGTATTTTAAAAAGCCTATTAAGTGGGTGTGTGTAATAAAAGGAGAACAGACAAATGTAGTCACTGTCTTGCATCTTGAGTCCTTGCCTGGGGCAGTTCTGGGACTGCCAGGAGCACAGCATCATTTTTGGTTTTTGACTGCTGCTGTTGACACCTGAAGCAAGGACAGATCTCACTCGAGGTGCAGCCTCTTGGTGCCCTTATAAAGTTCCTTGAGCAGTGCTTCAGGACAATATTAAATGGTTGCTGCCTTGGCCAGGGCAGCTCTTGGGGCAGCTCCTGCAGCAGCAGCCAGGATGGCTTCCTGCGTGAGCTGTGCTGCCAGGCTGCCCCAGCTGAGCCTGGCTCGTCCTGCTCTCAGTCCCTGCTGCCTCCCTGCCTGCTCCCGGGCAGCCCTGGGGGGCTGCTGGGCTCCGTGCTGGAGCCTCTCTGTTCTCCCTGGGGTGTTCGGAGTGCCAAATGAGCAAAAGTAGCTGTAGAGATCATGTGCTCTGATACAGCACTTTGGGTATACCCTTGTCTGTGCTGCCCTGGTGGATTCACTTGTTCCTCCTCTTCTGTGTGTTACGTTCCTTTGTGGTGCGTCTCTGCCACTGTTATTGTAGTTTTGTGGTTTTGTTATTTTCGTGCTGATTGTGATGTTTTTGATTTTTGTGTCTGCATTAACTTTCAATTTGTCTCCGCAAGATAGATGGTAGATTCCAAAGTGGGTTTAGTCGTGTGCTCATACTGTCAAGGTTTATGAATTATACCTTCAGCTTCAAACTGTACCAAATTGTTAAGTATGACTTGTGCTTAAGTGAATAGAATGTGCAAATTGTTTTCCTAATTACATTTTGATTTGAATGTGCGCTGATTTTCCCTTACACTTGGCATTTCTTTTCTGTTTCTAGATTTACTTGTGAGGGTAGGGTAAGTTAATTAGACCCCATCACTATCAGTATAGCTAAGCTGCACTGGCAAGGTGATCAAAGGTCAGCTACAAGTTTCTGAGCAAAAGGGCTTGATGAATTAAGTAGTTGCATTTGCTAGAAAGATGGGCAAAGTAATGAACTAATCTTGTAACAGGATCATCCTTCTTTCTGTTACACTTTCGGGTTTCAAAATAATGTAACAGAGTATACTGAGTAATCAATAGGCACTTTCATAGAGCAGTTCTGCATTTTGAACTAGTTGCCTGGAGTTATGTAATGCAAAAAAAGACCCCATCCAACAAACACCAAGACATACGATTATTTTCTTCATTGGTTAAAAATTATCAGTATTTTCGAAAATTACCAGGGTTTAAATGTCTCAGCAAAATACTAGCAGAATAATTGCACCAGTATAAACTCCGTACAATTGTGAATTAGTTTTCTTTTCCTTGGCCTCCTTTTGTCGTGTGTAAATTAAAAAGATGCTGAAATACTCCTGCACGTAAGCTAAGTTTTACTGCTCTCATTTTAAATCTGATCTTACTGATAATATTACAATATTCCTTTTGATTCTTCATATTCATACTTACAGAGGTGCTAGACTTGAGGCAAAGAGTATTACAATAGTAGCTGCAAGAAAGGAGTATATGAGGAAGCAGTATTGCAGAGAATGCCAATGAAAGATGAATGAAAATAGGTCGGTATGGGCAGGTGACTGATTTACTTCTGCCTTGCTAGGTAGATATTCGTGAGCTATGATATATTATAGGACTCCAAAAGAGGGGAAAGTGTAAAAAAAAGGCACATTCATTTGTGCTCTGCTTCCAAAGGAGATGAATTTCTTTATGAAGTATTGAGGATCGTCCATTGGTTTGCCTAGTAAATATTTGAAGTTCTTCCATCTGTTATGACAGATAGTCTGCAGAAGTGCAAAACCTATAGAGATGGCTGTGAAGGAGAAGATTTCTATGTTTTGTCATGTGGAGCCTGAGCAGGTCTGTACTTCAATATTACATGTGGGAAGGCACACAGATACTTCTGTGCATTTCTCTTTTCAACTTCAGACTGCTTCATTAATATGTAATTATTTTTATAATTTTTATCTTGCTGTTATGGATACTATAGCATTTTCACAATATCAAGAGTATGTATGTTATGTCAAATGGTAATTAACAATTTAAATGCATGTTGTGTAAAAGCCAACAAAAGGAGTAGATCTTGAGTGCATGGTTAGTTGTTATACATAGCATGAAACTGTACAGTTTTCACAACTATGGCTGGTTTTATTCATAATTTATTATTATGTAGTTATTACCCATAAATCATCTCAGGTGATTATAATAATGGATGACCAAAGTGTGGTTAAAGCTGGGTGATTTGCTTATGTCCACAGATGGTCACAGCCACATGAACACTCTTACTGTGGTAATATGTAATAGGCTATTTATGCCCTTAAACATGCATCTACTGTGTAGTTATATATCCTTTTGTAATAAATGTGTGATTTTTCCCTTAATAGTCTACAATTAATTGCTATTCAAATATTAATTTTGATTAATCGACTGCTCGTTAATATTTTTGCAATGAGAGCATTTTACTCTTCAATGTAATGGATAGTACTAAAGGTACCACAGGTGCAAGTAGTTATGTGGTGGCATTTCAGATTGAATGGGCACATGGAGAGGCATGGGGCAGCATGCACATGTACAAAGTTATGTGATGAGCATAAGCAGCTCAAGGGTAACAAAGCCAGTATCCTCTACTGCTCATATCTGTCAGGGAAGAGAACACTTGTGCTCAGGTTTCTGTGATCTCAAGTAAGCCTAGCACAATCTGCTTAATTGCTGGCAGCTTGGATGCAGTTTATAAATGTGTTCTTAACAAAAGGGTCCTTAAATGGACTGTACTCCGTAATTACATAGCCTAGTTCACTAACAAATACATTTAGCAGATTTTATCACAAGCAAATTGGGTCTGTTTTGTTAAGTTTAATTTGTTTTCTTGCTTTCATGGTTAATAGTCTTCAAGTTTGTGAGGGGGTGGAAGTGCTAGCAAGCCTGATTCCTTATGGGGCCAGATGTTTGCATTAAAACTGATGCATTGATAGGCTTGGCAAGCCTGTATGTTATGAAGGAGAAGCAAAACACATTTTTGCTTTTTGAGTAACTTTTTTCTTGTAGATTTAACGGAATTTTAAATATTAGCTGTGCTGTCCTGCTCATTTAGAAGGAAGGTATTTAAAAATCAGAATGTGTGTAAATAAAAAAATGCATGTAGTATCCAAAAATAGAATGAATGTTTCCTATGAAAAATTTACATAAGTTTTTTATGTTCTGCTTTTCTTTTTGTTAGGTGATATTTATTCATGATGTTTCTTCTACTTACCGAGTACCAATCCTATTGGAGGAGCAAGGCATCATTAAGTATTTTAAACAGAGGCTAAATTTACCTATTGATGACCAGCCAAGTGATCTTCTAATGAAGTGGAAGAAAATGGCTTGCAGGTATTCTACATCCTGCTGCTTTGTCTAGAAGTGCTTTAATTCAAGTTAGGTTTTTAGCTGCTGTGAAGTCACCAAACTGGTCAGGGGTTAGTGCTGATTAACACCTGTGAATGATCTGAGTTTAAAACCGTTGGCAGTTCAGCAATTTTAGGAGATATTTTGTGGAGTTAAAGAAAAAGTGAATACTGTTAAAATAGGGGCTTTTTTGGTGAAATTTGGTGTAGTAACTGAAGAACTTGTTTTTGTCAGATATGAAAGGTTGCTGAAGGTGTGTTCCATAGCTCTCGTTGGCAAGTACACAAAACTGAGTGACTGCTATGCATCTGTTTTCAAAGCTCTGGAACACTCTGCGCTGGCAATTAATTACAAACTGGATTTAACGGTGAGGATATTTCTGGTTTTTGCTTTCAAGGATACTTTGAATCTACTATTGTATCGCTGTATGGTAACCTACTAGTTCCCATCATGTGAGGCAGTTTTAATTCATGTGAAAATTAGAAAATTAATCATGCAGATAAATACAGACTGGCCAAGCATCTCATTTTTTAAAAGTAATGTTTACAGATTTAATTATTTTATTTGTAACCAAACCTATCTGAAAAAAACACTGAAGTTACCCAAAACTGGATCTGATGACAAAGCAGACTTTGTCTGCAAGTTTGTATTTACTATCAAAGTTAGATTTCACTTGTTTTCATGATACATGGTTTTATGGTAAACTTGTCAATCCTGGGTTAACAGTTGGATTCAATGATCTTAGAGATTCTTTCCAATCTAATTATTCTATGACTAGAAAAGGGCAAATCTACCAGTCTTAAAAAAAAGCAAAAATTAGGATTTGGGGAAATGGCAGGTGGTCAGCCTTTCCTTGTTCCCTAAAACATTATTACCAAATATTCCAAAAAGTTGTTTCTGTGTGAATGTAAAAACAAGAAAGTAGGAACAGTCAGAATTGATCCATGGAGATTTTTAGATCCTGACTGGAAATGACCCTAAGCAGCCTGCTCTAATTTGATTTGCTTTGAGCAGGGGGTGGGGCTCGAGACTTCCCAAGGTCCTTTCTGACCTCCGTGGCTGTGTCACTGTAGTGTGTCGTACTGACAGCTGCACAGTGGGAAATTTTTATGGTATGAAAAACAGCTTTGCTTATAGCAAAAAAGGTGAAAGGTCCCCCATCTGCAAATGCACAGCAAGCTTTGTGTGCAACTGGCCTTAAGTTTGGTAGGGCTTCTGCTTTAACAAGCAGGAGAACTGATGGTTGCTGAGCTCCAGTGCAGTGTTGAAATGTTAACAGACACAGCTCCCACTGTACTTACTTGCATGTCCAAACCTCCTCTTGGTGTTTATGCCCAAAGGCTCTCAGTATAATCCCATGCTCTGAAGGAACTGCTTGATCTGAACGATGAAATGTTGATGCTTCTTGAACTGATGAATGTTCCTTCTCAATATCTTTGGCAAGGAAAATACAATTAATTCCAATTGTCATTAGTTTCTCTTTCCAACCTCGCAGTATCATAGTGTCTTTCTAGTTGATCCTGTAATATTCTTCTAGTATAGAATAGCAACATTCAAAAGTAGTTATTTTTCTGTTATATTTTTGATGCCTTCTGGAATGTGGAAAAAGTAGAAAATATTTGCTAGAAAGCAGTCCTGTCTGGGAAACTTTCAGCAATCTCCTTGTCAGTTGCATTTCTCTGCACACAGGTGAGTTCTGCCATTTCAGATGATCTCATTTTTTATGGAGGATAGACTCTACATCAGGATGTGGTTAATTATGTTAATCTGAGAAAAAGACTGGCAAAACCCAGAATCAGACTCTGATCTTTTGTGTCCCCAGTGCAGTACATTGTCCCTCACTTCACTCTAGTGGTGCCTCAGGAGCTGTGCTTTTCAATGGCACTAGAGGTTCTACTGCAGTATTTCTAGTAGGGCACAGATAATGAGTTTGTCTCCCTTTATATCCAAGAGTCCTCAGGAGTGCCTTTCTCACAGACAATGCACATTTTTCCAGTCTCATAATAAGATTGGATAAGCTCTGGCACCCAAAAGCCAGGAAAGCAAACATCCTGGCCACATCCCGTTGGGATAACAAGGTCAGCACCACTCCTTGTTTGGCCCTGGTTGCCCTAGGAAGATAACCTGGGTTCACAGTTACAAAGCATTCTAGAAAGTCTGCTTATGTGGAGGGTGCCAGGCAGGGCTGTAGGCAGGCAGAACTCCTGAGCTATGTGAAAAGAACGGGGCACAGATTGCTGCAACTGGAGCACACACTTGGTCTTAAAGCAAATACTGGGTCTTCAGTGAAGTTGTTACAGGTTTATTGGCAAATTCACTTGAAACTTAATAATTTCTCTTAATGATTGTATACTGTCTGCTGCTCTTTCTGTGGAAGAAGAGACCATTTCATTGCATATTTCTCTTTATTAGTACATAGATTCAACAGAACTTGAACGTTCTACGGAAGCAGAGAACTCAGTGAAATATCACCAGGCATGGCACAAACTATGCAAAGCAGAGTAAGTGATGTTGGGCATTCTGTATCCTAAATGCAGACCATGATATTTATTTCATGTGGTGAAAAATCCTTCAATAAATCAAATAATTTCTCAATGCATCCAAACTTCTGTTACGTACATGAAAGGATAGATTGCATAGTTGCAATGCAGCAAATTAAATTATCAACCCATATCCCCTCTGCCTCATATCTTTGAACAAATTGCAGTTTTGAGGTTGTTGGTTTAGGATTTTGGGAGTTTTTGTTGTTGTTTTGCTTTTTGAGATATCTGGACTTTCTTTACAGTGCAGGTCAGTTGACGAAAGTTTTTTGTTGTCAATGTGCAGCATAGTGAGAGGTGCTTGTAAATGCTAGTGACACTCTGCAAATGTCTCTGTTAAGAATCATTGCCATGATTTCAATTCATATTTGTAAAGAGATGTTGTTTCTTGTCTAGATGCATTTAATTTTTTTGTTATTAGAAGATCCAGACTTTGAGTGTTAAGATTCTAAGTAGTGAATATGTAGCTAGTTTATTTGAGCAATATTTATTTAAGCAGTGGGAATTTCAATGTGAAACTTGATACTAGTCAGATGAGAATTGGGGTGGGTGGATGAAACAAATCTCCAAACTGAGAGTTAATTTCTTTGTATTCTGAATGGTGATATAAAACATGCCTTTCATGCATTGTGCTTGCTTAGTAACGATCTCAAAAATCTTCAAGTTGCATGGATTCCTCTGCTGGCTTGATTCTACATGTTGGTTCTTTTATATGGCTGTCATTACAGTGGCATTCTGGTCCCAGGAGGTTTTGGAATTAGGGGAACGGAAGGCAAACTCCAAGCTATCTCCTGGGCAAGAAAAAAGAAAAAACCTTTTCTTGGTAAGATCATTCGAGTGAGAAATGACTGTGTTTAGGAGATCTATAGCAAGCTGATTGATTTGATTAAAAAAAAACCCCAACCCCTCACATCCTGTCTTAGGGAAGTATGTGTGATTTTGTGACTATCTGCCATGTAAAGAATCCCCAGGATCATAGTCCTGTACTACATCTGCTGTATAAGGAAGTTAAAACAGTCCCTTCTGCAAAGGTTTGATTTGCCTGTACAAAAATGGAGAGTCTTTGCTTCTCATTGTAATTAAATCAGTATAATTCTCTTTATTAAACAGTGTGCAGAAAACAAAGGTGTATTTGGACCACTATTGCTATATTAAATGGTTTTTTTTTTAATTTACTGATATATGTTATTACAGTAGAGTCCAAAGATGTCATCTGGCCTATAAGCTAAGTACTATTTGTGTAAGTGCCTCTGAGGCTTTGCTTCCTACTCGACATTTCTTACTTTTTTTAAGTGTCTGAGTAGTTGCCAAAGCAAAGTTTGAGTCTGGATATACGCAGGCTTTCAGCTTCTGTTTGTCTTTGCAGTAATTATTGGTAAAACAGATGAGAGGAAAAAAAAATCTTTGAAAGGGCTTAAAGTACATAATTGTGTCACATGTATTTATAGTGTGCCAAGTTTGAAGTGTGAGTTTTACATGGAGCAGCCGCTTTTGGTTTAGCTTTTTGTAAGTCTGTGTATATGCAATGAATACCAGGATTTCAAAGCAGTCAAGTTTAAGACAGAACAGCAAGTACTTAGTCCTACTCTTTGTCGTGGTAAATTCTGGAGTTTTTGATTTCCCTTCTAGGAGTTTGCCTGGGAATGCAGTTAGCAGTTGTGGAATTCGCAAGAAACTGTTTGAATTGGGAAGGTGAGCTCATTATGGTAGTGTGGATATGATTTGTTTGGAAGAATTTTTATTCTATGTGAAATGTATGTGTATTACTAGAACTGTTTACAGATCCTGTGATTGTTAGATACTTAGCTCTTGCAGCAAGATCATTTTCAGCTAAGTACCCTGTGCTACCTCTCTGTGCAAGGGAGTAAGAACTCTTTGTTATGCAGATTGCTTGAAACCTGCTTCTTGATCTAAAGAGAGTAGAAGAAAGTGTGCTTTGAGTTCACCTCTGTAGTCTCTTTCTGAAGTGTGCAGGTGGTGAGAAGTAAAAACTGAGAAGTGGTTTTCTCACTTGTCTTAATTTCCCAGAGTACTCAAACAAGAGCCATTGCAGCAGTAGTATGAAGAGATTTAAATTATCAATGAATTTCTAATACTAAGAGCTGAGAGGAAGGTGTTTTGGAAAGCAGGAAAGGGAACATATGTGTATGAGGTCATATGCTTCCTGTGGTTGCTTCAAAAGTGGAGCAGGATGTGTTTCAACACATGAGATTGTAACATGAATGTGGACAAGCCCTGGAATGCCACAGAGCTGTTAGGAGGTTGTAGTGCATGTAGAGCAAATGTACTGTGTTTACTTTGAACTTCTATTCCAGATGCAAATTCTACAGAATTTGACCCAGACACAAAAAACCCCGTTGTAAGTACTGTTTTTTTCCTGCATGTGTTTTGTGAACGTACATCTTTGTTAAAAAGGGAGTCTGTGTTAGTTAAAATCTTACCTGTATTTTTATGTGGTAGGACATGAGGTGGTGACTGCTGTCGTTACTCAATATTGTTTAAAAAGGTATTTTCTTTTGATAGTCTCTTGCCATTGCCTGTTTGCTTCTGTGAATTGCCTTAACTTTACTTTTGTAATTTTTCTAATAGTTTCCTTGTCTGTAAACTCATGCTGAGAGTAGACAATAATGATTAGGTTGGCTTTACTTGGGAATAAAATATAAAAGGGACCTGAAAAGTGTAGCACAAAGCTATTACCAAAATAAAAATTTATATGACAAGGTAAGGATTAAATGGAAATGGGTTAAAAATTCTTATGTTTCCTTTAAATATATATAGTATAAATAACCACTACACCCCTCCTCCCCATGCATCTTATGGTCCTCCTTTTGACAAAAATTTCAATGCCCAAGGTATGGCAGGGCTCTCTGCATCATAGGCTGATGGTAGGATTTTAGAGTGGATTTCATCACATCGTTAATGTAGTAAAACTTAAAAGTGATCAGTGAAAGAAGGTTTTTAAGAAAATGAAAAAACAGAAATAAATATGAGAAATAAAGCAATTATCTTGGCGTGAGATGGAAACATCTGCTCTAGGGACAAATTTGGTGGGCTGCTTACACTGACCTACTGGTTCTGTATGAATTTCCTTCAGAAGAATTTTGGGATTTGCAAGTAAAACATACTTTTTTTCATGTCTGCGTAGTCTGAAATGTGCAAGTAGGAGGGTTTTCAGAGCATTTGCCCCGTTCGTCAAAGTTGCTTGTTTGCATAGGAGAGATAATCTAGTCTGAACTTTTGAAGGTAAATTAAAGACCTTCAGAGTTTCAGTGTGAGACTTGCTGCTAAAACTTGGTGGTATTTGGAGAAGTCCTCAGGTGAGTGAAGGTAAACTTGGCTTTTGGCTTGAAATTCGTGGCCTTGCCATAGTTGGAGGTCTCTTCCTTCCTCCTTGAATGTGTGCAAAGATGTACTTTCACTGCAGGGGTCAATTTCATAATAGCAATATGTTGTAAAATGTGGAAGATGTTGAAAGCTTCCTGTAAAATTTTAGGTTGTCAGAAGGGAGAACCAGAAGACTGATTCTGGGGCATCCTTGTTTATAGAGCTTTTTGAGTGCCAGTTTTATTTAATTGTATTTGGGTGATTTGCAGTTTGCATTCAAGGGCAAGTAAGGTAGATATGTTAAAAAGGAAATTATGTGGACATAAAGTTAAGAAAATAATGGAATGAATGTATGTGTCATAGAAGATTAATACATTGTTTACAATGGAAGTGTTATCATTGCAGTATATATAATGGATATTCTGTTTTTCTGAGCTACATTAAGGTTCTGAAATTGGTTATTGACAGTCATATTTCAGCATCTTAATCTGATCTTTGACACCTCAGTTCTGGACAAGAAACAGATGTAAATCATTCCAGGTGGGAGATTGGCAATACCAATAATTACAGCTGCTGAATAATCTGCCTTAGCAGAGTCCATCTTGTGCTGAAAGCTGGTTAGATATTCTATATAATCAATAAAAACAGTTGGGAGAGAAGCAGATTACTGAAGCTTGTGAACTGCCAAACTGATGTAGAAGTTTCATTATCCAAGAAAGTTAATTGGAATATATCAGCATTGATAATGTCTTCTGATGCCACTGTGTGCTTACTTAGGACTGAAGCAGTGTACTTTTCTTTTGGTTTCCCCTCCTTTGGAAACTGAAAAGGGAGAAGAAAGGTACTGGTGAGGCAGTAGTTATATTTCCTTTTATTTTTTAAAAAGAGACAAAACTTGAAACGTAGTTTGGCAGGGGAACTGAGGGGCATCATAAAATATACAGCTACTTATATTGCTTCTTAATTTGCTAAGCATTCAGGTAGTCAGAACTGTACTACTGAAGTTGATAGTTTAATCTACAGTAATTAGGAAATATTTGGTGTCCTTTGTTTCCCTTTGTTGTCTGCATCTATGGAAATTTGAACCTTTTTGCTGCAAATAAAAACTACAGTTATGAAGTACTCACATAACTCAGTATTACGCAGAATCACAGAATTGTTTAGGTTGGAAAAGACCTCCTAGACCATCAAGCCCAACCTTAAACCAAATACAACCTTGTCAACCAGACCATGGCCCTAAGTACAACATACCTTAAACACCTCCAGAGATGATGACCCCACCAAAACCCTGGGCAGCCCATTCCAATTCTTAACCACCCTTTCAGTGAAGAAATTATTGCCCATTCTCAACCTGAACCTCCCGGGGCACAGCTTGAGGCCATTTCCTCTCATCGTGCCACTGGCTGCCTGTGAGAAGAGCCCGATCCCCATCTGGCTACAGCCTCCTGTCAGGCAGTTGTAGAGTGATAAGGTCACCCCTGAGCCTCCTTTTCTCCAGGATAAACACCAGCTCCCTCAGCAGCTCCACATCAGACTTATGCTCCAGACCCTTCATCAGCCCTGTTGCTCTTTTCTGGACATGCTCCAGCACCACAGTGTCCTTTTCCCCAGGGCAGCTTTCCAGCCACCCTTCCCCAAGCCTGGAGTGTTGCCCTAGTTCAGTAGGGAAGATGAGGGAGGTACGTGAGCTCTGAGCATAGCCCAAGTTCTTGTTCTCAACTTGGTTGATTATTTGCAGGTGATGTTCCCATTATGTATTTTTAAGCTTTCTGCTTTACTGTCTAGCCTTTTTAAAATTTTTAGTATTCTTTGCAGGAGGATGGCTGTTCATAAAAGTAGCGCATTTGCTTGAGATTAGAGCTTGGTATGAATTTTCTCATGCAAATGGTAATTTCAAAAGCAATCCTTTAAAAGGGGAACTGTATAGTCTGAACTGCTAGTGAAGTGGATTCGCTGGATCCATGAAGAGTTACTTGTTTCGTTCCATTTCCCTCATCTTCCTCTACTGTTACTTTTTTTTTTTTGATCCTTTAAATGATGTTTTTTGGCAATTTTTTTGCAACCACATCTAAACTGTTCTGGAAGAAAAAAAGGCTCCTTCTGGAAGTAATTATTTTTTTTTCTTTGATTTAAAAAAGCTAATTTTAATTGTGACTATTGTTCTTCATGACCAATTACACCTTGTATAGGATCATGAACCTGAACTTATTGCACTGGGTAAAATAACTGCATTTTCTATTTATTCAAGAAATAGTGCAGAAATATATTTTGCCAGTAGGTGACACTCTTAAAACATGTTAGTTTCCTGGTGTCCATGTTTCCTATTCAGGATGTCAGTAACCTGATTGAATTCCAAAATTTCTAAGGTTGTCTAAGAGATGAAAACGAACGTATGTCTCACACATGGTAAAAGCATCTCTTAAAATTCTGTGATTGTACTTAGGTGTGTGTGTAAAGTTGCTAGTGGAACTTAGTTAGCATAATGTGCATGTAGTATATTTACTTCTGAAATCATAGCATATTGTTAATTTAGAATATTTTCATAAACCAGAAAAAAAGTAAGAAATATGATTTTCTTTCTTCCAAGAAATAATACATTTCAACAACTAAAGGGCTTTTGTAAAAGAATGGCCTGGGAGTGTGTTAGGACATTCACAGCATTTTTAAAGATCATATTTTTTAGGCTTCTGTTCATGTATCACTGGTGAGGAGAACTTTATTTCTCATTTCATGGAGGAGAAATTCATGGATAGGAGCCACAGTAGTATGAGATCTTGAATGCACTTGACAGGCTTTGTAATTAAGCTGAGTCTTTAAGTCCTTAAGTAACTCTGAGATCTAAGTGATTTATCAAGATAATGGATGATGGTGTAAAAATTCAGTCCAAAATTCGTTGTCTAGTAGGATTAGTGCCTAATCCACTGATTACTTGTCTTCAAAATGTCCGTTCTTCATGTTTCTCTTTCACTAATTTCTTCTTGAAGTAAATAAGAATGCCAATGAATCACATGTGTGTAAACACATCTGTTACAGGAATCATGCAATGAAAAGGTTAAGACTGTACCAAATAAAGCTAATGAATTCTATCTACAGCACAGCTTTTAGATATACTTATGTGTTCCCATTTACAGAGTTATAACAAAAAAAGTACATACTTACATAAATATAATTTAAAATGAGCATCTAATGTTGCAATTATCATACTTGGCATTGTTACGTTGCTATTGAAAATAAGTACTTCATTTTCTAAAAATTTGAACTGCTTGTTGTATGAAGTGTCATCTTTTGTGAATGATGAAACTGAACTGGGGGGAGAGTTGGATAGTATACACTAGGAAACACTCCTGAAATGGAATGCTGCACCTTTCTTATTGTGTGTTTTAGAAATGGTGTGATTTGAATTTCTCTGGAGGTCCAAATAATAGCCCAGGTAAAGCAGGATTTGTTAAATAACATCTCAAATGTAGCATGAAATGGAAACAGTAGTTCTGAGCTAGTTGGAAGGCATTTTAGCTGGAATGTGTGGCTGGTGACTGTGGAGGAAACACAATACAGACATACTGTGTTATCTGTTAATTCTTTATTCCATATGCTTTAAAATAATAACAAATCCGTGGGTTTAGATCCACTCATAATGTAAACAAATGCCAGGCTCCTCTTCAAAGCAGCGATACTCGTTCTTGCGGATGCCTCACTGTCCTGTGCTAGTTATCCTTTTTACAATCATCATAAACTCATCAAAGCTGACAGATCCATCCTTATTTTTGTCCAACGATTTAATTATGTTATCAAGTGAGAATTGATCCTGGTTTTATAGGACAAGAATTAAAAAAAAAAAAAAAGAAATAATTAGATTGCCATGAGCATTTTTCTATGAAGAATGTTGCCAAGAAGTGACGCAGTCAATAACAGTCAGTGCTACTTGAAGGTGTTACTGGTGGTGTTGTATTTACTAGTTTGACTGGTTAAACTAGTAGGACAGTGTCTGCTATTGCCTGCCAAAAATGTTAACAAAGATATATAACCATTTGAGAAATAAGAAGTATTACTCAGATGGGTTACTTCAGGCTTCTGGGTGAATTTGGAATATGGGAATGGAGCAGGTGAAATAGCTGCAGCAAGTGCATAATCACCAGTAAAAATTAATATGCATACCACCTACTCCTTTGTTAGATACTAAATTGGCCCTGCATGCACTATTTGAAAACATATTGCTACTTTCTTTATGCTTTGGGCCAGGATCTGAGGGTCTCTTTCCCTCCCTTTTCCCCCTCTTTAGTAGGAATACTGTATTCACTGTTGAAAAAAATCTGCGAATGTATTAAATCAAGTTTAAATTATTAGCTTCTTTTATTTGTTGTGTCTGGTAAGAGTGCATGTAGCATCCTGATGCAGTGAATATTCTGATAACAACCCTGATCAGGCTAATTAAATAATATAAACCAAATTTGGAGTTATAATTTAAATTCTTAAAATGTTTTCCTTTTTCCATACCATGTATCTCCGCATGTTTTGTAACATCCTGTTATGTTTTGATATTGATTTATTATGGTGCCATAAATGTCTGCCAACAGACTCATTGCTTGAAAATGTCTGAGGTCCAGATAGAAAACATCAGTATTGCTTTTACTGAACAGTTCCATTTCCCCATATCTGGGAAAATGGGTATGATGCTGAATTGTCTTCAGCTGTTATAAAAAGCATTGTATTTCTGAATTTGCCATCACATTTCTATTAATCCTTGGCAATTAATTTCTAAGATGTCTTTTAAGGGAAAGACAAAACCCTCTGTGTTTTATTAGGGTTTTTTGGGGAGTCTGTTGTTAATAAGCCATTTCATTTTACCAGAAATCACTAAATTGGATTACCATAGTTCTCAAAATACTGTATTTTTCTATGGGAGTACCACTTATTTCAGAGCTAGAGCAAAAATTGCTTTAGTGAGATATCCAAAACACAGTATTCAAAGATTTGTCTAGCAAAAGAATATAAATTGAGTCCTAATTCAGTTCAGGAAGGATTTGGCAGAGAATATATATAAAATCAGAACATAGATTTTTTTCTAGCTACAGGAAATGGGTATTTCTCTCTCTAGCTTGGTGGCATCTCTTTTCTTGGCATCTTTCTGGAATGGCAAAACTTCTTTTATTTTGTCATGGTGATAATTTAACCTAGATAGAAATTGGCTGAGGTTTCCTATGTTCTGCTGTTTCACTTAGTTAATAGATTTTTTTTCCTATATATTTTCTAGATTCAAGATTAAGTATTTAGACTGAAATGAAAAATATTTTACAAGATTCAGGTACAATATTTCAGGTGAAATTTGGTTTGCATTAAAAAAAAAAAAAACCAAAACAAAAACCCAAACCCAAACAGAACAGCTTCTTAGACTTTTTGCATTTTGTTTCATAGGACTTTGTTATAAACTCTGTGCTCAGATACCTGTTTGGAGCTACTGTTCATTAATGTAAATGAAGTTTTTTAAGCGAAACCTTATTTAGGAATTATATATGGATTTAGTGAAACCATTTGGGCACAGTAATCTGCCCTGAACATCATTGCCTGTATTTCCTTTTTCTTGTGCATTTCATGGAAGCACAGTGAACACAATGAGAGTGAAACTTACCTTCAGGTACTGTGCAAATTGATTCTGAAGGAGATTCTTCAGCCCACCAATGGACAGTGCACTGGTGCTGCCCTCCTGTAAAGCATACTGGGTAAAATACTTCAGAAGGTTTTCGTTGAGTAAATGTTCCATGTTTCTCAGATGTTGTCTTGAAGAATAACTGCAAACAAAGCAGACAATAACAATCAGAATTTGGAATACATCTGATCTCTCTTCATTGTTTAATTAACCATTTAATGAGTAATACTTAACCTAGATGAAAACAGTTGGTTTGTTGTTTTTTTTATTTTCCCTATAAAATTGATCAACTTTCCCAAGAAAGAAAATTATCTAAGTTAGATTTAAGGATTTGAAAGACCCAATATATTTAGCTTGTGCTTACCTCTCTCAGAGTCTGGAGCTTTCAGATGTATCCAGCAGTGAGAGTCTCAGATTGGGGCAACCTTTATAGCTGCTTGCATGCTCCACCCTAATTATGAAACTAGCATGTGTCATTGAGTCAGTGCACTAGTTACTGTTTTTTCAATAGTCAAAGGAATTGGAGACCTTAGTAGTAGAAATGAGTAATATTTTTTTTATCTCTTAAATGTGTCATCATCTTCCACTGCACTTGATGTATATTTACTTGGTTTTTATAGGTGATACTGGAGAGGTTTTCTTGCTTGAATTTGTGTATTCTTCACATCAAGATGAAGTAAAAAGACGTGTGAAAAAGGCTGCTATGGGGATGTATATAGAGCATTTGTTATTATAGTGGCCTTTTGGAAAATGGCAAATATAAGGGGTTTTTTTTTAATATACAGATACGTAAATAAAATATTAAGAAGCTACTCACTCTTTGTGTGAGTAGATAATCACACTTCTCCAAATTTTGTGCTGTTTCTTAGCACTGGAAAGACAAGAATTTCCTCTGGAACAAAATTCTGGTTGCTACTGTTGAGTCAAAACATTTCATGATGTGAATGGGAAAAAACCTGAAGTATTCTAAATAAGAAAGTTGAATGCAAGGTTCTGAAAAACAGTCCCTTCTCGGGAACACCTTTATAACTGAGCATTATGTTCTGCAGGTTCTGAATGTTCCATTCCAAATGTTCCAATGGTTTTATCATGTTCCATTGATTCTCTCTGGGACATCCTGGAGTTGATAATCAGCCTGTGGTTGATGCTTCATGACCCAACACTGTTAATTTTGCAACTGCTGAGTTGCTGGCTCTGGCTGTGGTTTCTACTTGTGGTTTCTAATCTGCCTGCTCTCTGTTGTTGTAATTTTTTTTGTGCTTGGCTCCAGACCCACTGACTAGATTTTTCACCCTGTCCATTACTTCTTGAGAATCAGTTGTCATTGCATCACTTACACCTCTAAACCAAGAGCTTTGTGGATCTGTCGGAGACGGATGGGGCAGAAGGGATGTTTTTGGAATTGCAGGTGTATGGATTCCATAATAGTAAGAGGCTTCCTGAGAAAGCCAGGCAAACGTTGGTAGATGAATTATGTAGATACACACCTTGCATTAGCAGCCCATTTGAATGTGCTTGTAGTCTCTTCCAAGTGTTGGAAGAGTATTAGAAGAGTCCCTAGAGATCATGTAATTAATTCTTTCCTTTTCCCTGGAGTGGGGTCACCAATATTTGTGCTGGATGTCTGCTGAACTTATTCTTAAGTGCCTTAAATAATGGGGAATCCACAACCTCCTTATCTGGTCTGTCCCTTGTGGGTTGTTAGACTGTATTACTGTATTTCCACAAGCCTTGCTGCACTTAAGCCCTTTGATTCTCCTGTCTCCACAGACAGGCAGAACAGACCTATCATTTTCCTTCTTAAAATGGCCTTTGACATTAGCAAAATTCCCTGTCCTTTTTTTTTTTTAATTCAGAAATCCTTGCTAGTTTAGTCTTCCTTTGTGAGTCCTGCTACTTAGATCTAGTAATTTCTTCTTGACTTTCTTCAGTTGGTTCCCATTCTGCCTGAGATGCCATGTCCAAAGTTGTACCACTTGTTCATCACTCTGGGTGCTCATGGTGTTGCAGATTGAAATAGTTCAGAGGCATTTGTTTGATGAGGACAATCTCTATGTTATTTTACAGGGAGGTGTCCAGCTACAGGTTTTTAACAGTGGAAGACTTTGTCAAGTTTCTTGATGCTTAGCTTCAAGATTGTGGAGAGGACAAATACTGATTTCATATTCATTGCAAAAGCTTGGCATTAGCTTGAGGTTCACAGAACTGGGGCAAGGCATCCCCCAGTATCTATCCAGTCCAGTTGAGGGACAAAGCTGGAAATACACTTTCTCCTGTGTTTGCTTTTTGGCTCTACAGAAATTCAGGAGCTGCTGCTGTCTATACCAACAGAAGCTCTCGTGCTGCTATGGGATATGGGAGTAGCAGTGCAAGCAGGTGTGGGGCTCATGGCCTGGAATGCATTGTATGGGTTAGGGTGAGTCCCATACACCAAACTGGGGCATGAACTCTGTGGTCATTCATGACAATAAGATAACCATAAGTCCTTTTGTCTTCTTTTTCTTTCTTTCTTTGCCAACAAAATGAAAACTAAATACTTGTCTCTTTCTCCTTTCATCCTCTTTTCCACCTTTGGTAGGTGGTGAAATTTTAGTAGTATTGCGTGACCAGGTGATCTGCTAATTCCTTCCTGCAGCTCCTGTCTGGTAGCCTCACCATCCTTACTGCTTTATCCCTTGTGGAAGCGGTGCCAGCAAGCTGGTGTGCCTGATCTGTATTGTTGACATTACAGTATTTGCAAGATTTGTTTTAAGTATTCAAGTGAGTTCTCTTTGTAGCTAAGGCACCTCCCTGAGTATAAAACATAGTAGTAAGATGCTTAGTGGTATGGAAAAGCTGCATTTCGAGGGATCGCAACTCGGGGAATTCAGCACATTAGCCTTGTTAATTTGCTAAGGGTTCATTAAAGAACACCACTTAATTGCAAAATAGAGTAACTAGTTTGACTGAAACATCTTCCTGTGAAAGTGAGAGACTAATGTCTGGAAATATAGGTGGTTTCCTCAAGAGTTGTGTGCCAAATCTGGGGATGAATCCAGTGTCCTTAGATCAGCTTTATTCAGAAGGCACTGTAATCTACGAGGCTATTTGAATGAGAGACTGGTGGAACTGGGATTTGGAGTTTGATCTCCCGACTCTTTGTCCTCTTCATTCTCGTTTAGCCTGCGGTGCTCTCCTCCAATAGTTTGTGTGGCATCTCTGAACTCTGTACTGCAATCAGCCACAGAACTCAGTTTGACAGGCCCCAGTACACTGTCTTTTCCAGAAGACCTCCCTGTAGGACTTAACTGCTGTTCAGAAATACGTCCATCTTATCCAGCACAGCCCAGCAATGGCAGAATGATATCCAGGTGTAAGGAATTCTGGTTGCTCACTAAGAATTTGAACAAAAGTAGGGGAAGACAGTATGTTACTGTTACTGCTGTTAGATGATGTGTAGCTAGCAGACAGCAGCATTTATCTACGCTAAAGAACAGCACTTGGAGCTTTGAAGTCTGTGCAAGCTGACTTCCAGTGTAGAAGCAGAAATCCAGCTTTGGTTACTGTGCCTTGCTGCTCTTTCTCGCATGTATGAAAATATGTCATTCCTTCATGTATGAAAATATATCATTCCATGATATTCAATTGAGTTTGCCCTGGGCTAGAGAAATCATATTAGTAAGCACAGTATCTTTTTGGAATTGACATTTTTATTTTAGCTTAGATACAAAGCCGTTAGCAAAAAGAGGACTAAGTGGGTGATGTCTTGTAAGTTTGTTTAGGGATACACATTACATGTCCCTGTGATGATTGTGTGTCATTTTCTTTCAGTGATGGTGTGTACAGATTCAGTATTCCCTCAAAACTGGCTATTGGTGAATATTTCCCTTGTAAACTGGTTTGTTGGCATATTTGGAGCAAGCAATTCGAGTCACATTGGAGAGTAAGGGAACACAAGCTGCAGAGATGACTGAAGTTTGAGCACCACCACTAGTGGTAGGAGGCGTGAAGTTTATGGCATCACAGTCATGTGCATTTAACGATAGATTAAATGGGATGGTAATTCAGATGCTGTCTCTTTTGCCCTTGTCACATCCTTCCTGCCACCATTGATGGCTGAATGTTACGTGGATCTGTGCTCATTGTTTACCTTAACGTGCTGGACTATAAATTGGGTTGGTCTGCAAGTGGATTTCTGTGCCATTCATTGACACTGTTGGAAGGGACAGGGCATCCTCCACAGGGGTGGGGCTGTCACCTGAGGGCAGAAACTATCTCAAATTGTCCTGTTTAATCCCCTGGTGATGGGTTAACGCCCTAACCCTCCAGTATTTTTCCACCTTCTTTGGTATATTTTATTGTAGCAGCACCAGGCTTACTTGTGTGTGACCCCAGCAACTTTAAAGCTAGCTGAGGAATCTCTGTGAGGTTTATGTTACAGCCTGGCCACAGTATTGAAATGTCTGCTGTCCAGGTGAAATTTGCTGTAATGGAGAACATACCTGTGTGGATGCTGAGCACTTGAAAGAGCAGGAAGCGGCTTTGTGTTCACTTCAGTGTTCACTTAGTTCTACTTATATAGTGCTTGTGCATCATCTCAAGCTTACAGACATCCATCGCTAGATCAAAGCCCTTTGATAACTTTGGTTATTTTCTGTAGTGGGAGAAAGATGATGGGACAATTAAAGTAAATTGGGCTGGATTAGGGACTCTGTGGAACATATGAGTCCTATCTGATTTGCAAAGAAATCTTGCACAGGTTTAATGAGTTTGATTTCTTGTTGAGTAAAAAGCAGAGCAGAATTTGTATAGAGCTAGTGCTCGTGTAAAGAATGTACATGTGTCTGTGCCTGTGTAAATTACCAATCTCCATGCTGCATCTGAAGTTAAACATGGGATACATTGTACTGTAGTTAATTTACAAATAATGGAAGCCATGGAGATGCAGATGTCTGCTGCTACCACAGCGTGTGTTCATTTCAGCTCTAAGAGCTTTGGTGAGTTTTGCAGAGAATCAGTCCTGCAACTGCAGGCAGTCATCTTCAGACATTCGTGACCTGTCTGCAAAAAGGAAAAGGCTTTAAAGTTGGCATACTGAGAGCCAGTCTAACACATGGGTAACTTTTTCAAGATATGTGGTGGCTGGGAGATGTGGGAACTAGCTCTGTAGTGCAAATAGCGGAATTATGATAGAACTTTTCAGTGTTGTAGTTGGTTCTTACTGTTAGGCTAGGAGGAGACAACAGACTGACTGAGAGAAAAAGAACATCCGGTGAACAAACTTTCTGAAAAAGATCAAATAATTACGGGTGAGAAGTTCAGCAAAATGCTCTACAGCCATTGTAGAGAATGTGGCATTGCTTTGAGGGATGGAACTGTTAGCTGGAAGTTGGGGATGAGTTGTAAAATCCTTTATGTGTCAGAGGTGATGCATTCCCTCTGTTAAAATTGTCATTGTTTGTAAAACTTGTAGTGGTGACGTGTAAAAGGGTTGTCTCATCTCACAAATTAAACTTGGGCTTTATGGGTTATCCTGACAAGAGTCTCTTGCAGGCCCTCCCTTGTGACATATACCTAATAAGATGTTGAAGGTGTCTCCCTAAACAGGACTGGGTGCGACTGCTATGGGGATGAATGATTTAATAAGATACATTGTTTGTAGTCAGCTTTAAATTGGTGATGTGTTATTCATTGTAGCTATATGTGTCAGCTGTTGCTGCCATACAGACACATCTGGAAGACTAATTTATTGCTGGAACTCCCTGTGAGGTAGATATTCTATATTGCACAAGATAGTTTTGAGGGAGAATGTGTTTCAATAAGAGGTTTTGTCCTTCCGTTTTGTGAACCTTGGCTCGTGCAGCAGTGCAACATGGTTGTTACTGCCACAGCTGAAATTTAGAGTTATATAGTAGCCAAAACCCTAAACCTTTTTGTTCCATACTAAACTCAGATAAGTTTTTTGGAATTCTTTAATGTGATCAAAAATGTGTAAATCTCCATTCCAGCAAAACATAAATGGATTTATGGAGGAGTGACTTTGGTTGAGTTTCAGGTAGGGCAAAGTAAGTATAACTAAGGTAATGCTGTACAAGAGGCACTAGTAAGTTTGTTGTTTCTGTGGTGAGATTAGGTCTTTTCTCAGCTGTCCTTTGACACTGGAAATGCCTGGAGTCTCTAGATGTCACAGCTTTATTTAAAAACCTTTCTTCATCCTGAAGAAAAAGTCGATGAGGAGAGTTGGAATCAAGTTTGTAATTCATTTTCGGATCATTGTTGCTCTCAACAATGCAAACCTGATGGATGGTTCAAAAGAGGTCTAGAGGTGCATCTAATAAGGCACATGGGCACATAATTTAGGGATTACGTGACACTGAGATGCCTTATCCCAAAAGGGGAAATGTACTGCTAAGAAACTCCCCTGCCCAGCATATTTTTTAGCTAGAAATAGTTATAATCTGTTTTCATGCGAGTCCAGGAGTACTGTCTGTCAATGTAATAATCCTAGTGGTGAGTCAGAAATGTCATATCTTCTTGTCTTGATCCTGGAAGGGTGTAATCCATTTTGTATTCTTAGAATTTATTTTAAATTATTTGACAGACAGGAGTCTGATACCATATGAGTTTATGTAGCTTTCCTGTAAAGCCTACAGCTTGAGATGATGGTATGGTGATGTGATAGCATCTTCTTGATCCTCTTTTTGTGCATGTGGGAAAGAGGGGGAATCCTGGGTTCTGGGTTCTCTAAAACAATTTTGGCTTTTCTATTAAACAGCAGAAGCTGGGAGAATGAATATTCTGGTGTTTTGATGCCATGGACCGGTGTGCACTCCTCTGTGGATGTACACTGGGTAGGGATAGTGGGCTCTCAGCTCAGTTAACAATGTTCAAGCCCCTAGAAATCAGTGATTGAGGTCTTTTATCAGAATTGTGCTGCAATGACCCTTTAGGTCCTTGTGACCCTGCTGGAGCTGTGCTGACTTTGCTGCTGGAGTGGAAGGGAATTACTGAGATGGTGCCACAGTACTGAGCTAAAGGTGCTTGTGCTAGATAATGACCACCTACATTCCTCTGGGAAAAGGTAAGTTTGGGGAAAACAGCAGCAACCATGAGAGATGCCCTTAGGGAGAACGAAATGGAGGTAATTTTTTGGTAGAAACATCTGAATCTCTGTTCGATTTCTTCACCTTCAGCACTGTGTATCTGGATGGTCAGCCTTGCTGGCCTGATCAGACTCAGCAGCACAAAATGCAGAGGCAGAGAAATAAATAGAACAGTGGTAAGAACTTTGGAGCTCTCTCTTTGATTCAGAGAAAGAGGTGCCTATATGCACCAGTAGAGCTCCAGAAGTTACTAATTCTTAGTCAGAAGTCTGCAAGTGAGCCATGCCATGAAAATCAGATTATTATTGGTATTCTGGGGTATATTTCATTACCAATGGGAAACTTAACAAAAATGATGCTACAGATTAATGGCTTTACCTTTGGCATAGAAATCCCTCATCTGATGTATCAGTATCTAGATATAATAGATGTTTGCTGAATTATTTCCAAAGGAAAACTTTAATAACTTTCAGGTCTCTCTGATAAAGGGAATTTAGGACAAGGGAAGCAAGAAGCTGCTAGAAAAGTCTCCCCCCATCCTCTGTTTTGACCAAGTAAGAGTGGGACATGAGGGAAAATCGAAGAAATTAGAGGGACTAATGAGGTTTATGAGAAGAGTAGCAGTTGTCTAACTAACAGTATAGAGCAATCAGTTTTCTAACTATTTTATAAGTGGCCTACTGAAAGAAAATTAAGCTATTGCTGCTTACAGAAATTGTAGTCAAGAAAAGATAGTGCTTGTATACCTAGCTTAATTTAAGACTTTCTAATTACCCGATTTGATTATTAAATCAAAACTAAATTATACTAAGTTCAATAAGTAAAAACAGTAGCAGTTTGGAATTTCTCAGTTTACACAAATGCATCAACTGAAGAATTTATAAACATCTGTAAACCAGAACTTCGAAGAAGTAAATTTGCATTTTGTTGTAAACTGAAATTAACAAATTATCCACCTCAGCCATAACTCACTTCACAACTGTGCTAGTGGGTAAACCAGCTATCAGTTAAGTTGAATTTACCTTAAAGCCAGTTTCATTTATTTTAGGTTAGTGACTAGTCTTCCCTTCAACACAAAAGGACTTTGCTTTTTTTGGTTTTTGTTCTTCCTGTGATACACAGGAGTTCACAGCTAAGCTGTAACAAATTGGAGCCTTAAGTAATTTCTTAGGATTCAGAATCAAGAGTGGAGAGAATTTTATAAGTAAGTTTTAAGTGTCTTTAGCTTATGAGGCTGTTCACCAGATGCCATGTGGAACTCAGCCTTAAGGCTGGCATCAGTTTGGAACAGACCTGTGTAACCCCAAGATACCTGTGCATGCTATACCAAAACGTCAGTAAAGGAGAAACATTGGTTTTTCTCTGAGACATTACTGAAGTCCATTTTTCCTGGCACATCTGCACAGTCACCTTCTGTTGTCCATTGGATCCTAGTGTTAAAAAGCCCTAATAACCTAGCTGTGAAGAATTTGGAATGATATATTTGAAAATAATGAAAATATATGTCTAAAAACACTTGGTGATCATTGCATTGCAGCTAAAACAGAATACAGATTTATTAGCTGTGGCTTCCATTGGCGTTGTCATTTGGCCTGGCTGATTAGGGGGAGCCTGTGTAGGCATAAGAGATGTAACTTGCCATGAAACTGTTAACTTTGGTCTTCACTGATGAAAAGGAAGCCCAACAGTTGCCCAAGAGCCTGGGAAAAATATCAAAACCTCAGTATTGCTCAATCTGTAAAATGAAAAATTAGTATTGACAAATCACAGCAGACATGCTGCATCTGCAAACAACACAGATCAGCGACAGTGCTTTCTTGCACAGCTTGACTTTGTGCACAACTTTTTTGTCTCGTGGCAAAGAAATACTCTAATCTTTCTCAGAATAATCCATTTTAGGTAGAGATAATTAGAGTTCTTGCAAGGTTTGTGTTGTCTTGCTGTTTCTCTCACTGTGAATGTGGAATTGTAAGTGATACTATAAAGAAATGATATGATTTCACTCATACAAAGTAAATTACCATTTTTGAGATTTGGTATCACTAACACCATTATGTGGTGAATATATTTATATTACCACTTTCTCACCCAACTTAACTCACTTTTATCTGCATTTTCTGAGCTGAAACTTAAGTAATGAGACACTTAATCAAATCTGTCTTCTTGGAGGCATTAGAGAGCCAGTACTTAAGTAAATAATTGAAAAAGTTTCTAAAAATTCTTTTGTCAATGAACTTACTTTCTTCGTTCCCCCACATACTTGCAAACTCAGCAAAACTTGAAGGTTGAGTGACAAATAGCACTGGAAGGACCTTTATTTGAGATAAGGAATTAAAAGGAGAGAACCCTTCTTTCCTCTTAGAACCCAGATGGAGCTGCTGAAATACGTTTGTGAACTCAGCACACCTACGATTATATCACAGGAAGGAGATGTGTGTGGTGTTCTCCAGTGCATATAATGGTATCCCCTTTACTTTAAGAAGAGCACACTGGGTCAGACCACAGCTCCATCTAGACCAAAGGCCCAAGACCTGTCTCTCCCTTTACAAAATCTTTGTTGGCAGAGTCCCAACCTGTTACAGCTGCCCAGGTGCCCTGTAGTACATTTTTGTTAAAGCATCAGCTACATTGCCTGGCATGGCTATCAGGTGGTTCAGATTGTGGGTCTCTGGATCTCCACTGAGGCATTTGCCACTTGGGCAGCTCTGGGTGACAAGGCTGATGGGCAGTTACTCACCACAGGTACTGGATCAGATCTTCAGTTGCTTCAAAATGGAATGAATACCATCTCTTTCTAGTGATTTTTTTACTGTTTATTTTGTCTGTTTTGTAATCACTTCTTTTAATACTTCAATTTGAGATGGGCACATCAGAGTTTCCCCTGAAGATGGATTTTAGCTTGGGAATGTCTGTCAACTCCTTGACACTGCACACAGGCAGAATGCTCATGTTTTTTCTGCCATGGTCATAGTTCTGAGTATGAGTTTAATTTTATCTTTCAGTCCTGATAATTGATTAAATTCACAATGCAATTTTTCTCCTTAAATGAAAATGAATGAAAATAATTGACTCTCAGTTATTAATGCCTTTTACAAGTTTCTTCTTAAATATTTGGGGGATGAAATGAATAATTTGGTATTTATATATTTAACTTAAAGGTATTTGTGTGTCTTCATTTGTACATTAAGTTTCTGTGAAGAATGCCTTCTTGCTGTTAATAACCTCCCACCTTTTTCCTTTCTTAAGATTTTCTTCATAAAAAAGCATTTTTCTAAGAAGAATTGCATGTTGAATTATCAAAACCTTTGCCCTTTCCAGTACTCACAAAAAGAATTATGTGTAACTAATTGTAAAACAAATAGGGAAATGTGTGCTATGTACAGAACATTTTTCTGGATGAAGTATACATTGGTGAGTGTCTGTCAGTGTTTGATTTAACAAGCAGAGAACGTTTTATTTAATGGAGACCTGTGTGCCCGAGTCTGCATTGGTAATGCTGCAATATGTAGTGTGTCACTTCAGAATGAACTGAGGATGCTCTGGGGTGGTATATATAGTGTTGACAAAGAATGGATGTTGAAGGGACATTCACAAATCTGTTTTTGTGCAAGCCTGTAGTACATGTTAGGGCAGAACAGCACAGCTTACCTCATGGCTTAGATGAGCATTTCAAGCTGCCACATGTTTTGGTGTGATTCTCCAGCTGGGATGTACTGGCCCCTGTCAGTGTTCTGGTCCCTACAGAGAGAAGCACTCAGGTGGTTCCCTTAAATTATTTATCTAAAAGCTGTGCAGCTGAAGTTATGTGGAATGATTCCCACACAGAGGGGAAGCACTATAACTAGTGAACTAGTTTCTCACCATTGTCATTTTTGGCAAGTTAATAATGTAAAGAAAAGAAATTTGGGAAGGGATTGTCCAGATCCCTTAATGCTGGGATTATATTGATGAATATAATACCTCCAAAACATCTCCACCACCTACCGGCCTTAAAACAACCTTGCAGGAATTGTGTATTACCAAAAAATTCAAAAATTAGGGAACATGGACTAGCTTACTTGTTCACAGGTTTCTGCATAATTGATTAGATTACTGGAGTTCATATGTGGAAATCTACATGAAATCTTCTCCTATTTTAGGAATGCTGCTTCTGTAGAAGTTTCTAGTTTACCAAGATAAGGGACCAAGTTACATTAAGGCACTGGCCTTGTTAGAAGGTCACTGGGAATGTGTGTTTTCTGTATACTTAGCTGCCCTGTTTCTAAAGTGTAGGGACAAGATTAGGTATCACAGAGGTTTAGAAATTTGTTTAATCTACCTTATTTTTCCCATACCAAATGGAGGAAGTGAAACACGCTTTTGTAAAGTGGCTTGATAGCTGCAGAGAAAGGTCTGTGCAGCAGCTGAGGACTTCCACCCTTTTCCTGATAGCCTTGTAGACATCCAGGAATGAGAACTGGAATTGAATGTGTGCCTGAAAGTGCATGGGCAATAAAAACCAAGGGATTCAAATCAGTTGAATGGTTGTATTGGAGGGTGTATTTTATGAGGTGTGAAGACCTTGTACATTATGTTTTGGAGTATTTAATTTTTATTAGAACTAAACAAGCTAGTAGCTAAAATTTTATTTTTAATAAATACTTTGCCCTCCCCATCCCCCACCCCAAAATTAATCTGATGGAAGAAAAATAACTTGAAGTAGAATAAAAATATGAAAATTCCCCAAAAGGAAGACCTTCTTGTTAATGAGATTTTCTGTTTTCTTAATTCTGTATTTATTTGCCTCCCATCCTTCATTGTATGTGATAATACGATGTTCCATACTGGAGAGTTAGGCACTAAACAACAGAACTGCATTTGCAATGGATTTGACACTGATTCACTGTAGATCTGTGCTTTTTAACTAAAAGTTTTTTCTCGTGCTCTCTGACTCTTCATTTCACTGTTGGAGACTATCTGAGGTGCAGGTGAAGGATAAAAAATGATTTTTGCATGGGCACCATTGAAAAATTTCACCTCTGTGAGGTTGGCTGTGCTAGGTGCCTGTTGTGTGCCACTGTGGTGACACAGCCTGGAACTTTGGCTGTGTGGCAATGTCTTCTGGTTGCTTAGTAAACATTTGTAGCATTTGAGTAGATCACTGCATTATCTGTTGAATTAATCTGTACCCGGCCACCCACACTTTTCACAGAGTGTGTCTGGAATTCTGCTGGGTGTGTTGGGCTGATGTCATGCTAATTAAATGCCTGCTTGATCTGCATTAGTATAAAGTTGATTCTATAGCTGTTACTTTCTTAGAAACAATATTGGTAAAATTTTTCCTATAGGCTTTCACCATCTTGTTGCTAAATAAAATGATCTGAAGATCCATTTCTCCTCCTCTCTGACCTTTTTGCCATATGCATGCACATATCCTCTCTGCTTCTTTCTTCTTACTTCCTCACATGTAGCTCTTCCTATTGGTTTATATTTTAAAAGTGTGTACCATGCTCATCCTTAAAAAATGAATATGAAGATTTTCAATTCTGGTTTTATGTTCAGTTAGCAAACAAGAACTGCACAGGCATGTCTGTACTGTCATGTTAACTCTGGACCTTGTTACATGAATCCAGGCATCCCAGTGGTGCTCACCTGGTGCCTTTTTGGGGCAGGATGCATTTAACATTTGATTTAGGTGGCATGGGTGCAACTGGTCAAGCCACTTGTCCTTTTAAATGCTGTCTAAACTTGACCCTCTGATTATACCTTATAAACACAGTTCAGGAAAGCACATTCCAAAGAATTCTTGTAATTTCATATTGAAGGAAATAGAGTTAATGTGCTGGGGGAAAAGATCACAAGAAGTGCAGAATTGAATTGTGATCTGAACAGTGATGTTTATCAGGTTTTTGGAGGAAGTAGGACAAAGTGAGACAGGAGAAATCCTGCTCGGAAGGAAAACGTCATGGTTTCTACTTGAAATAAAACAAAAGATTGGATTGTAGGTCATAAGTGTTTTTTTTCAGAATTTTCTAAGAATTCGTGTATTTTATCAGAATTAAGGTTCTTTCAGACACAATGGTCTTTGGCCAACTGAAGCTTTTCTGAAGTGGAAGCAGGAAGCTATTAAATGTAATGTAGAGCATGTGTCTCAAAGCATCCCTGAAATGCCTGGCAGAGGTAATCAAGATAATGAATCTCTGCTATGATATTAATATATATAATTCCTTTTGGTTTTCTGAAGCTGATAAGATGTTTACTGTTGTTGGATAGACAGTAATGAAAATGCCAGAGTACTTACTTGCAAGATAATCTGTTTAAAGTTGTGTCATTGTAATTATCCCCCTATGCTTTTTTTTTTTCTGATATGATTTACAATAGCAAACTGTAGGATTTAGAAAATCATAGGATTACAAATCAGCACCTAGATTACCATTATATGATATTCAGCTCGTCCTTTAGTTCTTCCAGTTCTTCAGCTGGAATGAGAAACATTATGATGTGTATGTGGGAGGGAGGGTCAGGACTCGTGGAAGTAATCTGCTATTGAATTCATAGGGAAAGAAAATCCCATTGATTGTTGCTGGAGAGCTTTCCAGAATAATAAATGTCAGTACTGTATGCCTAACAAGACACCCAGCATTCATGTTCTCTGTAATTTAGGAAAAGTTACAGACATGAAAGGGCTGATAGGTCAAAGTACATTTATTGTTCTGGGCATGCAGTGGAAGACAAGAATAGTAATTAAAATTAGAGTGATTGTGCCAAAGTGATGTCTGCCTAGAAATTCCCTGTTATAATATGTCTGTTCTGCTCTTAATCCGTAAGATTGACATTACTAGAATTCCTCTAATTAGTAGATTGAGTGGGAGGACCTAAGTAATGGAGTGGTCAGCTTCAGTTCTAGAGGGCCTTTCATTTTGTATGCTTTGTTATGGGGAGTAGGTAGCAGAGAGAACTGGCATGACATTTAAAGAGGATTTAAACCAAACCAGAAGGTTTCAGAGAGGAAGAGAGAAGGAGGGCAATATAAAAATGCATGTAAAATATTTCAAGATATCTACGTGGTAGATATCAATTGGTTTAAACAGTAAACATGATCCTGCATGCCTTCCAACACCAGTTACTTTAGCTTGCACAGTGTTCTTCCTGGTTGTGATCCTTTGTGAGATGCTGTTTAAAAATGCAAAAATGTAAATGAAGAAAAGAATGGGGTGGAAGGTAGGAAGAAGCATGACTATACTGTAAATTAGTATGAGAACTACTCCAGCCTTCATGATCTACATTGCTTCATTATCTACTTCTATTTTCATTTCTACAAAGTTACAGCTTAAATATAAAAGAACAGTTGAAAAGAAGATAGACTTGTGCATCAGAACAAATTGCTTCAATTAAAGGTTGAAGGTTGGCATGAGCTGGCTGCTTTGTGTGGTTTTCCAGAGTGGACTCAGCCAAGCTGCTTGTTAAAGGAATCAGATTGGCACAAGATTTTGGCACTGGGTGTAGGTCAAGATTTACTTTCACAACTGTCTGCAGTTGTCTTTAGTGGGGTTTTTTTCCAAAGACATACAGCCTGCAAAATACATTGTAACAGTTTACTGTGCGTGCTCAGTGGTGTCTTTAGCACATTTCAAGATATTTTCTCACTCCTTTGCTTTTCCCTGGGATCTTGACTTGTATTATGGGTATTTTGTTCTTAAAAGAGTTAAACATTAGCATTTTTTTTTCTGCATAAGTTTATTGTTAGTCCTTCTATTCGGCTGATTCTCAAAGAATGTTCATCTATCAGAGATACAGATTTAGGCCAACTAGTAGAAAATTCTTTTTAATGTAGAAATGTCAGATATTAAATTCTGGTGTCTGTTTCAAAAGGTGATCCATCAGCCATTAAAGTGACGCTCAGCCACTGATCTTTGGGCATAATAAGAAGCAAGATACCCTAATTAGAAGGAGTGGTACTGGGCTGCTTCCTACATATCAGTAGGAGAGAAATCCTTATGGAGCCAGAATCCTTTAGTTCTGTTTCAGTAATTTACTCCAAATTTTAAGTAAGGCATTTTCTTGTGTCAGTATCAACCAGTGTGATTGTATATTTTTTCTTTCAGTTTAAAACCTCAGTTTAATGGTATATTAATCAGATACAACTAAACCTAGTTGGTGAAATCATCTTAGCTGCTAGAAGTTGTTTAATCTTCAATCAAGCATGTGTTGTCAGATGACGTAAAAATAATTTATCAGGCTGAATAAAAAAGAGAGTAAAGTAATTTCTCTTAAAACAGAAGCAAAACCACAAAAAATACAGATGTTCAGGTTTTTGTTCTTTAAACTGACATGGATTTCACATTCTAGATAGCATTTGCACTTCTTTCTTCTGTGAGTAGAACTTGAAAACTTTCAGTCTCTTTTTTAACTTTTCAACTAAGATACCTTATCTTTTTTTTTCCTCTTCAAATACCTATCCTTTTGATAGGATGTTTTTCCATATCCAGTAAATAAAATAAATAGTTCACATGAGTCTTTCAGCTTATCCAGGACTTCTTCCAGGGATTTCTTCTCAGCTCTACATTTAGCTGGGAAGTTTTACAATACAACGAAAGTACTTTCCAACTAGAATAAGAATTAAAATGGGTCAATTTTCTACTTGCTGCCCATTCACTTACTTTCTAAAAGAAATGCCTCAGTTTCTGTGTGCCTGGTTATCAAGTACCAAATCATCACTGAGCAGATTTGGAAGGTGGACAGAATATCAGAATGATAGGTGACACCATTCTGTGAGAAGGATCAGTGGTTGGAACCTAGGCAGCCTCTCTTAAAAGTCTGATGGTGGTCTGATTGCTTTAGGGAAATGGGATGAAAAACAGTTGCTAGTTTTCCTCATCTTCCCTGTGAGGATTCTGGTTTTTATGGCAGATGAACAGAATTTCTTCAAGAAGTACTAAGGTAGTGTAGGTCATGGCACTGAGTATTGCCTGAAAGCTCAAATCAGTAATTGTCCTCAGTGAAGGTCTGGAGTAGTGACCACTTGAAATAATCAGTTTTCCTGCTTACTTTCCTTTAAAAAAGCAGTTTTCCTTCTGTGTTGCTTGCAGAAGGCAGAGATAACTGATAATGGAGTGGTTCTGACTAGCACCACTCTGTTAATGAATGAGAAGCAACTGGAATGGATGCTTGCTCAGGATGATAACTCGGGGAAGAGCAAATATAGAACACTGGACAGTTTTGAGGGTAAAACACGTGCTGTGCTTTGTCTCTGCCAGGGACAATCTCATGCTTCCGTGGCTACTTTGTCGAGTTTAGGTAATGGGGCTTGTTGGTGGCCCAGTCTCCCATGGCAGTTGCCTGCAGGATTTCTCTTGAGTAAGAGACCATCCAAGCACACCACTGTTCAAACAGTCTCAGGCTGTGTTTCATTGTTTCTGTCTCACCACTCTGGCTGGGATGTTTGATGATGAGAGCACCAGGATCTATGTCCCTCTCCAGGTTCTTCCCTCTGCTTTAGGATGCTCAGAGACACAGACTTTCTTCATGCCTTCCTCTTTCTGATACACCTGATGTAGATTTAAGGGCAATTGGTAAGGGCAAAATTTCACCTACTAGGAATTGCAGCTGGAGGAGTCCCCTTCAAAGGCAGTGACAGGGTTCTGCTTTTTTAAAGATGTATGTGATAGGATGAAGGATTTCTCCTAGCTACAGATTTGCTGATCTTTCTGAAATTAAATTAGTATTCAGTCATTAATTGTAATGTGAGATGGGCCAGTCTAAAGTCTGAGAACACTCTTCCACATTCTTTTTAGTTATTCAAGTCTGTGGCAAATCCTGCCCTTCGTGGCATGACATGAGTGACACTCCAGTGTATTTCTATAGCGAGCACTATCCAACCCTGTGCCTTTCACTAATGCTAACAGTCTGAAACTTTCTGCTTGATTAAGTCTTTAAGCCGACTCTGGGACATGCATTTGGAATAACTTGAATGAGTTCTCAAAATGCTGTTAAGCAATATATGTATGGGCTTTGCACATCAACATCTCCATTAACTTCCTCAGTTCACTCTGCTTATGAATGAGTAAGCACTGTTTGAAAAGAAGCCACACCCTTTATGAATTCTTCTAGAGAAAATGTTACAAAAGATTCTGCAGCAGAATTTCTGCTTATTCAGAGAGAATCTTTAGAGAGCTTTTAGGCTTTCATAAATGAATGGTCCATGACAGTTACTTAATTCTAAAATAGGAAACAACAAATCTGTGGAGAAGAGGATCATGCAATTGGAGGATAATTGTCAGTACTATTCTATGGGATTTTAGGAGTTTTAAGAAATTTAAACTGATATTTGTTGGAACATTTGGATACTGTCCTGTAGTTTAGTAAAGAGAGTAGAGAACACGATTTTTCAAGCTGGTTACTCATATCAGTATGTAACTGCATGAATCAGCTATTGATGATTTCTGCTTTGATCTTATACATGATGGTGGTCATCCTTTTAAAACCAACATTACGTCAGTCAGAGTAATGGAGCACTGAGTAGTCTGAATTCTGCAAGTGGCTTTGTTGGCAGCAATTTCAATCCTAGGGGTCTGAGTGCTTAAGGTGGGCAGTGATGGTGTTTGCTTGGAGCTAGGATCTCTGGGGGAAAAGGCAGATGTAATATTTGTGCATTCTTTCAGTAACTGAAAACGTAACCCTCTTTTTTAATGAACAGGGAAAGTCTGTCATTTTGGTTTCCTTGCCAAGTTGGAAGCTCTCAGTGCCACTGGTAGTGTTGCATTTGTCAACTTTTTCTTTAAAATGTTTGTACTAAGTTTGTTTCTAAAACAGAATAGATGTTAGTATAAACATGCCATTTGTAAGTGTCTGGGTTTGTTAACCGATGAACTTGTGATTGATTGATCAGATCAAATCTAGCAAGTACTGACTAATCCTGCAGAGAAATGATGGAAGAGTCAATAAAAGGATGAGTTCCATAAGTTTGGGTTGAGTCCTTGTCAGTTTGTGCTGCTGCATTTTTTTTCATAGCTGTGTTCAGCAGGGATTAGTATTCATCAGTACCTGTCACTGTATTCCCTGCTCCTGTCAACTTTCCCTCTACACATCTCTTGTGTGCTGAGTGTTTAGAGCCTCTTTTCAGTGTTCAGTTAATCTCCAGGGTCTTGGCATCTCCTGATGCTTTGATCAGCACTTACATGTGTAGCAATTTAAGTCATCATTGATAAATCTTCTGCTCACCACTCAAGGGCAGAGTAAAAAGACAAAAAGTGCCAGACCCCAAACTTGTAGAAACATGCTTCCAAAGCTGTTTAGCAATGAGTTGTTCAAATCAAGTAATGCTCATCTCCCTCCCCAGCTCCTCAAAAACCAGGCCTGCAAACTAAACCCAACCAGACACCCTCCACAACCCCTCTTTCCCTTCCAAGGTAACCAGAGTAGATGTGTTTCTCAAAATGGCATTCCAGGACATGAGGCAAAACAAAGATAAAATGTAATGGTCCTGGGGTAAAATAAAATGGTATGTGTGGGGCTTTCAGGGCCTTGGCTGCTCTATCTTGAGTGTCAGGGTTTGAAAGGTTTTTTCATTGGCTTTTATATGTTTCCTAACAGCAATGAAACAACCCAAGCAGTAGATAACTGAAAGAAGATTTCTGTTCATGAGTAGTTGAAGTCACTATTCATTAGTAACATGATTTAATACTGATCAGACAGCTTTATATTGAGAATGTGCTTTGTGTCGTGTTACAGTGATTCATTCTAAATTTCATGTTGGCTGTCTGGTGTAATACATGTTCTCTGTAAAATCCCTGTAGTGTTGGCAATTTTCAGAGATTTGGTAAGAAAGACCTAATGAAGCCTTACCTATTCTTGCATCCTCCCTACTGATACTTTTTTGTTGCTTGTGGTGCCTGTTCTGTGCTGTTCTCTGCCCTTCAAAGAACTAATGCATAGGAAGAGCTGATTTATTATTCTGTGACAGGAAGCATAGGCTCTTTGAAGAATCTATTCAGTTGCACAGTTGTTCAAAATGACCACTATTTGAAAGCTCATCTTTTTCTGATCAAATAAATTCTGTATAATATGGCAAAATATTTCGTTAATATGAGTTGCTTTTCTGATTCTTGTTACTTTCTTTGGGCTGTAGGGCAGCAGTACCACTTTGGTTTCAAAAGCTTCTTGCACAGACTTTGTTGCAAAGAAACTCAAGTAATATGTAAACATTGAGGGCTGTGCTGTTGTAGTGGCTGGAGTTCATCCGAGCCACGCAGCCAAAGTAGTTCCAAGGTATTACTTCATAAGTAGCTCCTTTAGGCACCTGACTACAAAAGTTAATATGTCAGACCTTGTCCATTTCTTACTATGAATCTAACTATTGGGAAAGATGGAGAGCTGAAAACACACACACACACACCCACTGTGTTGAAACTCACCTGAATCTTCCCTGAGACCATTTATCCAGCCAAACTTTTGTAGGGCTTGCAGCCCCACGTTGGGGTCTGACCAAGAAGATGACAGAAGCATTCAGCAGAATAAATGCTCTGCTTCTGATATCCTCTTTTTTTTTTTTTTTGTGGCCATTACTTGAGGAAAAAAGTGAAATGAAATGAAATAAAATAAATTCAGTAAATTTCATACTTTTAAAATAATAAGGATTCAATTAATGGGTTTTCTTTTATTTTCTGAATTTGTGGATGGGGGGGTTAGCTCAATGTCTTGCACAGTCCTCATCTTTGTGATTTGAGTGGTAATTGAAGGATTTGTAATATCCCATTGGTTTGATAACAACTCCTGTTCATGACATTTTATAATGAGTATATAGCTTATAAATAACATTTTGAAGGTATAAGGTTGTACAGAGATAATTACACAGCTGAAATGCTTTGGCATAAGGCCAAAGGTTAAGCACTTTCCACCATCCCTCCTAAATTGAATAACTTCACTTTATGAAGTGTATCATCAGAAATTGTTTTCAGTACTCCCAGAGGGCAAATTAAGGTTAATAAAAATCCATTCTAGATTACTCATATATATGAATATTTGTATTTTTAGAACTTTTCTTTGTCAATTATATTCCTCACTGGCTGTGTATATGTGAACACAAGTACTTAGGTCAAAGCTTCAGCTCATTTTCTACGATTTTGAACTGTTTTACCTCTCTTGGACAGATTTCCATTTCTTTGGATTGTGAGACCCTGCAGGATTTTTCAAACTGAGCAAAACTAAGCACACTCCTTCCACTAAGCTGTGGTTTCTCACATGCCCTGAATCCCACCAGCATGGGTTTCACTTGACTCACGTAGCAGTCGTTTGACCCATCTGCTTCAGTCCTCAAACCCAGTATTTGTATATCCTCATCTTCAAATTTAATGTTAAATAGCATATTCTTCATACAAGGCAGCCCAGTATGTTGTGAACTCTTCAGCAATCTGAGAAACTGTTTAGTAGAGGTGAACAGGGGGAATGGTTTTCCATTTCCTGTGATAAATTAGTTACATCTATAATCTGAAATAGCATGCACATACTGGAGTCACCTCTTCTCATACTCTACTTTTACAACTTTACAGTCTTGCTACAAGTGCGTGTCCTCTTTTCTCTTTGCTCTGCTGCTGCATTCCCTTCCCCTCTTTCTACTTCCCAAGAAGGATGTTGTCTTCTCACTTGATAACACAGCTCTTTGGGCCTCTTAGTGTAAGAAAGAGCAATATAAGAAATGGCCGAATTTACAGGAATATTTACTCGGGATAATCTTTCAGCCTCTAACACTGTGAGGTTCAGGGACTTTGTTTTTCCAGAGATGGTATCTTTATCACTTGGTGGATTGTTTTGCTCTAGGAGTTCGAATTTTTAAAAATCTGTGGACTCTCTTAGCACAAAGAATAGCTTTGGGCAGAGTTATCCTATTGGTACCATTTGGGTATAATTTTTAAAAGGAAGGGCTTTTTTTCCGCCCCAAAAATTAAAACAAGAAATTAGTAAGTTGCTTTTGTTAATCTGAATATTAATTGAAAAAGTTTGTCACCAATTAGTTAACATTGTCAGTCTATTACAGTGCCAGTGTTGAAGAACAAAGCATTAGAAAAACCAAAGAGAAATAATAATTGGGAATGGTTGGAGGTAAAATACATAAAGTTCCTTTTATACATCTATACAACTTGTGAGGCCATTTCTTGTTTTGGGGTTTTTTTATTTGTTGGATGAAACAGTGTCTAAACAACTTTTCTGTGCAGGTTATTGACATGCCAGAACATAATCCTGGAGATATGGGAGGAACAATGAGACTGGGGAAGAGGAGGACGGTTTTCAAAACTGAAAATTCTGTTTTAAGTAAGTTATTTTTCTGCTCTTATGAATTTCCTTTTGGATGGGAGCTTTGTAACATGAATATAACCTAAACCTATAACCTAAAGCAACCAGTTGGGTGACAGCTTCCCTGAGCTCATTCACTCTGATTCTGTTATTTACTTTTACTGAGAGTTGGAATGTAAAAAAAAAGGGGAGAGACATTTCTAACTCCCAGTGAAACTGTCAGTTAGGGTCCAATGCAGTTTTAAAAACAATGAGTAAAATGTTGAGAAAACTGAAATTCATTTCATCACAGTTTAATTCATTATGTTCTTGGGAAGGTCAGAGTGCTTTCTTCCTATTTTCTAGCCTGGCCCTGGGAGCAGTCTTGTTTTGGGAAAGCAAAGCATCTGTTGCAGGAAAGGAACATGATTTTTTGTAACAGGGTGCTTCAGATAACAAAATAAAAACCCCCAGAATATAGAACAAATTGTTTAATTTGATCTATGTGTATTTTAAAATTGAAGTAATACTTGTCTCCTATTAATCAGCCCATTATACAGTAGTAATACAGATGATGCTGCAAATGTGTAAAACGTAGTTTCTTGTCCATTGATTAAATATGTCTGTATTTCTTTTATTGCCCTACCCCTGATACTGATGTGAGCTATTCTTGATTTAGCTATGCTGAACTTCAGGTGTGTATCCATCTGAGTGTTTAAAAATGACATCTAGTTCAGCAGGAGACCAAAGTGTAATACATGTGCACATTTAATGAAAAAATCTGCATTTCTAGAGATGCCCATACTGGTGATCTAACTAACCTGGGTGATACTTTGTCTATGTGTGATACAGATATGCATATCACAAAGTTGTTCTGTGGCCTAAACACTTCTTGGAAAAGCTAATAAAAATTAACATGTGTTGTAACTCTTGACCAATATTATGAGTTGTTTAGGTCTGTTTAGATCCTTCTTTAGAAAGAGTCATAAAAAGCTGTGGTAGTTTAATCAGGAAATCTGATTTCTTTTTCTTATGCTCTACAACTTGAATGGAAATAATACTTTTGAAAAGGTGGTCCTTTAAAATTGAGACATTCACCATGTTTTGTAAAATGGAAGTACTATTATTCTACAATTTTTGAAGATGTTCCTGGCAGTCTAGTTCTTGTACCAACCTCCTAGCAAGGTAGTAATCCTAATGACCTTAGGGTAAATTGAGAGCAAAGTTTGAGCCATGGTTATAGGTGAGAGATATGATTAAAATCTGGTTTACTGCATACCTCTAACTTGCTCCTTGTTGCTGTGAATTGTGGAGTGTTCAAGATTACGCACAGAGGACTGCAAGTGTCATTTGGGTACTGAGATCAGGAAAACAGAGAAAAGCAATATTCTCTGTTTGTTCTTTGGAGGTATTATGCCAGGTGCCATGCATAATTATTAAAATGGAACAGATGCTACTAAAAGGCTTCCTTCTCTGCATCTTTTGTGTGCAACTGTTGTAAAACCCTGAAGGGATTTTACATTGCTGGTTCATTCAGACATTTTTTTATTTATTTGAGCTTTACAGTTTAAATTAGTTAAAGCCTGTTTAGATTCTAGTCTGCCCAAGATATTTCTAGTCAAGGAATGTTGAATATGAATCCTGAATAAACTCAGGTAACAGTAAATTAAAAGAAACTAGTCATCACTCAGGAAAAACAGAAAAATGCAGTGAGATGTATAATGTCTTGTTATGTTTAACATGTGTTAAATGTGACTTTTTTGAGGTTTAAATTACAAGAAATAATTATAGCAACTATTTAAGCAACACATTGGCATTAATTTCTCTTTTGTTGTATATTCAGGGAAACTTTATGGTGATGAAATGTTTGTAGAGGAGCGACACAGGCATCGATATGAGGTAAGCACTGCTAATGTATTTTGTGCCTAAAAGTAAAGCTTGACAAATTGCGTTTCCCTTGGTAGGCAGAAAAAAAAGCTAGTGGGAGATTTCTTACATACACATAAACCAAAATTTAGTAGTGGTTAGATAGTACCATTTAGATTGAAAGGAACCTAAGTCTTTTGGTCCAACTCCCTGTTTGGAGCTGAGCCAGCTGTAAAATTAGATCACTCAGGATTTTGTTCCATGTAATTTTGAATCTCTTTGAAGAGAGAATCCCCAATATCTTTTGGCAGTTTGTTCCAATGCTTAACCACTTCATTGTGAACCTTTTCCCTTGTATCTAATAGACTTCCTTGAGCATCTCTTGTTTGGTCTCAGTCACCTGCTATGCATTTCTGAGCAGAGTGTCTCTTTATCCTATAGATAGCTGAAGTCAGCCATGAGATCCACTCTTTGCTTTCCCTCTTCCAGGCTGAACAGATCCAGCTCATCCAGTCTCCTCTTAAGTTGCATGTGGTCCAGCCCCTAACCATTCTGGTTGGACCTCCTATGGACTCATGTCAATCTCTTTCTTGTGCTGAGGGGCCTGGCACCACCCACACTATTGCTGAGGTGTTCTTGCAAGTGTTCAGTAGAGGGGAATAATGTTAGAGAGGTAGAGAGAATGCAGTATCTAGAAAAATGGTCTTAGAAAGCAGTGTCAGAGATTATCTGGCTTGGCTTTCTGGGAAGTATTTGGAAAGTAAAGGCTTGTAATGCTTAAATATGCTGGCCAGTTTGGCTTATTTAAATGCACAGGTTGTGTCTGGGTAGTGCACATTCTTGTGTGGTCTAAATGTGGGCAGACTTCAGGCATCTGCAGCTTAGAGGCTGGTTCAGATCTCTTGCTTCCTGCCATCCAACTCTATGTCCTTTGTATGGGTCCACTCCTCTGTGTGCAAACATCTGAGGAAAGGTGCCTGAATACTTTCAAAATACTGTCATTCAAGGAGATAGGCAAGAGGTGGACTCCTGGAGTTATCTCTGAGGTAGTTCAAAAGGGGTCTGACTCCATCAGTGTCTCCAAAGGGGCCTGAACTATCAGATATGTGCATGCTATAACTGATCCAGACAATATTAACCTTCCTTAAAAGGGAGGAGAATGTGATGGTGGTAAACCTGCTCAAAGTTTGGCTATTAACTGAGTGGTTCTAACATCATCAAGGAAATGAGCCAGCTCACTGCAGAGCTCCTCAGTTTGAAGGAAGAGCTGAATCACAGCTTTTGTCATAACCACTGAAATGCAGTGTTCAAAGGGGAGGTCAGTCTATACCTACATCTGGGGGGCCATTTAAAAAGGGGGGAATGCAGGCTGCTTGGATTCAGGAGGGCAGCAAGCAGAAGGGACCCCGGCTTTAATTTTTGAATGTTGCCTAGTAACTTTTACTGATTCATATCTTTATTTAATAAACATGCCCATTTTTAGAAATTTATGCCAGAGATGTTAAAAAAAGAAAGCAAAAGTTCCCAACCCTTAGCCAATTATTTTCATTCTCGCGTGCATGTCAAAAACATTACAATTAACTGCTACTGTTTGTTAAATCCAAAAATAAACAGAACTGCAATTATTACTGCTTTCAATGTTTCAGGTGAACCCTGAATTGACTCACTGCTTTGAAGAGAAAGGTTTGAAATTTGTTGGCCATGATACAGAAGGGAACAGGATGGAAATTATTGAACTGGAGAGTGAGTATCTTACTTGTTTGTAATACTTACTCATCTGTTAAAACTGTATAAACTATAGGTTGTTAAATGACATGTAGGCACAGTATTTAGCTGTCATAACAGAGTATATTACCTAGAGAGTCTGTGAAATCTGCATTCTTGCAGTAGAGACCTTCAAAACTTGACTAAACAAAGCTGTCAGCAACCTGATTTAACTTGGAATTTTTCCCTGCTTTGAGCAGGAGGTAGAGATTAGAGACCTCCCAAGGTGCCATCCAATCACTTTGTCTCTTTCAGTTACTCTCTGGTTAAAATCATATAAATAAAAGTATAAAAGTGAGATAGAAAGCAAGCTCCTTTCTTTCACAGAAGTGAAAGGAGGAGTTATGATAGTTTGATACTTTGGAATTATTACTTTACCAAGTAAGACTTGATGTCTTTTCTAAAAGGTTCTGAAATAAAAAGGAGTTACACTGCATATATTTGTTGAATGGTACACAGAGTAGCTTTTCAAAACTATCTTTTTGATTTTGATTGGATGTTTGATTAACTCCTTAGTGTTAACTCACTGTTGCCTAGGTAATTATCAGGCATCTGAAGATGCAGGCTACTCTACAAGGTTTTTTAATTCCCCTTTCCTATGTGACCCCTAATTGCCATTGGTCAAGATAAATTCCATGCACAGAGACATAAAATCATCGTCAAAATACATTATTAGCCTGTGGAGTGCTATTTGTGGCATGATGCACCTGAGATTTCATTTCATATACTCCATGGTATGTTGAAGAACAGTGCTGTGATTTTGAACCAGGGTTGGAATATGGTCACTTACTTATAATGTCAAGCAACTGTGCCATAGAGAGTAATCTGAGAGCAAAGGATAGATGTGAATTTGTAAACTACTAATTGTCATGGATGTTCTTGGGTTAGTTTGTTCCTGACAGATTATCTCTATTATACGTGCTGGTGTTGGGAGGTTATTTTGTCTGCCCTGCATGAAACAACTTCTGTAGAGAGCACTGAGAAATAAATCAGGCAGAAATTTTAAATTGCATGTTACTGTGAAAGAAAGAAAAGCAGCAGTAAAACCTGGAATTATTTCACAATGGGCTGCAAGGAGATGGGTTACTAAAGAAAAACAGTCATCATAGGAGTAGGGTGGGCTGGAGCAGAAGCGTAGAAATAACAGTACACCAGGTAACTTAGGCAACACTGTTAAGCAAAATATCCCCACAGCAAATATTTGGTGCTTTGTCATTGAAGTTATGGGATCAATCTAGGATCCAGGTTCTCTTTAAAATACAGCAGCAGAGAAAAGAACAGTGTAGTAGACCATATGGTTTACCTTCCTAGAAGAAAACCCCTGATTTCTTCTCATCACTTACTCTGTTCTGCAGAGTGATTCCTTTAATATTGGGAATTATTTTGGAAACTGTTGAACAAGAATCTGTATTTAGTTTTGTCCAATGTCCTGGCACTAGAAGTGGTTAATGTTAGCTCCTTTAAAACGGAGAAGGAACAGGTTCTCAGCATGAAAGAGTACAAAAACTTCATTCCTTCTCTATTCTTTTAAAGAAAACGGAAGGGAAGCAGAAGCAGTAGTAAAAAGGTGCTTTGCGTGAGAAACAGAGAGGTGAAAATTTAAGAGAGGATGAAGCAGCATATTGTTCTGAACAGACATGCATAAATAGATGCTGGAAACCAAAATACTGTGAAAATAACATGATAAATGTAAACTTCGTGACTTTTCCACTTGTGCCTCCTTCCACCCCAGCCTTACATGGTGGTACAGGTTTATTATTCAGTTTTTATTAATCGTAGGATGATTTTTCCTTCGTTTGCCCTACTAACTTTCTGCCTCTGTTGTCAGTTGCTTTTTGTGGAAAGAAGTTCTCTGCTGCCTCACCCTTAAATTCACATGTGCTGCTCTAGCTTCTGGACACCTGCCTGAAATCTTCAATAAGGTTTTTTCCTAAAAGTTTTTCTACTATCTTCTTCCTACATAATCTAATTTTCTTTGATGTCTGTTTCGTAGATCACCCATATTTTGTGGGAGTTCAGTTCCACCCAGAATTTTCCTCAAGACCTATGAAACCTTCACCTCCATACCTCGGACTGTTGCTAGCAGCAACTGGGACACTGAATGCATACCTGCAGCGTGGATGTAAATTGTCTCCAAGGTAATCTTTCTTTGTTGCTTGCCTGCGGTTTGACAATCACATTTTTGGAGGGACTATCCCATCCTTCAGTTCAGAAGCCCAGAAGAGGAAAAGGAGTTCTTCATGTATTGATTTACTTGTTGCTGTGCATGCCTGTCATAAACCCAAGTGTAAAATAACCTGTAAGCAGGAAGCACAGTTCCTTACTTCTTCCTTTTCAGAGGCTATTAGGGCTAAAGCCAGAACCCCATATTACAATCAGAAAAAAAGTAAAAAACCTTTAGTAAATTCAAATGAAGATAGCAGCCTCCTGTGTTAACTTCCATGGCTTTATAGGGAAAGAGATTTGCTAGAGGATCAAGCAGTGAAGTGAAATTCTAACCTAGTTGTAGTTGAATGATGACAGCAACAACAAAGAAAACACTGATTTTATTTTGCAGTAGCTAAATAATAAATACTATCTTTCAGAGACAGACCTGAAATAAAACAGTTGGGATACCTTTAGACTTACAGGGTTTGGATCTAAGTCAGAACTGGATGGTTCAGCCAGAACTCTGTCCTCGGTCTCTTGGACACAGAGGCTTTGGTTTATTGAATGCAGCAATGGTTTTTAACCAGGGTTAACTAATTCTTGTTTATTTCAATTATATTAATAACAGTTATAATTTCAATATAATAACAATAATAAGTGAGAGAGAAGCCTTGGGCACAATAACAAAAAATGAAAAAAAATCATAAAATGACTGAATAATAACATTGAACAGGTCCAACTTTTGCATGTTGGCTTTTCCTCTAAACAAGACACCAAACTTTTTAATTCTGTGGGTTGGCTTTTTTTTTTCCCTGAGTCTTGTGTTCTATTAAAATGAGGTCCATTTGTTAAGAGAGAAACAGAAACTTTATTCAAGTTTGAGTAGTAATGGGAAAACAGCCAGGCCAGACCAGACCAATCTGTTTTGGTTCCCTACTCCTTTATGGGTATCAGGTTTTATTCACTCTCCCCAGTTGTGGAGTGATGTAAGTACAAAGAGAATGAATTTCTGATCTGCAAACTACAGCTTGATTGAAACACTCCTACTACCTTAGCCTGCCATTGTTAGTAGTGGTCAGAACATTAGCTACCTTTTAAAATCTTTGCTGGTGCAATACCCAGATCAAACTTTTGTGGTGCTTGGCAAGGCAGAGTCTTCCATTACAGGGATCTTCAGTCTTACCCTCTTGGTGGGCACTCTGGCTCACCCTTCATCTTGCTTCACAGCTCCCAATATCCGTTCTTACACTGCTTCGTCCCATAAGTAAACCTATTTATTTCTCTGAGATAAAGAAAAATTACTTTTTTAAAATGAGTGATCTGCATGTGTCCTGCTAATTTATATCCCTTAGCGTTACAGCAACTGTGCAATCTAACCTTGACCTAAAGTTTCAGCCATTACTGAACGTGCCCCACTTAGACTTACTTGAGCTAACCACTCAAAACATATACCCAACTCTTTTTCTTCGTATTCATAAACTCCTACCAAATCTTAAAACATTTAGCAAAGACAAAAATCGGCACCCCAAAAGTTCATATATAAAATTACAGATTTAGCTATTTACCTAGTTACACAGCAATCAAGCAAAACCCCTGTGGCTTGAGAAAGAGCACTGTAAGAAGTGCATTTTGAGGCTAAAGGAGGAGCGTTTTGTAGGGAAGAATGTTCAGGAGGGAATCACAGTGCTAATTACAGCACACACAGTCATATTAACATACCCACCTGCTGAGTGGAAAGATTTCCAGTGTAAAGCCTTAAACCCCAGAATGCTGGTGATTTCACTGAGTTGTAAAGCTAAGGCATGTCATAACAAGGCTGAAAGAAATCTGAGGAGAGGATTTTCTGCACACCTCATCCAGCACCGCCCACACGAGTTGTAGTTGTGCTGTTGACTAGAGCAAAGGAGGCTGCAAGAGAATTTGTGGAGACCAGCAAGTTGAGCAGATTACCTATGCAAGGCTACCATAAACACTAAAAAGAGAGGGAATGATGAAGTCCTGAGACAGAAGGAAATACGTATTTCAGCATGAGAGTCTTAACAGGAAACTATTACTCCAGAACATTTAACAGCCCCATAATTAGGGTGCAATTTTAGAATATTTGACACCTGGACAGAGGCCCTAGCTTGTAAGCAAAGCTAATAATAAATTTGAAGATGCATTACAACTTTCAGGAGAGTGCCCTAAATAAAGGAAAGTGAATAAACCTCCTCTTAATTTTTTGTGAGGCCTACTCTGGTACAGGCATAGGCCCCACACAGCCATGAGCATACCTAGTTTGGGACTGGAATGCATCCTGTGGGGTAAATTTAGTTCCCAGAAGGTTTGGTGTATACAGAGACAGTCAAGAACTGACTAAAGGATCAGAGTAACTCCGTGATTAATTGTTACTTATTTACCTGAAGTGGTATTTGAGCATCCAAGTTGCCTTTGTGGTTTCACCCTCTTTGTGCTTTATGGCACGAGTGCCCAACCATCAAACAAGTCTGTGCACTTCATTTCCTTGTGAATGGTTTTAGATCATGACCTTTTCCAAACCTTTCCATGGAAATACTGAAGTCACCATCTCATAAAGAAGTGAGGAAGATGGTGGGAGGCTGCCAGTTTACATTTTCATGCTCAAGGACAGAGAAAACCAAAACCACATGAGACTCAAAGTGTACAATACCCACAAATACACTGCTTTGTAAGAGAAAACAAAAGGTTTTAATAGAAAACTAGTGGATGAAGAGGGGAACTTCATATGTAATGTTGTTGGCTTTTACTGAGACGTATGTAGTTTCATTTGAAAAAATCAATAAAAACTGACTTATCTTTGGGAACAGTATAATATGGGTTGCAAAACTACTGGTGTACAATAAAGCCACTTTCCTTGGTTTGGTTTGGTTTGGTTTTTCTCCCTTATCCAGTTTAGCATCAGCAGGCTTTATTTCTTCTTTGTCTACAACCAGCACCTTTATTAATGGCCGCAAGAGTAAGTCAGAGTGCATTAATTATATTTGCAAATAATGTCATTTGAATAAGAGCTGAAAGCGCTATTCAGAACAAAGAAGTAACAAAAAAATATGTAGGGAATTTAGTAATCTCTGCTTAATATAATGACATCCTTGGGGGAAGAGGATAAGCTAAAGATAAATAATTTAAACACAAATGTCCAGTACATCAGAGGAAATGTAGGAACAGTGAGAGGTGTTCCTAAGTGAGTAAGCCAGAAAAAAATTTTGCAAAGCATTAGTGAATATGCTAATGTGAGGCACCAATCCAATGCCATCTATTTACAGAGGACTCTTTTGAGTTCTGGGCAGGTTATTAATGAAAGATGACGTATGAGCTGTGTTCAGAGACAAGGAACAAGAGTGGCTAGAGGACAGAAGGAATGATGCATTAAATAAAACACCAAAAAACTCAGAAAAGCCCATATGGTGCTTACTGCATTAGCATGGTTCAGCTGTCTCCCAGATCAGCTGTGGAGGAAAGCTCCTATGAACAGAACAGAAAACAATCTGTGTGGCATGTTCTGGTGCCTGATGTCCCCTGTACGTTCTCCCCAGTCAAGAACACATTTGGCACAGCATCATGCTTCTGGCATTGGCCAAATCCAGACATGAGCTGAAGGAAATGTGATTTGAAGATTGTCAGGAGAGCAGCAAGAGAGGGGCTGCTCCACAGAAGAAGACAATCCAGAAGCCAGGGGTGGGAGCTGTCCAGGTAGGGATGGTGTCCTCACCAGCAGGAGTCAGTACCACAGTCCCCACAGATGGCAAGTGCTCTGGCTGCAGTGACCTTCCAGTGGTGCAGGTCCCAGGTGAAGGCACCAAAGACCCTGTTACCCTCAGAGCTCTTAGAGAAAACTATAGAAAAGTTTTAAAGGAAATCCTTTCTTAACCATACTGGTACTTAGTACTGCTTAGTTATGTCAGTTTACTTTGTCATTTAAATGTTAGATGTTTACAGCAAAAACCCTTCTGAGCTACTCACCTCAAGTCTTTTTCTGTAATTGTTAAGTGAAAATGCCCTTTAAGGAACCAAATAGCTCATTATAACTGTTCTGTGGGTCAGTTATGTATTACACTGCGAGTGCCTGTTTATCTCCAGGGACTGTAGGGAGCTGCTGGTGCCTGTCCCAGATGAAGGTGTTACCCTAGGTCCAGTTATGTGAGTGCAGGTGGCTGGCAGGTCAGAACAGGGGAGTCGGGTATGTGCCGAGGGATTCCCAAATGAAATGATGTTTTATGGAAGTATATGATTGTATCATGATGACCATCATAATAAATGATATATATAATTTTTATGACCATAAATTGTATCTATGAATTTTATGACCATATAATGATCATAAAAACTGGGGATATGGGTGACTGTGGTTATAACAGTTGCACAATCAAATATGCATTTATTCAAAATAATGTTTTAATGAATTAATAATTGAGCTTTTGGGGGGGAAATAAATGATAGTATTTTACAGATTTCCTTTTGCTTAGTCCTCAGAAGCTAAACAACTTAAACAACTGCAGCCTGTACTAAATTTATCTGTACTTCATGTATTTTTAATTTGCACTGAGGAAGAAATGCACTTAGCTTGGCTCCTTGCAGGGCACAGCATTACTGTAATAATTGTTTAAATTCCTTATGTTTCTGGAAAAGGAGTTATTTTTCAATTGTACATTAAAAATGAATGAAAGAAAAGCTTCCCTGAAATTGCCAAATACTTTGTTTCTAAAGATTATTGATCTGGAATTTCCAAATGAAAAACAGAATGTTCAAAGAGTACCCATTTTACAGGAGCAAAGTGACCAAAATTCTTCATCTTAAGAACTAAAGTGACTGATTAGATGCAGTGACACTGCATAGAGTTTTGTTATGTTTTTTTATCCTTGGCCACTTCTTTATACTCCAGATCCCACCAAAAGAAAACTCGCAAAACCAAAAAAAACCCCAAAACCCAAAAAACACCAAAAAGCCCTGTTTGGGTTAGGTTTTAGAACTGGTGTCCTCAGATCTGTTCAGTAGCTTCTTTTTGTTGGAGTCCACTGTTGTAAGAATTGTTACAAATAAGATGAAGTGGGTGTCAGGCTCCTGCCCAAGATAATTACTAATTAATTTGAACACAAACTGAGAGAAAACTGGCTGAAGCAAATGTAAGCATAATTTTTCAGTGGTTGCCTCAGTGTGAAAAAGAATTTCATAAAGGAAAGCTGGGTTTATTTGATTTCTCACCACTAGCACTTTCACAGCCAGCAGATTTAAGTAAGGTTACCTAATATTACCAACTGTGAGCATGAAGCATCCATTTGGGTTTTGTGTTTAGTATCTGTGTACAACTCATTGTAATTTGGAACAAAGTACACATTTATTCCAAAGAGAAAAGATGGCTTGTTTATGGTTAATGCCACCTGCACTTTTCCTTCAGATGATATGGGTTTAACGTGTTTGACATCAGAGTAAATCTTAGAAACCTGACAGCAGGGCTGGTTTGAAGGTGTAACACACAGATGTAGATATGCCAAGGTTCACAAGTCCCTCTTTGCTTTCAAGTCCGCTGGCAGCTTAACTCTTGAAGGTCAGGTTTCCTTGGGGCCCAAGTTGTTATTGTTAAGATGATGCCACAGGTTCTGAGTGTGCTTAGATATCATTCAAGCAGTCGAAACTGAGAGACTGACAGCTACCTGAGTCTGGAGCCCAAGGGCTGATCCTTACCTGGCTATATCCCCTACCTTTCTTGCCCTGTGGCCTGCTTGTGAGACATAAAACTGACTTACACCCCATAGAGCAGCCCTAAAGTAGGGGAGACTGTGAGGTGCTACTGCAGAAATCAAGAATGTGATGATGACAGCCCTTCTCTGGGATGTGGTGTCAAGTCTTGTACTGAAATTGGGCAGTGTGGGAACAGGAGCAAAATTGTCATCAGCTGAGGAAGTGTTTTAGCCTCTGCACTAGTGGCCAAGTGAGCCTCAGCTTCGGCAAACTGGAAACAGGCTTAAGAAGTTGGGGTGGTAAATCAGTGAAATCACAGAAGCATCCAGGCTGTGTGACTGCTACTGTGGGCAAATGCCTTTAAAACCTGTGTCATTGAGTGCTGGGTGGGGATCAGCACCTGACTGCCCCCAAGAGATGAAGCTGGGCAGTTCTCCACTCACCTTTTCGGTCTGTGAGCACTTTTACTTAAGCATCTGACTCCTATACTGTGTTGTATACAGAGCTCTGGCATGTTTTTGGGCTGTGATTGCCATTGGGCAGCAGAGCTAAGTAAAAAAAAAGAAATTCTCTGAAGACTTTGGGCTTAAATCAGGGCTATCATATGATGATGCAGTTCTCTACAATCAGTTTTACTCTGTTCTGCGGACAGTATTTGGTATTTTGCTGTGATGTGAAAATGCAAAACTGTTTTAATAATACTGAATTTTTGTTCCATGTTTCCATGGGTACTTTCAGAAAAAAGTAAGTACAACATTGGTGATGTTGTGTTTGTCTGTGTGCATCTGGCATGTTTGATCAACTGTTAACAACACTTTCCTCACTTGAACTGTGTAATTGATCACCAGCTGGTGAAATGATGAAATTGAGCATTTCACACTAGCCTGATATGACACACTCTTTATAAGAATCACATCAGCAGTGTGTGTGGCATGCAGAGAAAGAGCAGAATGCTGTAGACAAAGTCTTAATGTTAAGACAGCCAGAATATCTGTGCTGTTTTACACGAATTTGGTACAGTGACAGGCTGTAACTGTGGGAGACTTTCCTAACAGAGGTAGAAATTAAACGAGGTGACTGTTGGTGCCATTCCTCCTGTCCCACTCTGTTTAAGTGTCTGGTTTTTTACCTATTCTTTCTTTGGTTTCCTTTCCTCTCAAAGAAGAGGGGGTGAGATTCAGGGTACCAAGCAGTGCTCAGTAAGAAGCACCAGAGAAGCTGAGTGCAGTTTGTTCCCTGTTCCACAGCGCAGTCTCGATTAAAGATCTCCCGCTGCGGGGCTGCATGGCTGCCTGGAAGCATTAGCCAGCAGGCAGTCCCTGGGATCCACTGATAAGGCTCTGTCTGGGTGGGTCATGTGCTTGATGTCTCAGCAGGAGATCCCCAGAGATGGGGAACACGACGTGAGTGGGCTCCTGTTGTCTGGAGGATGAAGGGGTGTGTGGTGAAAGGGAGATGTGACAAGACAGCTGTGCAGTGGCTGGCCTAGAGTTGGTACCCAAGGCTGTCACGATGTTCCCACACAAGAGAGGTCTGAGATCCCCACCTGTATTGTGCTAACCATGTGCTCTGAAGGGTCACAGGACTGACCAGAATTACTGCTGCTCAAACGTACTTGTCAGTTCCCTGGGCTTCCTTTGCTGGCTTCTCATCTGGGGAAATCCAAGTGTCTGGAAAACAGACTGTAGAAGCAAAGTATAGTAGGGAGGGGTTGAGGCTGGAGGCACTTCTGAAGTGCACTTAGATTTAAGATAAACTTGGAGATCCAACAGACATCATACTGACTAAAATTGTGGTTTGTGGGCACTCCTATCTCACAGTAACTGTGGTGATTCCTGTTCTTCACTGTTTCCTTGTTCTCGCCACTTATGAAACAATCACTTGCATGGCAGTTTGGTCTGTGAAAACCAGTCTACTTCTCTCAGGACACAGCAAAAAGGGATAAAACCTCTAGAAAAACTGTTGGGATATTGCTTGGTGCAATGAAAATTATTTGTGTTCTGTCTAGAAGAGCAAGAATTGTAATTTAAATCTAAATTGAAGAATTCTGAGCTAATAAAGTTGTCTTAAGGTTTCTTTCTTTTTTTTTTGTTAATGATTTTCTTTACCATAAGGGAGAAATTCCTTTTATTTTAGCTCTGAATACCTGTTATTCTCTATGTTGTTGACCATGTGATCATAGACACACAGCACCAGCAAAATGTAGAATGAATGTACAGGAGCCAAGCAAAAAGAAATTGAACATACTGTGTATAAGGTAGAACATTTTTTCGCATCAGGTCTTAAACTCCAAACTTCATCCCATTCCATTAGAGGAATATGTTCTAAAATACCATATTTTAAGCATGAGCTTAAAGAAGTTTTCTGGAAATGGGTTGCATTTGAGGAAAGTGTTGATCCTATGCATCATGGGTTGGAGGGCTTGGAATAAAATATTTGGTTTAGATCCTTCTGAATTCTTATTGGTTCCAACAGTGACAGCTACAGTGACCTAAGTGATGACAGCTCTCCAGAAAGAGAGTTTCCTTATTCTGACAGAAGCTGAAAATGATTGTATGAGAGCACAGAAATGGATGATGCTATTGAGGTAAACTGAAATGTTTTGATACTGCTTTATGACACTGATTTATTCTAGACTTAAAAAAGGAGACTTAATTCTCTTAATTTTGTTTCAAGTCCCATCTGAGAGCTTATGTCTTCCTTCTTGTCTGTAGCATTTAATTGTTTTCATTTCTGCTGCTTAACTCTGCAGTTGAGATGTTAAAATCTGCTAAGTATTTTGGGTACATCTTATATGTAGGATGCTGTACAAAACCAAGTTGTGTTAGACTTTGAAGATACATTAAAAATACATTTTTAAATTATGGGCGAGGGTGTTTTGTGTCTTCAGTTTACAAGTTGGAATCACTTCAAGTACACTATAGAGAGATGACTTTTAATTTTGCATTAATATTCACCTGTAATTGCATCTGATGCATTGATACCACAAAGACATCCCAACATAAATACTTGGATTTAATCTGCAGGGATAGAGATACAAACAAGTTTTACAAAATTTTAGCTTTGTTTACCATAGGCTTTGCTGGATTGATGTTGGATTGGTTTTTTATTCACCTGTAAGCATGGTAGTCAAAGATTTCCTTTCACTTTGGAGGTTGTATTTCCTGTGAGACACCTGATCTCTGCAGGATCTGGACTTGAAACTTAGTCTTACTTTGTTTTTCCTATGCAGATTCATCAGGGCTGGGGCTGGTATGACAGTCACTCAGCTTTTCAATATTTCTGAGCACTTTTGTAAGGAGGGCACAGCTTTCCCCTCTGATCACGTCTCACCTGGTGTAGACACTAAGCAGATGTGCCAAGCAGACAATTAAGGCTACATATGAATGATGCATTTCTGCCTGATGGTGTTCTGGTCAAAGTAGTGGCATGAGATACCAGAAACTGGAGTTCAGTCCTAAGATTCAGCATGGGTTTCTTCTGTGATTTTCAATTGAATTCATTTTCACTCTCATGTACCACGTGTTAATTATCTATTCCCAAACCATGAGAGTGAAGAACAGAATGTTAAATGATGTAGTGACCTGGTACATGTACATACAGTACTGATGCCTGTCCTAAAATAACCAAAAAATAAGTAGACAAAATGTTCCTTTTCACTCTTGCCTGGATCCTTCCCACGTCCAAACATCACAATGGTTCTGTTTCTTGAGACCAACACAAGGTATAGGACAGTTCCTCTGGAAAAGCCCTTGCTGTCCTCAGTGGAATTTCTGAATGGTAGTTCTCTGTTTGCTGTCGCAGCCTGACTTGTTCAGTGCTGGGATGAATGCACTGTTGTGATGCTTTTAAGTGGTGATCAGTAGCCAAGCTGATTTCATTGGAACATGTCACTAGTGGATACCAATTGTATTCAACAGAATTACTCTAGAAAGGATTAAATAACTAAATGCAGATATAAAAGAATGATAGAAGCATTGTCTCATTTATTTTTATCTCGTGATTAATTCTACCCATTAATCAGAGCTGGATACACATGTAGACTATATTTAACTTCATGGTTTTGCTTTATGCTGTTTGATCCAGATGAAGTGCATCTGCTTGTACTATTTACATAGGACTACTATGAAATCAGTCGACAAATTGGAGTGAAAATTACGTAAGCATGAAATAAACTGAGTTACAGATGAAATATTTTTAATAGTTGATTTTTAAACTTTATTCTTCCTTTCTCTCCCTCTTTTTATGTTACAGAAACTTGGGAACAGGACAATGTTGCATAGAAGAAAGTAGAAGAATAAGCTGCTTGCAGTTCTCATACTGTTTCTTCGTCTACTGTTTTCAATAATGCTCATTACAGATGACAGTTTTACTGTTCTGTAGCAAAAACTGTTCTGTGTAAATGCTGTTTCTCTTCAAAAGTTACCAAATGGTTGTGCACCTTAGCTGTTAATCATCATTTATCCTGTCCTATATTTCAGAGTGATCTCAGGTGAATATGTATCAACTCACTGGTTCACAGCTGTTTTTGATTTGAAGGAAGATTTGACTGGTTTCAGTTTGCCTTAGAACAGGAAGACAAAATGCATTAGTTCTTGGGAATGAGGGGGAATGCACTAAAACATTTAAGGGAAAATTGTCTTATTCTTGAGCAGTAAAAAACTGTTTCAGGGTTTTTTCCCTGTTATGATTGTATATATATTTTTTTTACTTTTTTTGCTGTTCAATATGTACAAATGAAAAATGGTTGCTGTATTTCAGCTCTATGTGATTATAATACTTAATGTTGGATACAATTTTTTTCACTTTGTTTTGATAAGTGATTTGATTTCACATAAACTCATTTGCTCTATTTCTCCTGCAAGTGTGGTAATACTGAACATAATTCTGACCTACAAAATTACAGAAGTGATATTAGAAGGTGGTTTTGTATTTATGTTGTGTAAGAGAGAAAGTAAATATGTTCATATGTTAAACTCTAGTTTGAACACTTCTGTGAAAGTTGTAGAAAAACCAGTCATAAACCTGGGTTGTTACCTGGGCTCCAGCTGTGCCACACTCAGTTAATTGCAGTAAATAAGTATGAAGCAAATTAAGTAAGGTTCACCCTTGTTTTCCTGCATCCTGTGACCACTCCATCATCATGGCATTTATTCCCTTATAGATTGGAATGATCTATTTTAATTTAGAAATCACAGGTTATTCCACTGCATCACAACTGCAGATAGCCCTGCAAAGCCAGGGCTGGAGCCTGAACCACTGGGACAGAAGAGGAACGTGAGAGGTGCTGTTCTGGGTGTAAGGCTGGGTCCCATTAGCACTGGGGCATCATCAAACCTGTCACCTGAACCTGGGCTGTGTAACTGATGGGCTCCAGGTGCTTGGGACACACTTTCCTATAAAGAAAAATTCTGAATTTTGAGCATTGTGTTTCATTTTGGTTTTGGGCAAAGTGTCTTCTTTAATTCATCAGAAGTTGGTATCTGCACAAAAATAAAAAGCACCATGTTCCTGATTACAGCTTTGTAAAACAGCAAGTCTGGGAGCTGTGCATTGCTCTTGAAAATCTCAGGTTACACAGCAAATGTCTCTTCACTAAAAGAAGCTTTAATGGTAATGAAACATAAAATGTATTTTTATGGCAGCACTTTCCTAAAGTAGTTTGTGAATATGTGCCTTAGAAATACTGACAGCAGAATTGGTGTCACTGTTTATCTTCCCCAGTGAGAGACACTGGCCACAGCTTTGTGAAAAGTGAAGAATTTCCTAAGATTGTCTGTAATGTGCAAATGTATTTTCAAAACATTTTCAATAAACGGTGTTATTCAGAAGTGTTTGGGTACCTAGTAAATAATCATGGTGCCAGTTGTGAACTGTGGTGTTAAGGAGAGAATTCATCATTTAATCATGTGCCAGTTTTATTGTCTGTGAGAAACTGAGTATCTCCAGTCAAGTATTGCATCTCGGCAGCAGGGGTTCCTGTTTCACTGTCAGCTTTACAGGTGGGGTCCTTGAACACCTGCCTAACATATTTAACATGTCCTGCCCTGAAGCTGAGGTTTCTTTTTGTTTGAATATTGCTTTTGCTACCTTTGGAACATTCTCCTCATTGCCTAAGCGAGACTTGCAGTTTGGAGAAATAGTGCAGTTTTGGAGCAAACCCTCTTACTACATGTGATTGATTTCCCACAGCAGCTGTTGTGCACCAGACCTCAGATCCATTGGGATCCTTTGTATGCTTCCACTCCTCTTTCCCTTACTTACCTGCTCGGAGAGATAACCTTCATGTGCTGGTGTGTAACGCCTGCAGAGGTTGGCTCTAATGAGGAGGATTTGCTTGACCAAACAGACTATCCCTCATCAGGGAGCTCTTGTGGGAGGGTGGGCCAGATGCTGCATTAGGTTGCTGTTTTTCTGAAGCTGTATTAATATCCAAATGTGACTGTTGATTCAGAGTAGTACCAAAGAAGGCTTACTGTGAGATATTCATGAGGCTCTGGCATACTTCTCCTGAAATCCTCTAGAGGCATCTAAGCCCTGGCTTGCCAGGAAGACACTGGAGGTTTTTAGCAATACCTTAAAAGTAGAGGTTGAGTTCTCTGCAAGAACCTGTGTAAACCGGCATTGCAGCCCCACGCTAAAGGAAGTTCTCAGGAAAGAAAAGGCAGATTGTCAACAGTGACAAGGGCAGGGGCTTGCTGCCCAAAAGGATGTGGAGGAGATACGGAACAGTCAAGGGTAAAAGCAACAAATGACTTACTAACCTCCTCATGAGACCTGTGTTACAGCTGCCATGGCGATGCAAATCAAAGTTTCTCCCCAAACTCTGTGTGTATCACTGACAGTAGGGACTGATTACAGCCTGAAGAACTTGGGAGCTGGCAGCAAAGCCAGATCAGCACAGAAGACCAGGAGCTGTGCAAACCTACGTGGGACTGAAACTCATTTCCCACAACTTCGCTGTTTGCATAGGTGAAGTGGCCAAAATCTGCTGAGAAAGGGAGTGAGGTGGAGCAAGGGGGAATCAGAATAACATTGCCCTTGGGAGAACTTGTGGCCTCTTCCAGCATACTGTGGAAACTTACTGCAACATGATGGGGAAGTAAACAAATCATACAATCGTTTCTGTGTACCTAGGAATGAATAACACCTCATCCTTGCACACAAGTAGAAGGAGGCATCTTCCCTGGGACATCTGCATGGGAGTTGTGGTGTATTTCTATGCCTCAGCATTTTATCCCATACAGTGCTTAGTTTTTCCCTGCTAGCATAGTGAATTGGTAGCTGTTAGCTCTGTGATAACTTCCAGGCAAACTCTTCCTCTTACCACTTCACCCTGTCCCCACTGTTGACATGGTTGGTGCTTTGTTGAAGGATTTCTCACATTTTCCCAGGTAGCAGCCTTTGTATTTTTGATGACAATGAACTTAGTATCTCAGATATTTCTCACTTTATTGGGTACTGTCTAGATTTTTCAGGTGTTCAGTTGTGTCTGAGTTGGCAACTACCATGTGCTAACAGGGTGAAATGAATTAAGGACTCATCTAAAATAATTATATGAAAAGAGTCTACACATGTTCTACTATGTAGCAGGCTCATAATTGTATAGCTCCCCTAAAATGACTCGGCATATTTACATCAGCATCTATTAGATGTCCAAAGAAAATATCTGTGTTGCCTCAGTTGGAAATTCACTCTAAATAGCAATTCCAGAAATGTTGGTTTTCCAGTCTCTATTTCCTCTAGTTGATTCTGTTGATTTTCTCTGTAAACATTTTTTAAAAATTTTAAATCTATTTATTTATTTATTATGTGAATTAACTTTTCATGAAACACAGAAGTTCTATTGTTCTTTATTTGTATACAAGTAAGTAATCTTTAGTATTGTCTGGTTTCTTGCTCTTTAAAATACCTCATGGATTGCAGGATTTAACATCCTGCTGTGACCTAGCTGACCTACTGCTAGAATAAAGTCTATTAAAATGTCTTTCATCTTGTAAAAATTGTGTGCTTTAATCTTTATGCTTTGATGATTTGTTTGTATATGGAATATTTTCTCTGCTTGTAACATCCTAATTCATTTGAAGAAATTGGTTGCCTTATTGGACTCTGGTAACATACTCTCACAAATTTGGATCAGAGCCTAGAAAACCAGCTTTTCCTGAAGTGTGGACAACATTCTGTGTTTCAGGAGTGCTCCTGGAAAGGTAAGGCTATACTATCTACTTCTATGGACTCTCAGTTAATAGTTTAAGGAACTTAACAGTTAGAAGATGGTAGTGAAGTTAAGAGCAGCATAGTTTGGATAACCTAAGGACCACTCCAAATCCTGGATTAAAGCATAATCCAAGACTCCCCATATTTAAAGGAATAGTTAGGATAGTCTGCTCTGAGCTTCTGCATAACATATCCTCATCCTGATTTCACAGAGTCAATCTGAGCAATGAAAATAGGACCTCAGGTGTCTTTTTGTTTGAATGTTACTTTTGGTACCTTTGGAACATGCTCCTCATTGCCTAAGTACATTGCAATTTGGAGAAATAGTGCAGTTTTGGAGCAAACCCTCTTACTACATGTGATTGATTTCCCACAGCAGCTGTTGTGCACCAGACCTCAGATCCATTCAGAGGAACTAAAATTAGAAGATTCATTCCAAAACCTGTTGTGATTCAGTTCTGAACCCACCCAGGGAAGAGCACTGCCACAGATGCCGCTGCTGTGCATCCAGTGAATGTGTGCCAATAGAAAGCTTCCAAACCACGTGATACCCAAAATTGTTTCCTATCCTGTATGGGTGTTGTATTCACCTTACTATCACTTTTTTTTGGTTTGTTTGTTTGTGTTTTGGTTTTTTTGGGGTTTTTTTAATTGTTGAAAGCTTCTTCAAGCTTCCACGCCGGCACCATGCTCTGAGCTGCTGGGGATGTGTTCTCATGTAGGACCAGAAACCAGGAAGCACAGTCCTGGAGTCACCTGACCTGGGTCCTCTTTGAGCTTGGTAAGTGTCCTACTTGAGTGATGGGACACTGCAAAATGCAGCATCACAGACAGTCCTTGTGGGCCTTGTGGGCCATGCTTACATGAGCACCTGCACAGCTAAATATTGATGCCTATATGTGAGCTACTCACAACAGGCTCCTTTTGTACTCAGCAGACAAACCAGGAACTTTTCAGTCTTCCTTAGCAGATAGATGAATCACCTGTGATTCCAGGATCACCTGTTTTTTTCTTGGCATGAACCTTAAGAGCCTGGCTCAAATGGCTGAGATACATATGTTTGGTGAGATGATTCTGTTCCTGATGTGTAGGTGCTGAACTGGGAATCAGTCACTACCATCAGCTCATTGTTACTAATCAGCTAAATGTATGTCTTCCTTGTTTTTTGGGGCTGAGTTGAGCAGTCTCACCCCTGGACAGCCTGAACTTCCCCAGAGTACAAAACTCATTCTTCTCTTGGGTCTCAAACCCATTTCTGTGCTAGTCAAAGCCTTGAATTTAGCAAAACTTTCCTGCTGAAGCCCAGCCTGGGGCCTGTCCCTGTGTGTCCCCAGCGTGGGTGCTCGGGCAAATGTCTCTGACTGCCCTTGCTGAGACCAGCTACACACAAGACACAGCAGCAGCAGAATCTTGTCATGAGTTACCGTGCAGTGCCTCCCTCCCTCGACAAACAATAGTCCATTTCCCAGAGCACTGCCCCGGGATGTAGGGGAGAGACGTGACCGATTTCCTCCTGAGTTTCAGAAGCAGCCAGGCCCCCTCTCCTCTGGGGGCTGCCCACTCCACAAGGTTAAAGCCAGTTCTCAATACCAACATTCATGGCTCTCATCAGGATCCTCTGCCACAATCCTCACTGGTCCTGTGTTGGAGAAACAGCCAGGATATGAGTCTGCAGGTGAGGAAACAAGAGGTTCCTTGGGAGGGAGGGAAGGAAGGAGAGCACCTGAACCTATGTCTTTAGAATTTTAAGTAGATACTGAACAAAAGACAGAAGCTGTCATTGGAAAAGGAGCCAGAGCACAGGATTCCCATTTGTTAAACCAGTGCCATAACAAAGAGGCTTTCTGGTTTTGGGCAAATAAGTCTTGAGCCCTGTTCTCTGGGGTGGCACAGACTGAACAGGAAGGAGTGACACCACCCCACCTTTTTTCCTCTCATATGGATGGAAGTTGCTGCATCATTGCTTTGTCCATCCAGTTATTGTCCCTGCTGGCTTGTAAGAGCCTGTGCCAGCTTGTGCTTCTGCTAGTGCCAGCCTCAGGCACTAGCTTATTATCTTTTCCTCTGCTGGATATGCTATTCATCATCTGTCCTACCCAGGATTTTAATTTAATTTATGCCAAAAAGGGATAGAAGGAAGCTTTGTACACATAAAGAAAACTGTTCTCAGTGTAGTTCCAATGCCTGGAAGAGCTTGAACTCTTCTTGACATACCTGCCTAATAATATGCCTTGGTTGAGTCTCTAGGTTTAAGAAACTGAAAATGCATCCAAAATTTTGAACAGTCAAAACATTGACTTCTAAGGCTTGCGGCTAATGTACTTTCCCTGTGTTCAGTCTTGGAAGCATAATGTGCCATCTTTTACAAAGTTTGGTCAGTGCTAGTGTATAGTTGAGTATAAAGCAGATTCACAATTTAAAGATTTTTCTGTGTATGTTATCTTACTGCCAGACTTTTGTTTACACACTTAGAGGGATATCACTCTTGAGAGTATCTCCTCAGTTTTAAACAAGCTTTAAGAAAGAAAGGTTTTGACCAACCAAGATTTCTCTCGAACTCATTGACAATACAGAGCTCTCCTCTAACTACATGAAGTTAGATAGCAGTGTAATGTTGTGAGCAGGAGAGAATCAGACCTCATGAGGGGCATGAACTAGGAGATTTGCTACCCACATAACCAAGTGAATTAGGGATGAGATTATACATGTAATTATCTGCTCTTTACTCGGGGTAATGCAGCTCTGAGTTCGCTGGGGAACAAAGACATGATCGCTCATTAATTTGAGAAGTGTGTAGAAGAACTCCTGGGATTGTTTTAGTTGAGACTTTTGACAGAAAGCTTACTAGGGCGAGTCAGAGGCATCACACAAAGTTCATGCTTATGTGCTTTTTATGTTTAATGTTGCAGTGCAGCAAATGTAAAAGTCCAACCAATATCATAGCTTAAAGTATGCCATGATTTCGTATATATTGCTATGACTGTGCAAAGTAAAAATCTGGGTACAAAATACAACATGCCAGTGGCAGTCCTCTGAAACTGCTTTTTGCAAGATGATTTGTTCAACATCTGTTGGTCGTCTCATTGTGTGAGAAGAATATGTAAGCGTGAAAAAGATAAAAGACCGTTACCCAGTCTGTTTGTTTTGTTCTTTAACAGTAAGGAGCCTCAATTTACAAGGCTGCTAATTTATGTCATTTTTGTTCCTACTGTACAGGCTTAAAAAATTCTGGTAATATTTGCTGTAGTGTTCAGGAACATGAACCTGATAAAAGAATGAGTGTCTGCTGCTGTCTGAACTAATACCCTCTGCTTTGCTCTCTCATTGCACATAGGTTAACATTTTTACTATGAAGTTAGAGGAGAAGCAAACTTGATGGCAGATGTAACTGTCTTCATGAAATGGAAATATTTATTTAGAAGTGTTTTGACAAGCTTTTGGGTCATCTGGAGGAGAGCTTGTGTACCTGAAATTTAGGTTTGTTTTTCCCAGCAATATATCTTGATTTAATAAAAACTCTACTTAACTCCAAAAATCCAGATCCCTCTGCAGAGCCTTCCTACACTCCAGCAGATCAACACTTCCTCCTGCACATCTCGGTCTCATCTACAAACTAAGGGTGCACTTGATTTCCTTGTCCGGAGCATTGATAAAGGGGTTAAATAGGACTGTCCTCAATAATGAGCCTTGAGGGACCCCACTGGTGACCAGCCACCAGCTGGGTGTTTCTCCATTCCCCACCACTCCCTGGGCCCAGCCATCAGCCAGTTCTTAACCCAGCGAGGAGTCCACCTGTCCAACCACGGGCTGCCAGCTTCTCCAGAGAAATCCTGTGGGAGACAGGATGGTGTCTCTAGTGTTCTTAAAAAGCAGGTGTCATTGTAGAATACTGAATCAGACATGCAGAGCTGTGACTGATGAGAAGCTCAGCCAGCATTCCTGCTATTTTGCTTCATCAGGCAGAGCCCCTGATGTGGCTGCTACTTGTCCCTAGCAGTCATGAAGACAGGCAGTGTAAGTACTACACCATCTCCCTTCACCACCACCAGCTTCCCTATCTGCACTGGTGGGAAAGGAGACATGAAACAACTGGAGACACACTTAATTCTTAAAATCTCAATTCATTCTTTATGAAGGCTTTACTGATGCCCAGGCGGGCACATCCACAGCTTTTCCCTCAGCCGCCAGGCAGGTCACCCTGTCATAAAAGGAGGTCAGGTTGGTCAAACAGGACCTGCCTTTCCCAAGTCCGTGCTGGCTGGGCCCGATCCCCTGGCTGGCCTGTATGTGCCACATGGTGGCACTGAAGATGAGCTGTTCCATGACCTTTCCCAGCACCGAGGACAGGTTGATAGGCCTGTGGTTCCTCAGATCCCATCTGTCCCCATCGACCTGTGAGCATGTAAGGGGCACAGCAGGTCACTGGCTGCTTCCTCTGGATTGCAGGGGGTCTGTTCTGCTCCCCATCCTTGTCCACCAGCTCGCAGGGCCAGTTGTCCTGGGGCTAACCAGTCTTTCTGTTGAAGACTGAGGCAAAGAAGGCATTTTCCAGCCTTTCCACCTCAGCCTTTTTCTCGCCCTTGGTTACAATATTTGCCTCCACATCCAACAAAAGATGCAGATTTTCCTTAGCCCTCCTTTTGTTGCTGATGTATTTATGAAACCTCTTTTTATTATCTTTCACAGCAGTGGCCAGATTGAGTTCTGGCTGAGCTTTTGCCTTTCTAATTTTCTCTCTATATGACCTAACAACATCCTTGTACTCTTCCTGAATTACCTGCACCTTCTTCCAAATACCATAAACTCCCTTTTTTCCCCGAGTTCAAGGGAAATCTTCCTGTTTAGCCAGACTAGTCTTCCTCACTGGCTTATTTTTCAGCACATAGAGGTGAGCTGCTCCTGTGCCTTTAAGATTTCCTTATTTAAAGTATGTCCAGCCTCCATGGACCCCTAAAGGCTATTTCCCAAGGGGCTCTCTGAACCAGTGTCCTGAACGGGCCAAAGTCCACCCTCTGGAAGTCCAAGGCAGTGTTTTTGTTAACCCTGTTCTTTACTTCCAGCTTCAGGTGCCCAAAGGCAACATTTGGCCTTCTCCTTTCAGCTAAGCTGAAAATGGTTGGGAAAATACCTGCTACAGTGGCATTAAGAACTTAATTGATTTAAAGTTAAAATACCACAAAGGACCTTCTACTGCCAACTTACAGTTAAATATTTGTATATTACGGTGAATTTGTAATACAGGACTGATGTGCTACCACAGGATAACCATTTTAGTTGCCTGAATTAATAATTATTTAATAATTCATTTGTTTATTAAGAATCGAATTCCAGAACATAATCCAGATTTTCCCCTCCCCTTGTGAGATGAAATACCACTATTTTATTCCTAGTTTTAATTTCTTCTACTAAATAAAAAAATCTTATTGCAAGTGAACTTTTTTAAAAATGATGTGTGCTTGTCATATTCTTTGTAGAGAAATTTCTTATGAAGGGGAACCTGGAACATTTTTGCTTTCACAGTCTGGTTGTCCTTACCACCAACAGGGGTTTTAGCTGTTTATTAGTAGGAGAATCCAGTCTGGAAGCAAAATATATGATTCTGCTCTTTTATATGCTGTTTTCTTTAGTCATCTAGAAATGGGCAATATAATGACACATTCTTCTGAATTTCCATTTGATTTCAGTTACTGCCTCTAAGCAATATATATTCCTGCAGACAAGGAGACCAGAATCTCATTTTGGCTTAATTGATATAAAAATGCCATGGAAACTGAAAAGGCATTCCCTAGTTGTAAAATCCTAGCCTTGTTGAATTCAAATACTGCCTAAACCTACCCCACAGTTGCCTTGGTCTACTTCTAGTGTAATCTTCATTACACACAGCATCTGTACTGAGTGTTTTTCCCATGCTGCCAATGGCGATTCTGCAGCTGAGGTGGTATTTTTATTTGTCCCCAGTGTACTAGACAGCTGTGTAAGATGTGTTTTGGAGCTCATTAAATGCCCTGTTTAAGCATTCTCGTTGCCATCAGAGATGAGGGGTAAGCCCCAGAGCAGTGTCCTGTGACTTCAGGCCAGAAGTGCTCCTACCAAGGCTTGCTTTGGTAGCAGTGTAGCCAATGCACTTGCCCAGCTCTCTGGTGTCTTTTGGCAATAATAACTGCCTTTTACCTGGGTATTTATAGCCTATTTCCACAAAATTTGGAGCAATTTAACATTTCTGATACTCATGTTTCTTTGTTGCACTTGTTTGAAAATTTCCTGAAAGTGATGAGAACTGACAGACTGAGGAAGGGATAGGGAAAAATGCTGCAGTCACAGAAATAATTTTTTTTTCTTATGAAAACAGGATGAAATTATTATAATAATTGTAATTTTTTAGCATCCCAAATCTCTTACTACAATCAGAGCCTTATGGCGTGTCAATGTGACAGAGCTCTTATCATAAAGACCCTATAATCTGTTTTAAAAAGATAGACAGTAGAGATGAGCAAGTCTGAAGTGTTTAATGTATCACTTTAGAAACAATTATGTTTTCTGAATTGGAGTCCAGAAGCAGCCTACTGTCATGTATGCTCATAGTCATTTCCACTTAGTGCAGATTTGAAAATCCAAATATTGGATTTGGTTATGTGTAACATATTTGGGGGAAAAGAATATTAAAAAAAATTTGCAAGTGCTAGTCTACCCTATGTAAAACTATATCCCAAAGGCCAAATTACACTATAATGTTACTTAACAATGCAATGAGCTGTAAAATAGGCAATTTTTATGCAGCTGAGCCCTCAAGCTTATTCTTCCTTCTAAGGCACTGCTTTCTTACTGTGGAAAGAAACAAATGAATAATATACATTGCTGTTTTTAATGTTCATTATGCTGCTATCATTTTTGAACAGGGAGGACAATGAGATAATCTAAATGATATAGATCACTTGTTTTCTTCCCTAATAGGAAAGATAATGAATGGCTTTGTTTTGATGGCTTTATTGCCTGCAAGATAATGAAATAATCCCAGCATGGATTTCATTAGACTTTCTCTAGTCTCACTATGATACACCCATTAAGAGGCCAGATCTCCTCTTCGATATAAATGGAACCAGATATTACAAAGATTTTAGCACACTGTGAAAATCTGGGCATAAGTGTCACCAAAAGAATTACTGGGTCTTCAGATCAAGGCTGGCTTTGGCCATAAGAGACACAGAAGCACTAATGCAGTTTATCAAAGTGAAATAACTCATGATGACAAAGGTATGAGACTATGAGAGCTTTGGTGTTTTAAACTTTGTCATTATTCACAGGGCTCAGGGCTAGAGAGCATGTGCTGCTTAAATATCCAAATCCTTGCTCTGGTTTGATTTGGTGGCTTTCAAGGGGTGGGGCAAAGAGCACAGAGGTCTGTCCTGTCACCAGCAAACCAGTCCTGTGGAGAGAGTCAAGCATCTGTGCATCAAGAGAGCTGCAAGGAAGGACTCCTTATGGCAGTAACTGGGGAGCAGTGTAGCCAGCTGGGGTTTGAAAAGATTAGGTCAGAGTGTCCTTCAAACAGCCATGTTGTCTGTATTCTCATCCCAAGGATGAAAGGAAGAGACCAGGACTAGAGACACATATGAGCCCCATGAGGCTTTTTTCTCCTAAAGCTTCATGTTCTTATAATGAACAGCTGCATTTTTTATTTCTACAAGGATGACAACAAATACATGTTGGAATAAGACCAGGAAGACACATTGTATGAAAACAAAAAATATTCCCTATTTGATTGTTACATGAATAGGAGATGTCTGAAGCTGGAAGTAAGACAAGCCAGAGGGGAAGGTTATGCAGTGACTTTAAAAAGTTGTCAATTTATCATATTTTTCTCTTCTTTTTTTTTGACAATTGTTCATTGGGAAAAAGCCTGACACAGTTCTGAGGTTTAATATATGCCTTTTGGATGGAAGGGATCAGGAACCATAAGAGGCCACACAGAGATGAGTTGCAGTGAGTAAAAAAAAAAGAGATGAAAGCTGAGGAGAATTTGAAGGCATCAAGGTAATGGGCTATGACACAGCCAGTGTTTTATCATTTCTTTCTTTTCTCCTTGTGATCTCTGCAATAGATAATTACTAGCTCCCATCAGTGAGTATTTTCTTGTATCAAAGCGTTATAGCAATGCTCCAAATAAAAAAATTGGCAGCAAATCTAAAATGAACTAGTGCAGGGAAAAAAGTTATTTGCACTGCTTGCTGTAGTTTCCTTAAGATGACCCCTATGCTCTCTAAAGCCAGATGTCCCTGCCAATGGAAGAAAATCACAGGTGTGCCTGGTCTTTTATCTCCTGAATTTCCTTCTTTGCCATGGAACAACTTAGGTGAGGGGCTCTCAGCCAGACTTGACTACTGCACTACTGACACCATTAAATGCTGCAATTTAAGATAAAGAGAGGAAAGTGGGTTTTTGTTCTTCTCTCCCTCTCCTTGTACTTCCCTAAAATGGGATTAGTCCTTTGCTATGTCTGAAATCACAGCAACAGTTTTCTGAAAGTGGCTGTGGAACAGTCCTTGCACCATGGCTTTTCCCCAAGATGTGAGCTAAAAACCTGCCCTGAAAAAAATCAGGTTATTTGATAGCTAGCATAGATTGAAAAAAAGATTTCAGGTTTTCAACCTATTTTGTGAAGAATGAATTGAGATTTTAAGAATTAAGTGTGTCTCCAGTTGTTTCATGTCTCCTTTCCCACCAGTGCAGATAGGGAAGCTGGTGGTGGTGAAGGGAGATGGTGTAGTACTTACACTGCCTGTCTTCATGACTGCTAGGGACAAGTAGCAGCCACATCAGGGGCTCTGCCTGATGAAGCAAAATAGCAGGAATGCTGGCTGAGCTTCTCATCAGTCACAGCTCTGCATGTCTGATTCAGTATTCTACAATGACACCTGCTTTTTAAGAACACTAAAGCTAAATTATTTTGAGATGAAACTAAAAGAGAGAGTTGCCTGTCTGTGTGCTGCATTCTAATGCCTTCCCTGTGTCTGGCCTTTTTTGTCCATGCAAATTTATGTCACTTTTTTTACAAAGCGTGATTTAATTCATGTTTGAATTGCTTTTACTGGTTTTTTATCATGCATTTTCAGAATGCAGATTCACAGGAGAGGAGACACATGGAATAAGCTGGCCTTCTCCTATAACAAATAGATATTACAGGGAACTCAAATGTGAATAAAGACTGGAGATTACTTTGTTCATCTCTTGGTGTTTGTCTGCCACCCAACATCTCCAGCCCCAATGTTTGACAGCTACTGAAACACAGCAGCACCTGTTTTATTTTCCTTTTTCTTTTTTTTGGTATTACTAGGACTAAATTTTGGCAGCAAACAGATGCTCTGGGACATAAACTTGTGCTAAACATCTGCACAACGTAAGTTGAGGCTGGGGACAGATCGCTCCTGCTGGAATACCTGTGGTCAGTTCAGAGGGGATTGCTCCCCCAGGTGGAGAAAATACGGGGTCTTTTTGTCCACCTCAGGGTAAAGTAAGCCAGAGCAGGTTAAATTGTCTTCTAGTGAATATTAAATCAACATAGCAATTGGTACAGGACTGATTAAGAAGAACTCCAATCAGTTCTCCTCATTTGGATGGAGAAGTGTTCCTCTCCAGCAGGGAAGTGATAAATAATGGTTCAACAGTCATTTCTGTAGAGCATGTATGACCATGGTTATATTTCCCTTTGGAGGCCCCACCCAAGGAAATGAGTAGAAACATTTTGAAGACAGTCCTTGAAAGGCTGGATTTCTGTAGTAAGAAATGAAAAAAACCCAAGCCCAAACCCACAGCAAGTCAGATAATAAAATGTTTAGTTTTATTTCTTCCCCAGTGGCCTGAAAAGATTATTAGAAAGATCATCAAGGTCTGCTCTGACAGCTCCTGCTAAGCTCACTGGGACTTAAACGGGTTAGGAAAGAATTCCCTTAGGCATTGTGGCGACAGAGTTATTGATGGCTTCTTTGCCTGGTTGGATAAAGATTGGTTGCCTCTTCTGTTGTGGGCCAGGAATAGTCAGCACACATGCTAGAAGAGAAGAGGATTAATAACAATTAATGTGTTTATTTTGCCTTGCTGACATTTTAATATGTATTGATTAGAATTTTGCTTTTATAAGAAATATTAATCTTTTTTCTGTCACTCACAGCAGTATTTTTTCCTGCTTAGTGATGTGCCATATCCTCTGCTTCCTTCCAGTCTCTGTTTTTCCCCTTGTCCTGGCATTCCTCATTACACTGAGAAACCTCTTGGACTGCATTGAAATTTCTGTCTGGCTTGCACCCAGGGAACTTTGTCCACATGAAGAGGACACTGATATGTGTGAGAGCCTCCACAGAATATGGACTTGAGCCACCACCTGGGTGCTTGTCTCAACATAAAATCATGGAATGCTTTGAGTTGGGAGGACCTTTAAGGGTCATCCAGACCAAACCCTTCTGCAGTGAGCAGGGATGTCTTCAACGCAATCCGGTTGCTCAGAGCCCTGTTCAGCCTGACCGTGAATGTTTCTAGGGATAGGGCATCCACTATCTCTCTGGGCAACCTGTTCCAGTGCCTCACCACCTTCACAGTCAAGAATTTCTTCCTAATATCTAATCAAAACCTACCCTCATTCAGTTTAAAGCCATTACTCCTTGTCCTATCACTACATGTCCTTGTAAAAAGTTCCTCCCCAGCTCTCTTGTAGCCCCTTTTAGGTACCTTTCCCTTTAGGAAGATGCTATAATGTCACCCCAGAGACTTCTCTCAAGGCCAAACAACCCCAGCTCTCAGCTTGTCTTCATGGGAGAGGTGCTCCAGCCCTCTGATCATTTCCATGGCCTCCTCCGGACCCACTCTGGCAAGCTGATGTTGTTCCTGTGTCAGGGACCCCAGAGCTGGATGCAGTATTCCACGCAGGGTCTCACGAGAGCAGAGCAGAGGGCCAGAAGACCCTCCCTTGCCCTGCTGCTCACACGGTGTTTGATGCAGCTCAGGATACAGGTGGCTTTCTGGGCTGCAAGTGCACTTTGCCAGCTCATCTCCAGCTTTTCTTTGGATACTGGTGACTGCTCTGAGCCAGGTGCAGCACCTTGCACTTGGCCCTGTTGAACCTCATGAGGTTCCCATGGCCTCAGTTCCTGAGCTTTTGGTCCTTTGGCTCCTCTGCCCCAGCCTCCTCTTCTTCCTAGAAGGCCTAGGTCTGACTTTGCTGTACCTGGCCAGTCTTTTTATTTCTTGTTATTTTGATTTGCGTCATTATTCATAAAGAGTTGGTTCCTCCCTCGGGTTGCTTGAGTGCCACTTAAGGTACAATTAAGTACAAATTCTTTGTTTATCCTAGGTGGGTCCCAAATGACTCACAGCAGCTGTTCAGGGGAGTTTCCCAGAGCTCCTGCATGTTGAGAGGTTTTCTGGATTGTGTCAGTGAGGGAAAGGCGTGCACTGTCCTCAGGGAGGGCTGCACCTCTGGGCATTTCAGCTGCCAAACCCTCCAGAGCATCTGTGGAGAGTCTGAGAAGCTTAGCTGAGTTTAGCTGGACCCTACGGGAAGCACAGTTCCAGTTTCTGATGCTAGCTTCCACTTCCTATTGCATTTTAAGTCCCTCCTCAGAAGCAAAAGGTAAGAAAGTGGAAATAAAGGCCCTGGAAAGTTACAGGGCTAAGCAGTATCCTGTTCACTGCTTTGATTCTTGGAAATGGTTATACTTTTCTTGCTAAAATTTTCTGGAAAAATTAGTCAAAATTAGATATCACATATGGACAATTTCAGTTCAGACAGATGAAGTTGTGCAAGGAATAATTAGCTCAAAAGCAGGTCTTCTAATATGAAATGTCCAGCCGCTTTCCTAACAGGCAGCACTACTAAATTTGCTATGACTAATCCTTGGTATTGATTTTGTTGGCTGGTTGTAGAAAGAGAGTTTGTCTGACTCCAGTAATTAAATTTAGTTAATTAGAATAAATGGCTATGCCATTTGTCAGGATCACTGCTTACTTGCCTGTTTTCTTGTTTTGTTCACAGGTTCTCTTATGCTGCCCCAAAGACCACCAGACCATGGAATAAAGTTCCCACAAACTGATACTGTCTTTTTCTATCTGAAGTTGTCTCTTTGTAGTAGCTAAGCCAAGCATTTAAGTAACTATATTGCATGATTTTCAAGACTTCCAATAGGAACTGCTTGCAAAAATATATTTATTTTCTAGCAGCCATGTATTGTCTCTGTCCAGCTAGGGTATTTTAGCTATGGTTTTACTCGTGCTGAGTGTCACACAGTACTAGACCCTCATTTTAAGAAGACAACTTGTCTTCAGTGAGTGTTTGCAGTTACTTAGTGAGTCCAAGACTATGAGGATAAATTTCAGAACAAATAAGATGAAGGGGCATAGGTTTTGTAACCTTGTCACACTGCATCTTAAGTCATTCTCTGCCTGGACATGCCTCTGTTCTGATGCTGGGTTTAAGAGCTTTCTGTCAAAGGGCATTTTAAAGCAGTGACAGCATATATTTTATGCTATTCCTGATTGTCCTGTTTTTCAGTTCTGAAGGCACTGAGCTAGATGTTTTTCTGAGTATTTTTATAAGGCTGCACTAAAGAGCTCTTAGTATAGGGGCAGAGAGGGAAGAAGGTCTTTCTCCCTCTGCTTCTCTACAGGGAGGAGATCCAATCAAGGCATTATTTTGATGTATCTAGAAAATGGGAAACTTTCTGTGTTGCTCACAAAGGGTGATGCTGATTAGGAGACAATTGGAACATTGAGTGCTCAGCTGGAACAGGAACAAAGGAGAGGTGACGAGCCTGTGATGTGTCTCCACAGTGAACACTGCAATTCAAGGTCATACAATGAGTTCTGCTGCCCCAGCTCTTCACTCCAGCATAATCTTTGACCTCATCTCCTTCTCCTCCAGGGATTCAGGTTCCCTCCTCTATGCCCTAGAGGAACCTTGCTCCGTAATAAGGCAGGGCTGGGAACCAGGAGAGCTGCCTTTAGGGGCAGGTGGTGAATGCACAGCTCGAGTTCAGCCCCTCTGCTCTGCTGCTGAGCGCTAGGAGTTGTTGTGGAGTCAGGAATTCAGAGGCTCTGGGGCCAGGTTGTGCAAAAGGCATCTGGGCTGGGCTGTGTGCCGTGGTGCAAGGCAAGGCGCAGTGCCTCTGTCCCAAACACTGCATTTCATTTGGATGTACATGCCTGAACAGCACTGGGACTGTTGGGATTACATTTGTGCAACACCACAATTCAGTCACAGTGGCAGGCTGCCTGCAGCAGGCTGAGCCCGTCTCTCTTCCCTTTCTGGGTGAGTCCTGCAAAGCTTCAGGTGTGCTGGGTAGTGCACTAAGTGTTCTCACAAAAACGCAGGTAAGACATGCTCAAATTAACCCTTTTCTGAGGTGTATTTTCTTAATGAAAATGCAGCACATGAGATCATTCTGATCTCAACCTTACTAGTGGGTCTAACAGGTCTTTTGGTTCTGTCCATATGGGCCTCAGTCAAACCACATCTCCGGCTTTCCTTAATGAAGATTTTTTAAAGAAAGTTACTTGATGCCAAAAGCAACTTGCCCTCACAGCCTTCTGCATTAATCAATGGGATAATTAGTGACTGGCCATGAAAAATAAGCAAAGACTAGAACTAGAAGCACAATCTGAGGAAAGGGATGCTTTATGGGGCACCCATGAAAACTGAGGCTAGTTTCTTACACCCTGTGGTGTGCTAAGAATCTGTAGCAATCAGCATCCAGAAACCTACTTGGATACTTCTGAGATGAAATCAAGCTTCACATACTGCTGACTTCTCCTGGGCCCTGTAAGATACCCAGGGAAGCTCGGAGGCACGATTGGAAGCTGCTGTGGTGTGGTGATTGAGTGGCAAGAGAAGCCCCTTCCCAGGCAGAATAAACCTCTCCTCTGGCTTGCAAGGTTAACTACTGCATATGCTACCATAATTATTCTTGCTCAAAGGACAGTCCAACAGAAGAGCTGTACCAGGCAGGCTTCAGACAGGCTGTTCCCAGTTGGACTGATCCCCAACCTGGAAAATCAGAGCTGTTTAGAAGAACCAGAGAGAGGAAGACTCCTTCTCATCACAGCTCCCACAGGACTTGAGCTTTCTTTGCACAGAGTTGTCAGCCCTTGGTGCCTTTGGAGCTCAGGTTTAGTTTGCCCTCTGCAATGGGCACTATCCCACAGGGTCTGAGCAGGGGTGGGTTGTTGCCAGTGCCAGGATCCACCAAGAGTTCCAGAGGAAGCAAGGTAGTGAATCAGGTCCAGAATCCATCTGGCAGCAGCAGAGACACTGCTGCAATGTGAGTTTGAGGTTCACACAAGGCGCAGGGCCAGACAGGACTGGGACGTGACAATGACCAGGATGCTGAGTGGCAAGTGGACAGGGACCCTGAGTGTTAGCCAGGGAGGGCCAGGTTCACATGGTTCTAATTTTAACATTTTTCTTTCTCTAAGGGAGTTTTACAGTTTACTGTTTTGTAACAAATATTTTATTTTGATTGGATGCTGATAAGGTGAAATATGAATCAGTGCACACTAAAAAAGTAGGTTTACCTTTCTGAAACTCTACCGAAACATCTTGACCACCCCTTTAGCNTTCTTCAGTACTACCATGAAGTCCAGTGTGAAATATTAAGATGCTGCTCAAATGATGTCATTCTGGAAATAGTACCAAAACATCTTGACCACCCCTTTAGCTTCCTCAAACCAAGATCACCTCATCCTTTTTATTTATTTTTTTTTTTTTGACTTAGAATATTTGGTTTGAAATGGAATAAGGAACAAAATAAGCTGAAAACCGTGTTGCACACAGCATCTTGTATTTCTCATTGTCTGCAAGTGACATTCTCAAGACCTTGGTGTATGCACTTATTTCAGTGTGCAGGCGCATGAAACAGTTCTGGAATAGTTCAAGTGTGGTGGAGAGGATTGCATGAGCAAATTCCTGTAACCCTGGCAACATCTTGTCTTGAAACCCGCAGCTTCTTCCTTTGTATGTCTTGCTTTTCTTAAATCTAGCAACTAGGTCAAATCCTCTAGTTCTGTGATGTGTGAAGCTAAACGCTTCAGGTGATTATAGAGACACTTGTAAGAATGGCAATGAGAAAGGCTTTTTGTGCTAGTATTAACCAAACAAATTGACCATTGTACTGTGTGATTCACAATTAATTCATACACTTCTTTGACTGTTTTTTCCCCTAGTGTTTATATCTGTGCTTGCTTGTGTGAATGCATTTGAGTAGATTAATATTTGAGTACTTCTCCAAATTAAAAACATTTTAAGAATTGCAATATGAATGAGAAAACTCCCTTCTCAGATGTAGAATGAATAACCATGGAAAAAACAGTGAGGCACAATTTTTCTGGATTTTCTCTGTATATTGCTCTGTATAGAGAAACAGGCATTCTTTAGACTGATCAGATAAAAATGAAAGAGCAGATCAACAACAAAAAAAGACAATGCGAAAATCAAGGTTATGACTGCAGAAAAATGGCACTCATTTAGACTTTTCAATGTACTTTAAAGCAACTAAGAAGTTTATTCAGCAGAATAGGTGCCCAAATAGACATATTACATCACAGAAAACCTTACAAATAATTAAACATCATTATGTTTCTAACTGAATCCAGTAATTCTTAACTTGATGATAAAATATGCCAATTCCCATAAACAAATTTCAATTCAAAATGCTGAATGCAGTCAAACTAGAAACTTAGGCAATATTCATCCCATAATTCTAAAAGAATAATTAAAGGCAAGGAATTAGATGGGGAATAGTATAAAACACAACATAGATTTGCCATCTCCTGACAGTAGATTATGTCAGTCTAACCAAATGCGTATCCCTCATGATTCAATTAATTTTTGATAAAAGGGGAGTAAAATACTCCAATCTGTCTGAACTTACGTTAAACATTTCCTCACTGGAAATGATTAATAGGGCTGGAGTTTTGTGTGTTAATTTGTATATGATAACTAAGGAAATGTCTGATAAGCAGACTGCAAGGGGCGAGGGGAACTAATCAGTAGTAGAAAAAGCAAGAACTGAATTCCTTGGGTACTGGATATGGGACTCAGAAATACCTTAGAGTTTGGCAGAAAAAGTAGAGATATGCTGATGAGTTCTTGGTGGTAACAGCTGGGAGGTAGGAACGGTACAGGAACAAAAGGATGACCTTAAATCTTGACATAAGAAAGAAATAATGACATTATAGAAGTCAAAATTACAAGGTCGCTAAGTAGCTAAAATTCCTGCTGTTAGCTGGAGTTCATCAGCTGGGAACAAAGGAAGAAGGAACAAGACTTTGTTACTCTAAGCAGCTACAGGGTGAGCAGGTTGAGATGCAACTGTGGAAGGCCAGCAAGGGGCCTGTGGCTGGATCAGGCAGAGTACTTTCAGCAGACACTGGAAAAGTCTTATTTACCCTCTGTGAACCACTGTTAAGGTCCCACCCCAAACACAGCACGTGGTTGTCATGATCTGTCCTTTCTGAAGAGGAGTAAGAACAAGGGTAAGAAGGAGAGGAGAACCAGAAGAAAGGAAAACTCATTTTCTGGCAGCTAACTCAAGGACCTCACTGAATTTAACTGACCCAAATGCTGATACGAGAACAACTGGATATAAACAAGGACAAGAATAATTTCCAAGTGGAAATGAGCCCAATGTTCCTAACCAGTAGATAATCACTGATATGAGTAAAAAAATAAACTTAGATACTTGTCTCTTCATGGAAAAATGTGTGTGACATGGCTAATAGAGATAACAGAAAACTAGATCTGGTGATTCAAGAAAATCCTTTCTCTCTTAATCAATCTCCTCACAGGGTCTTATCCTCAGGAAGAGGTGAAGAATTTGGGCAAAAATCCACCAAATTCTCTTGTCTTTCAAATGGGCATGAAATAGGAAAAGAGGACATACTTAGTGTCTGTCTGAATATTGATCTATTCAGATATCCAGTAGAGTGCTTTATTCTGAAATATTCTCCTATTGGAATAAACCAGAACAATTTGTTCAAAATACCATTTCTTGGTATTGAGTAGTAAGTACTGAAGAGGTATTCTTACTTACTTAATCACCATTATCAATACGTTTACTAATACTCATCCAGAAATGGAACTTGTAAAACACTGAAGGGGCTATACAGAGGTGTGTTATAATGAATAGACATGTGCAGAGGAATTAAATTACAGAACAGGAACAGGTTGTATAAATGCAGCAATTATTTAGATAATTCTGACTACAAGTGCTAGATAAAGGAAGAGTCTATAAATGTCTGCTTACTCCCTTCTGAGACATCCTATACTCTATATCAAATACAGGATATCCAATACAGAGCATACAAGCTGAGAGGGCTACATAGTAAGATGGATGATGATGCCAACAGAAAATTTTGTCTAATGCAAGGGGTCTGCTGGAAAGAAAATTACTGCAGGAGAGGGATATGAGGTTTGCATTTGGCAAATTTATCCCTGAACTCCAGCTTGTTTATGAATCTGCTGCTTGTATTTTAAAAGGTCCCTCATGAACAGCTATATCGTTTGCAAAGTGAGATAGTGGTATGATGAAAAGAAAGGACATTTAATTTATTGAGATTTACAAGTAGCACAAACTTCATTGCCTGCTTTTGGTGCAGTTTTCAGAGATTAAGAAGACTCAGTTTTCAGAGACTGCTTTTAGGTATTTTTTTCCATGCATTTGGAAACAGAACCAAAAGCTGCCTTATATGATGGTACATAAGAACTTAAATAACTGTCTTTTTGTATTTATTTCTTTCTCTTTTATGTAGAAAATACTGCTAAATCTGATGCAATTATTTAATTCCTTTGCATCTATGTAATGTCTTCCACTTGACTATCAGGGTGTCATTATGGTAAAGGCTTTTCTTTTACAAGAAACAACAAAAGTACTGATGTTACTTCTGGGAATGATGATAAAACTGTTCAGTTGTGGGGGGTCATATGTGCTGGTAATTACTTTCATATTTAGAATCGGAAATGACAATCTGAAATCAGAATATCTCATTAGTAGTAATGCATTTTAATTTCTGACAAGTGAAGTATTCCCAAGGAAATGACAGATGTTAGAACTACAGTGAATGACATATGGCTTAAGATACTTCAAAAAGTGGCAAAACATTATAAAAAATCCTTAACTGCCTAGAGTAACAGTGTGAATCAGTATTTGCTAATATCCCAAATTTTTACTAGGTGAAAAAAATTTGAAGGCTCTGGCAGACTGCTAAAGAAGCTCTGTTTTTAGCACATTTTAATCTCTTCTTGCCTAACAGCAGCTATCAATAGACCCTTTCCCCATTGTATTTAAGTTCAAGAAGCAAAAATTTGTTTCAGATTCAAGAGATTAGCAATCATTTCAGTTCATATCAAGGTAGATGCAGTGGCATGGGTCTGTATCCAAACAGGCCTTGTTCCTATTGGAAAGTTCAAAACCAGCCTTACAAAGAGTTTACATGTAACTTGGGTTGGTCTGAAGTCCATACTCAGGACCAAAGCTAAGCTTGGCTTAATCTGAGACCACAATTATTTTTTACACAGCTCAGCTGGAACCAAATCTAAGCTATCATAGTGACTACACCTTCTGGGCCATTACCTGTACATGAACAGGAAGGAATAATGCATTACCTGTTCTAGGTGACTGAAAGGGAATCTGGAGTGGCAAGAGGGAAGCTGGATCACCAGACAAAGGCTGGACAAGAAGAACTTTGATGGCACCTCCAGTCATGTTTTGTGTGAAGGCCTTTGAACCTGTGAGGATGAAACTTCCCTGGGCTCTCTGCTTTTGTTCCAGACGTGGAGCAATGAGAAGGCAGTTTTCAGGACAAAGCCTCCCCACAGAACTGACTGCCATCTGGTCAATGGTGAGGTGATGTTTGATGCTCAGGGCAATGGTGTACCACATGTTCTGGAGACTCTTTCACTGATCACACTTCTTGCTGGCAGGGTGGCTGTCCCATCTGGTCCTCCTGCTTTGTCATCCATGCTGCATTTTATCCCATTTCTCCTTCCCTTCAGGGAGTTTGGATTGTTATATCCCTACATAGGGGATTTTGAGTATTTTTCTCAAGAATTAAGAGGCGTATGCCATAGTTTGCCACATGTGTAACCACCAGTGGTTTTTTGGGAATTTGTGGTTGCCAACTCCAGGTTTGAGTGAGAACTGTCTCTGAGGGCCTCAGCAGTGACAGCTGCTGAATCCTTTTTTCCATCACCAAGACATGGCACAAGTGTTGTGTCACCCCATGCTTGAACCATCACACCCCAGATTTTTTTTCTCCTGCCTTGTTTTAGAAAGTTTAATGTACTATGTTTCCCCAACCCTGATATCAATGGCTTATCCTGGTGAAGCAGATCTAAAGAGCTGAGGAGTAAGCACTCTCCACTCTCTCATGAGGGAAAACACATCTTTATTGCCAGAAAGACACCTAAAAATAAGAAGCAGCAAATCAAATCACCATGAAATGCATTAACAAAACTCTTCAAGAAAAACAAGGAGGAGATGTTACTATTATGTCTGCATTCAAAACACAGGAGGAATGCACTTGAAACTCTTGAAACTACCCAGAACCCCCTGAGTGAGTTGTGAAAGACATTTGGTGAAGGCAGTGCACAGAGAGAGATCAAACTGCTCACAACAGCAGAGAGGGGAAGGGAGCTCTTGAGAGTGTTTGTGGCAGAATCCTGTTTCTATTTCAAGTGCTGTTTTGTCAATGCGTTTGTGTTGCTGTTGCGCTCCCAAGTGCTTGCACAGAGAAAGATCCCTGCATGCTGGGTGCTGACCAAAGGCCATCCTTGCTCCCCACTGGACAATATAATAAGCTGACAAGCTTCCCTGGGTAGGCATGGACAGGGTGGTAGACAGCGATTGCAGAAACAGCAGGTGCCCTTTTCCATGTCAAAGTTTCAGCAGCCACGCAGCAAAAGGTGACTTGAAGAGGAGAGTGAAGTAGGCATAGAATGGAGGTGCTGAAGAGAGATTTTGTAGAAATAATTATGTGCCAAAGCACTTAGAGGTGCTTTAAAAACTCCAACAAAACAGTGTTGCCTGACTTCTGTGGAGTGACAGACGATGAAACATTCAGTGGTATTAGCTCAGGTATGGAAGAAAACAGGGAGAAAGCAGACTCCATACAGCCTGGCTCCTGGGATCTGGGGCTCCAAAGCCATCAAGCAGGTGCTGGACAGAAACTCCTGGACTTCCCTGCCACGTAACACTGAAAAAAAATGCTTCCTACTTAAAATGCAATAAAAATTGTAAAGATTACAGTTATACCACGGGTTCCCTTTCAGGCTTTCTCATTCAGGTATCTGTTTTTCTAGGCAAAGTCAGTTAGGAAACACATCTGTATTTCAAACAGGATTCAGTCTCTAGGTATGATCAACAACAGAAACACACAGGATGAAGAAGCCATTCCCTGTCATTGCTCCCTGAATACTACCAGTATTTGGGAAGCTATCGGCAGTGGTACAAAAGTATTTTTTCCAGTAAGAAAAGACTGTTTCAAATCAGGACAAAAGTGGCAAATCCAGCAAGCTGACAGACTCGGTGTGTGTATGTGTGGGCAAAATGCAATCAGTGCACAAGGGAAAAAGACAATACCTTAACCTTGCAGCAACATTCTGAGGGCTGTCGAGAGCATGGTATTTAATTATGCTTTGCCTGCACAAATGCATTATCCTCATATAATCAAATAAACCCTTTAATTTTTTCTTAAGATGTCTAGCCACTCCACCAGCAGTGCCATTTATCATCAAATATACTGGTGCAGATGGAGTAGAAACTATTTTTCAAAAGCAGATCACAGTCAATTGTGAGATCATTTTCTGGCCATGTGCCCCTGCTTCTCTTTCTGACCCGCAGACCACCTTCCTTCTCCTCGCTGCCTTTATTTGCTCTTTAAAAGCTAGAACAACTGCTTATTTGGAAAACAGTTTATGGTTTATTTTCATGTGGTTTGGCAGCTTAGCAGTGCCAGGTGCTGTCAGCTCTGAAGGCAGATTGACAGCTGTCATTGGGTTAGTCTGTGATCTGCTGGGATCAGTCTAATGCACAATGTCCATCTCTTGTGCAATAAACCAAATACTTTCACCTCTTAGGCATGGACAGGAGCTACCTCAGGTGCAGGTGGGCAAGGTGGTGGATAGGCATTTAATGACCCTGCTTTCTTGCTACATCTCGTGCTGGCACTTTTTCATCCATTCCCAAGGTGCTGTGCCTTGACTGCTGTCCCTTACACATGCACTTTTGACATTCACCTTCTATAAACTTACAATGTAAAAAGCTCCTTTCCCTCCCTGTTCACAACAAGCAAGTACAAAAAGTACCGTGGAAAAAAAGTAAAATTAAAAAAAATCCACTGTCCCACTGCTGCAGGCAACAGCATCTCACAGTCCTTTTCAGAAACACACCAGGCTCCAGCTTAAGGATGACTTATTTTGTTGTTCCCACAACTCTAACAAGAAGGTTGTTTTAAAACCTCATTGCTTTGATGTCTTGAAGCCATTATCAGACACTGATTACACGGTTACATGCCATCAAGGATGTGATGATCTATATATACCCTGTGGTCAATTCATTCTCAAGTGTATACTGTGAAAGTCTTATCATTCTGTGATTGCCCCCAGCTTAGGCTTCCTCTATCATCTATCATTTGAGCTGTAAGCTTGTTAGAGGGAAGACTATTGTTGCATTTGTTGGAAGTAGTGTGCACCTCAAGAATTAAATGAATAATATGTTGCACTAGTAAAGACTGAATATGGACTTTGAAAGGCAAAGCAAAGTAAAATTATTAAGCAGCACAATTGGTGAATTAAAAGGAAACAAATAAGTAACTAAAGCTTAATAAAAACATGGGTGATCGTATATTTACATAAGAAACACCTCAGCAGAAGAGAGAGGAAATAAGGGGTATCAGATATGGAGACTATCAGAATAAATAATCAGAGAAGGACTTTTGAAAAAGAGTAAACATAAAAGTGATTGTGTTGGGCTTACCTTGGCTGGCTGCCAGGTGCCCACAAATCCCCTCCATCAAACAGGACAGGGTGACAAAATGTGAAGAAATCTTGATGTGAAGGGTGATGACAATGCAAGCGTGTCTCTTTATTAGCCTGGTTCCTGAGGAAACTAAGCTCAATCTCATTTGCTGCAGAGATATGTCAACCATCAGCTCCCTTCTCAGTAATTTTCAAATTTGCTGTTTAGTTTTAAACAGATTTGCCAGACCACTGAAGGCCTCAAAGGCACTGTGTTTCCACTCATTTTCATACTCCAGCTTGAGTTCACAGTGTACCATTTGCCAGAGGATCCATATGAAGAGCCAAGGGATGCCCTGTCTGTCTTCAAGGCCTCTGGTGAGTTGTGTTTCATGGCTGACTTTCAGCTGCACAATGCACAGGGTCAAGTGAAGAGTCCTCTCCTCTGTCAAAGGTTGTCTCCTAAGGAGATTATCTGGCATTTACTACTAATAATAAAAAAACCCCAACTGGCTTATAGCAGTTTTTCTCAAAATTAATATTATTTCTTTCTCTCTGAAGTGTTCTGTCATGTTTGCTGACATGGTGAGTTCATACTGCAACCTTCGTGCAATTCGACAGCCTGCAAGACAGAAATCCATTGGACACTGGGCTCTGCCTCTTCTGGACCTAATTCTTGAATTTTTTTTTTGGTCAAAGTAATACTTTCTCTACAGCTGTTAGCAAGCACAATTTTAGTGTGTACTAGACATCACAGCTCTTACTCTCACCAGCACTGTTTTATCTGATGGGAAATTTATCCATTGCAATCCAGCAGAAAGGTCCCCTTCTTATTTTTCTGTGGCACAATTTGCTTATGAAAGGGAAAAACAAACAAACAAAAAAACCCCAAACCCAAACCTGACAGCAGAATTCATTGCTATAATTTAGGGAGGTTTCAGCAAAATTAATGAGGTGCCATTACCAAGGGAACATGGGCTGATTTCTGCATAATTACTCCCATTTGTATAACCATCAGATCCAATGTATTATTTCCACAGGGTTGAAGCAAGAAGGAGGCTCCTTTGAGCTGGTGTGCATGCATAATGCATTTTGGTGTCCACGCACACCCCAGTAGGAAATGAATAGGGACCAGTTCAAAGTCACAGTGCAGCTGCCTGTTGGTTTTCTCAAGAGCAAGGCATGAAAATAAACCAGGATGTGAACTAATAGGCTGTTCATTTTACTATAATATCCCGTTGTTATTAATTGACAACAGCTGTGTGGCAAGTTGTGTGACAACCACTGTGAGAATAAAATAGCTCCAAGTGAAATGGATGTATAGGATCCTAAAATGAGGCAGATACCACATAGAAAGAAAAATCACATCCCAGTCTGCTCCTACAAGGGGAGTGAGTTTCTTGCTCTGCTGTTTACATTATCCGTGCCTGTTCTTGTGTGATGCTTGCACAGTTCCCTGTGCTGGAAGAGTTCCCCAAGATACTTTCAGTCGTGTGTCAGCAGTCCTGGCTAACTGGGGAGGTGCCAGTTGCCTGGGGGTTGGCAGATGTGACACCCATCTACAAGAAGGGCCAGAAGGAGGATCCAGGGAATGAGAGGCCTGCCAGCCTGACCTCCGTGCCAGGGAAGCTCATGGAGCAGATCACCTTGAGTGCCATCACACGGCAACCAGGGGATCAAGCTGAGCCAGCATGGCTTTAGGAAAGGTAGGTCCTGCTAGACCTTCCTTCCTTCCTTCCTTCCTTCCTTCTCCACAGTTCCATAGTTCCATAATTCTAATATATTTTAACTATTCAGAATAAATCTCCCTGCAGATGAAAATGAAAACATCTGCTCTCATTGATACAATCATCAGCAACCCTCTCCACCAAATCAAAGCCAAGTCATTGCTGGGGTTTGTTCCTATACTTTTCGAAAAACGTATTCACATTTTTCATGCTGCTATTAGTGTGACAACTCCCAGACGTTTTATGAGAAAAATATAACATCTTCTTAAAGATGGGTAATGACAGGAGGCTTTCTACCAACTTTGTCCATTAGGGGCCAAGGTGAGAGCAAACATTGCTTGGAAGGATCGAGTAGGTGGAGACCACTGAAGCTTAATGAACATGGATCTGATCCATGACACTGTGAAATCATCAGTTGCCTGTGACCTTAATGGATTTTCCCTTGGCTAATACAAAGCCATTGCTTTAAACTACATTAGTCAGGACAAACTGAGCCAAGAGGGGTAAGGTACAACTTTCTCATCCCCTTGATGTCCTCTTTGCCTGACCCAAGAAAAGTGACCAAATTTGAAGTGGTGTGTAGTGTCTTACAAGAATTTGCCTCACCCCATTTGATTCAACTTGAATCTGTTTCTCTATCAAAGGACTGCACCTGGCCCGTGTCACACCTAGCAATGCACCCTGTGCATAGAAAAGGTGTCTTTTTCCCTGTATGATTACTGATAATAGTGCCAAAGTACAAACAAATACAGACCCCGATTTGTGAGGGAGAATTTCTGTATTGCCCTGTAGCAGCTAAATTTCAGTCTCCCTAGAAGAGGAACTGTCAGAGGAATTGAAAAAGGTGTTGCTGATGTTAGGAAAATGTTTCAGATGTACCATCTAAAGGTCTTTTCAGTGAAATTTGAATCCACAGTGATGGCCTTGATTTCCACAGAAGGTACCTTGCAGTACAGTCGGTCAGAGCGTGGTGCTAATAATGCCAGCTGGGTCATGGGTTTGATCCCTGCATGGGCACTTCAGATTTGGACTTGATGATCCTTGTGGGTATCTTCTAACTCAGAATATTCTGTGATTCTGTGAAATTTCACTTTATATTTCCTTCTAGGCCATCCTTCTGTGCCACGCTACATAAAAACAAATCCAGACAGGATTTCCCTGTTGAAAAATACTTTCCTTTATGGTTTTGGCCAGTGGCATTGGAAACATCTCAGGTCACTCAGTTCTCTTTTCCTACTCTCAGAGATTCAAAGGATCGAGAATTTTTGACTGCAACCATCCCTAGACAAGCCCCTGAACTTCTCTTTTCACGTGAAGCCAAGCACGCTGGCAGCTCTGAGCATCCTTGCCCTGTCCTGCTGCCTCAGGGCCAATGTGGACAGGCAATAGCTCAGCAAATGCTTTTGTGACATTTCACTAAAAAGCACTTCAGTCAGGCTGGTCCAGCTATTTGACTCAAAAGCATCTGCAATAAGCTCATCAATTATATATCAAGGTATTATGTAAATCCATTCCCTTTGGTTGCTTGAAAATTAATAAATTAATTAGTATGAGGTCACAGAAGCTGTCACTAATGAATCATATTTTGAAGACGTAGAAAATAAGTAGATTTCTACATTTATTTAGAACAAATTATGTTTATTAATATGCTTACTTTTTATTTGTCAAAATAAATGAAGAAAAAAGCATTTGGTAGAGAAAACAACTTCTTCACTCCCTGCAGTGGATTGTTTGACTTCGGAGACCTGCATAATATGAATTATTACACTTGGATTCACACCTGTAAAATATCCATATCTGGTGTTTATGTAATTGACATTTCTGTCCATGTTAATTTTCCAGCTTGTTGCTCAATAATCTTCATAGAAAATTAGAATATTTGAAAAGAATTTTTGAACCAATTTTTCTCTTTAGAAGAAAGACAAACTGTAGCTATAGAATTCTGGGGGTTGTGTTTTAAAACTATAGGGAACATAAAGTTCAACAAAAACTAGGATAAAGCATACAGAATTTAATAAAGTACAAAAACACCTTCCCTAGGCCCCTTTTAGCTTCCTTTCAGTGAAAGGCCTTCAGACTTTTCCAGAGCATGGCGGTTTTTTCAAGATGATACCTGTTATCATTGTGATTTTTCGTATCTGGAAGGTGTGTTAGCAAACCCTTTGGCTCTCAGATGTTCTTGTTGCTGCACTTCTCCTCTGCCCGGGAGCACAGCTCTGTGCCAGTGCTCCCTCCACACCCCAGAGCTGTGGACAGTCCTTTCCCACAGGCTGCTCCTCTTTCTCCCCACAGGTCTGTCATGTATAAAGCAATACTCTCTTTCCCATGGTCAAGTCTTTCTAAAACAGCTAAGTGATTTTTCTGACCCAGATTGCTCACATGGGGGTTCCTGGTCATCCTTGCTGATGCAGCATTGCATTTCAGTGAGGTTGCCCCAAGCCCATCTCTCCCCACATTGCCGGCTCAGGGGCTGCTCCTCCACTGTCCGGGGGCCCTGGCTCTGCTGCTCAAGTAGCATTCAGAGATTGGTTTTGGGTATCTTTTTTTGTTGCTTGAAATAATTTGAAAACAGAAAAGAGGAGGCACTTATCCATCTGTCAGCAACAAGCAGACACTCCAGTGATTGATTGCCTGTGGACCTCAGCATGAGAGCAAGCACAGGGTTGTCTTTGCCAGCTCATCCAACCACTGCCTGGGAAAATGGGTTGTTTCAGGGGAACAGAGACTGAGGAGTGATAAACGGGAAATTTAGCCTGAAGTGGGAAGCATGGAGGAGAAAGCCTGGAAACCTGTCTTTAGCTCAAAGCTGCAAGAAGGGCAACTTCCCCTTGCTCCTCTGATGGAGGATCTGTGACTGTGGGGTTCAGGGGAGCAGGTCAGGAACCACCAGCACAGGGTTATGCTGGTTTGGTGGGGAGAGCTATGGGAGCAGCTACAGCCTGCTGAAGGCACTGTTACTTCTCACGCTGGACTCATTTGGCACAATGCCTTAGTCCCTCCAGAGTGGTCTTGGCAGGGAAGCAGCCCCAGCACATGTTGTGCCTGTGGTCCAGGTAGCTGATGGTAGCTGCAAGGAAAACCTTTCTGGTTCAGAGGGGAAATAGCACTGGGACAACCTGTACTGCTGAGGAGACAAGGGCTCAGCTGGGCTGGTAATGTCACTGCTCGGTGAGCTGTGATCTCAGAGGCTGGTCCCACTTCACAACAGTTCTGCTCAAAGGGCTTGGGGGCCCACAGCAGCCCTCCTTGGGATTACTCACCCCTGCAGGCCTGCACAGCACATAGAATCATAGACTCCTGGGCTGGAAAAGACCTCTGAGATCATCTTGTCTAACCATTAACCCAGCACTACCCAGTCCATCACTAAACCATGACGCTCAACACCACATCCACACATCTTTTAAATACCTCCAGCGATGGTGACTCAGCCACTTCCCTGGGCAGCCTGTTCCAATTTTGAAAGAAGTCCAATCGTTTTACATTAAGACCATCTTCAGATTTGAAAGTTAATATGGGAATGATTCCACATATTTTTACTGGTTATGTGCTGCTTTGTTTATCATCACTCCTTGCAGCATTTTCTCTAGAAGCAGTCCTGAGACTTGGAGAGGAAGCAAGATGAAACATAGCAGAGAAGTTGGATAACTTCACCCAGAAGGAAAGGAAACTCCTCAAGAGCAAACTCCCTTTGTCCAGTATCTCTTTTCCACCCTGAAGTAATATTTTGACTGTGCAACTGTGATAGATGAACAGGCAAACCTGCAAGAAGGCCAGCCTTTCCCAGAGTTTTGCTTAGGAGTGTCTTTACAGAAGGCACTTAGAAAACTCCCTTGCCTTCCTTTTCATGCTGTTTGTATTCAAATCCATAAATATGCAGCAATAACTTGAGTTTAAAAAGCAGGCAAGAACATCCCAATAAGTAGAGCTAGCAAAGTAGCAGAGTTTATTTTCAGCATGTATTTGTGTTTGGACTTTGGAAGAGTACATGAGACATAGTATTCTGCTGATAAAACTTGGAACACTCTGAACTAAAAATCAGGTTATTTATATCTGTTAAAAGGGATTTAGAAAACTTTACGTATAGCAAACTGCTTGAGCACAGGACCCATATACTCAGAAAAGAAAACTGAACATGTTTGAATCCATAGGCATTCAATCCTTTTCTTTCATAGACATGCTGTATAAATTTAAACCTGTAAAGAGCAAAACTCCTTTATTGAACTGTACACTAAATCCTAATTCATTCAGCACTGTGAATACTTAGCATGTCTTCTGGGGGAGACCAAGTTTCATTGTTGAAACCAATGAAGTTGACCGTGGAGAACTTCACTTAGTGAACATTTATACTCTTTCTGTGTTGCTGTATAGGGCAGAAAACCTTGCTAGTAAAAATGCAGCTCAGTCCTTATTTCCAGCTCAAGACAAAGTGATGGAAAGCTGCTTGAAGAACCAACTAATTTCCTGATACAAAGGTTCTGCGTTGGCAGCTGATGAGGAGTTGGTGGAGCTCTGGTCAGCAGACAGAGGACACGGGCAGCAGTGCTGATGGATGCACTCGGGATTGCTGTGCTGCCACGGAGAAGGTGACTTGTTTCTAGCCACAGTCCTGTGACTCTGTGGAGGCAGGTGAGCAGCTGGGAGGACCTGGCAGCCTCTGACACTGTTGGGCAGATGTGCAGGCTCCGTTTACCTGCAAAACTGATGTGGAGTGTTTTTTCCCTTTCTTTTTGGAATTTCTTAAATTAAGGTGCGGTAGCTTTTAACTGACTGTTTATTAGTGTCTGCAACCTCCATCGGGACTGAGCTCAGCTGCAGTAGGTGCTGTGCACCCTCAGGAACACAGAGGCCTGTGCCAGAGACCTTGATAGTTCGTATTTTCTTTTTGAGGTTCAAGAGGCAGAAAAATCACCTGTTGAAAAATAAATGTGGTTTGACCCACAAGGTTTTCCTAGAAGATTTCTTGATGGACAGGCAGTTTGATAGGGTTTGATATCAGTTCACAAGATGACTGTTTTTATGGCTCCCTAGTAACTAGTGCGACTAGTTAGCTATATTTATGTAACTGCAGAGAGAAGCAGTCCAGCATTAAAGAATTCTCAGTAGTATTTATTTACCCTGTGTTTATTTTCTTAGTGACTTCGCCTTTTCTTGGTTTGGTTGCATCACACTCTGTATGTATGTGAATTTAATGTACATATATAAGAAAGTCAGAAAAATGGCTCTGCAGTCGATGGGGCGAGGAGAGAAATTACTGGGTTTGTGCCCTCCCAAAATCTAATTTTCATGTATTTTGTGGTAGTCCCAACTCAGCGCAAAAATAGGGTTCTGCTTGTAAAGAGGGATAAAAGTAAACTGGTTTCTCATCTGAAAATTAGAAGAAGTAAGAAGAATAGGAATCTTATCATGCCTTAAGCATATTGTTCTACTTTATTATCTGATAATGCTGGTTACTTCAACCAACATATCTGCAATTCCAGACGCCAAGATAATTAGATGGGAAACAACTTACCAGGACTCATCTGACAAGCCTTTACCCCTCTTATCCCTATTTACTAGCTCTAAAAATTTGAACCTTTTCCGTACCACTTTTTAAATCTATTCTAGACTTGCTGGCTTTTGTATCATTTTGCACAGTCTACTCCTGTAATATGGACTTCCTTTTTGTTTGAGAGCCTACCCTTCCATTCCATTTGGTTTGTTAATGTTCATACCGCCTGTTGCCATAGCACTTAAAACCAGAGATATTGGGAAGGTGCTCTAATTAGAGAAGCACATACTCCCTGCAGAAAGGGTTGGCTATTAGGTGCTTTGTTTTGCTGGTCAGTGATGGGTTTTGTTTTCACACAGTGAGCTGGTGTGGAGGGAAGGCCATCCAGCACTGCCTCATGGCTGGGCTGCACGAGCATCTCTGGACAGCTGCTGCATCAGAATATCAGTGCCTCTTCCTCAGGATCAGAGGGGCAACGAGACCTCCCAGTGCCCCACTGGCTGCTCCAGGCCAAGATTTCACTCAGGACACCAGGAAGCATCCCCATTTTCAGGTCTGGACTTTGCAGGGGGCAGGTGGGGGTCTAGAGGGTGCAGGCATCCCTGGCAAGGAATGTGAATGAACACTGCTGAGCCCTGGTCTTTTTTCCAGTCTTTCTTTCACTGCTGTGAGCCTCTACAGCCTTACCCCGAGTCCAGGGCTTGCCTAGGGCAGATTGCACCCAGCCCAAGGCACCAGGCTCCTCTCTACTTTCTATCTCTGTTACACAGTGTTTTGGGTGCTGTTATCTGAGTGGGGAGGAAACCTTCTGCACTGGGTGTTAGCAAAGTGCTACTAGATTTGAAGGAACAGTAAAGATAGAATGTTTGAAATTTTGTGGTAAATCGCAGCTCTGGCTGAACAGGTGGTAGAAATGCATAGCAGAAATAGGAAAGTTCAGTAAAATGACCTACTTTGCTACATTTACTTCAGTGGTTAAACATCAACTGGGACCCGGCCAGCTGCTCTGGGCAGCAGGTACAGCACTAGTGACAAAAAAAAACCAGCCTTGAGGGACTTGTCTGCACTGACTGGCAGGAGGGAAAAAAAGAAATGAAACTGAAACATGATGCAAACTGTCACAATAATAGCTGAAAAAGGGAATACTGGAGAAATTGAACAGATTTGGAAGGTTCATAAATATTTAGAGATTTTCCCTTTTAAGAAAGCATAGAAACAGGGGACTGTGAACAGAGGAAGAGGCAGCATCTCCAAAATAACACTCTGATGGGTATTTGCTTGTGAAAATTTATCATAGCAGCAACATCTGCAAACAACTCCTGGCAGACCAGATGAGGACAGAGAAATACTTTAAGTAGCTTTAATAATTAGTTATTCTTCATCTTTTTTTTTTTCTGTAACTTTGTTCCCAATTCCATAAATAAAGTACACTACTCCTGTCTTCTGTGACAATAAATATGGTTTCACTTTTCCCTTAAAATGAGTAGCACTAAATGGGGTTACAAGGTGAGCTGACAAGGGGGGGGATCCTGTGCCTACCAGAACAGCAAATCTGGTTAAAGGCAGGGCTGCAGCAGGGAAAGATGGGCTGTTCATGGATCACAGCAGCATGGTGGGGGCATGATCTTCATTCCTCAGCCACGGACTTGTGATGTATCAAAATTTTGTCAACCTTTTGACACACTGACTTGCCCACGGTTTCCTTCAGGGTAAACCAAAACGCAAATATCCCACACTACGCACTGACCTGCAGTTAAGGTGTAATTTTACACAGGCACACTGACTTCAAGACCTGAGGCAAACTCTGCACCCTGTTTAACTCACCAGGAGTAGTACAATTGACTTCAGTGAGGTGGCTCTTTTTGTGCCATGCTCCCCCACTGTGTGGATGTCTGTAGGTACAGAAGTGATGATCTGAAGGCAGTGAGCAGAGATGCATCAGGCTTTTTGCACAAAGCAGTCAGCAGCTCTGCATGCGAATTCATATCACATTAGAAGGGGGATTGTGGCTTTTCTTAGCTGTCTGAGTCATGCTGGAGGGTTTTGTCCCTGCTGCTATTTTTGTATTCTACAGATAATGGAGGAAGTCAAATCATATAAAGAAAGAGAGCTCATTTTTTCATGCGTAAGCATAAGCTCTCTCTTTGCCTGAGTGCAGATGAGAAGAGCCTGTACTCATTCAGCTGCAATAATTGTTAACTACATTTGTACCCTACTTATTTAGTGAAGTGGCTTGCTAATGGGTGTATGTTTTGTATGTATAAAAACATTAGCAATTAACAGCCCACTATGGAGTTCAGCACTGCCAGTATCAAAATCTGTATTTCCCTTCTTAGCAACATACTTGTACTAGTGCCAGTTTTCAATTAAAACTAATTTTATACATTGCGATTTCTTCATGTTAAGAAATTCAACTCCAGAGCTCCGAAAAAAAGGACATGGAACTGTTGGAGTGAGTTCAGAGGAGGCCATTAAGATGGTCAGAAAGCTGGAGCTCCTCCCTGTTCCCCTTAAAATTTACACTGAGGTTTCTCAAATGGTTAGTCAGTCCTCACCCTTGACCTACCTGCAGAAATTCCCTGTGACTGTTTAATTAGGATAGGAACAGAAAAAAAAAAAAAAAAAAAATCCATGATTTCAGTAACTTCCCTTTAAGCTTTTTGGATGGGATCCACAAACCTGTGCTACAGCTGCTATCACCCAGCAACATACAGCTTTCAATTGGCTTTTTTTGGGTACACAGTGACTCCTAAAAAAAAGGCTTTGTTGTCCCAAGGTGTGTCTATCAGGGAGGATGATAAGTTTTCAATTATGAGGCCAGGTAAAGGATTTCCCTGGCTCACATCTGTATTGCTCCCACTGCTAGCACAGGTTGGTGCTTTTTAAGCTGCACAGCATTTGGCCTTGGGTTTCTGCTGGACCCGTGTGGATGCTGCTCTGCCCCGAAGCTGGGTTTACTATTCCATGTGTTATTTCAGCTTCTGTGCCTAAGACAGCTGGAGGGCTGTATTTTAAACCATCTGAGCAATGTTTCTATAGAGTTAGATAAAAGATCTGTGTCCTGAAGTCCTGAAGGGACACCTGTTTAAGAGAGAAATTCTGCTACCATCTGGACTGAGCATGGGTGAAACATTAGAGTGAAATAGTCGAAACAATCAAAAACATATCAAGGGATAAAGAAAATTATAGATGCTCAAAGATTTGGTGTGTAAACATGCTTCCAAGCTCTTTGCATTTTTCTGCACTGACAATCCTAGACTCTGGTGTGTCTGTCTTTTTTTGTTAACTGCAAAAAGAGATTAGGGTTATTACTGCAAAAAGAGATTAGGATTATTAGCCTTACATAGTTATGTACATGGCAAGGAAGATGATTAGAAGCATAACTGTAAGAACAGAGGCTTGGTCAAATGAAGAGCAAAGTCTCAGTTTTACACCTAGTTCCTCCAGTAAAACTTTAATGAAAGTCTGTTTTGGCGTTGGATACCAGTCTTTGATATAATTAACAATATTTAGAGATTATGGAATGAGTCATACAACAAAAAGGTACTTAGGCATATGTGAATATATATATATTAAGTTAAAAGTGAAGTTTATTATTGGAGAAGAGCAGGAAATCATACTTCTTGCACCTGCAGATCCTCAGGAAGCCTAAACCTGCATTACATGAGGCAGTAGCAATCTGTCTGGCCTGCAAAGGCACAAGGATTTCTAAAATGAATGAAGTAAACTGATGCTGACTTGTATCTTGGAAGATTATTTTTTATCCTGCTCTGTAAGCAGACAGAGAGAAATAGATTGAGTTGCCTGAACATGGTGTCACTTCTGCTGCTTTTGATGCCTGAGACATCTCTGTGGGACTAGGGAATATACAGCCACAGGAGAGCTGTGTCCTGTAGAGCACCATCTGTCAGCTGGGGAGATCTGTAGGACAGTTCAAATGACAGCAGATGCCTCTGTGCTGGTGACTGAACTGTGTCCCTTGCCTTGAAGGGAATCCTTTCTGAAAAAAAATTAGCAACCAGACAGTAAATTTCTGTTTCACTCTGGTGTGTTCCCATCTGGACCTTTCAATCCCTTTGAAAGGTGTGGGTGAGCCAGAAAATGCCAAAAGCTGAAAGGTAGCATTAATAAGAAGGATGATTTGAAGATGTCACTGCTGAGAGACATGTTGAAAGTACTGTCTTTGTTTAGTCTTAGGCAGAGAGGATAAATGTGGTGAAGATCAAAACAAATTTCTAATACACGTTTCTAAAGGTAACATAAAAAAAAGCACAACCATTAATTGCTTTCCATGTCCAGTTATTTTCCACAGATGGCAAGAAGTGTTCAGTTTAATTACAGAAAAGATGTAAGTCTGATTTTGGGAGAAAAAAAATCAACTCTATAGGTATATAGTGACAGAGATATGGGAGACTTTGGCATACCCCTCATCAGAAAATTTCAAGAAGTGACTGGACACTGATCTGACAGTGTTGTCTATCTATCAGTGTGGGCCAGGGACCAAATACCCTCTGAAATTTCTCTTTTGCAGGTGATTTCCTACCCAGCTGATCATAGCAGTATCCACAAGCAGTTTCCCAAGAGAGCAGGCCAATCCATTATAACAGCAAAGTAAAATAGGAAAAATCAATTGAAGACAATGGTGTTCTGAGGAAAAAATAAACAAGCTCTTAGCTCCTGGCCTGTATATAGACACTGTGCAATCTTAAACAGTTTTGACTTGTTATTCTGTTAAAATGTTTAATAAGCAATTTTAAATGCTGTCCTCCAGCATATTATTCCAGAGGAGAGGCAAGGGACTGCACACAAGGGGCTGTGCATGTGCTGCTGTGCTCAGTGCCTTAGAGAACACTCCCATTCTCTTTGATACAATACCATGTTTTGCAAGTGTTAATATGTCATTTTAGCTTTTGGAGAAGGTGGTTTTCTTGCTAGCTTTTCCTGTGAAGCTGAATGGCTCATTACAGCATGGGCTATGAATTTCTGTGCAGGGACTGTTCAGAAAATTCATACCAATTATTAGGAGTTGGAGAATCTCATCAATTTAGGTTGACATCTGTGTCTAAAGAAAAACGCTCATCTTAAATAAGCAGGGTTCAATAGTGAGACGGAGTTCCATGAATGCTAATATAATACTCTGCCTGAACATAAATTGGGACCTGGTATTTATTAGATAATAAAGCCTGAAAATGGATTTCAAATGGGAAAAAAATACAGTTAGGCAAAGGAATTCTTTGTATTTGAACGGACAGCTTATTCTTCATACAATGCTAGTTTCTAAAGGCCAGATTTTTTGCTGTAGGGGAAAAGGAATTGCTGAATCTAATAAATAATTTTAATGTATATATGTGTTTGAAATTTCTTTGGTAAGTAGTTTTTATGGTCTTGGTGTGTTTGGGAGACCAAGTATAGCCTAGAACTACAGCAGAATGAAGATAATAACATTTTCCTACTGCCAGTAAAATTTAACCACCCAAGGAGAAGGGAATCAAACATCACCAATTGCTTAGTGACAGAGAAGGCTTGAAGTGATATGGAGTTAACTCCCTTTCTCCATCACCATACTATAAAGGAAGGAGATGTAATGGAATGTGAGTTCAATGCACCAGAAGCTCTTCCTACTGTGGTGAGGAGAGTACCTTCTGGTAACTTCACTGGCATTGTTTGTTCGGCCTACATAAATCCTTTGCACTGTCCCAAAAAAAATGTTTTCTGAATAATAATAAAAGCAAAAAAATGGAACCACATGGGCTGATTTCTAAGTGCAAGTATCAGTACTTTCTAAAGAAAAGAAAAACAAGAGCAATTTGAAGAGTGAGATGATTATATTATTTGTGAAAGTTATAAGGGTGTAATATTGTGGCCAGTGAAAATACTGTTCAAAATCTATGAAATGCAAAGGTTTATTAGTGAACCTTGATTGACATACATCATAAATACTAAGGGACTGGGGGATTCTGTAATAAACAAGGTATACTAACTACCATTTTCACCAAAGTAATATGTTCTGTAGTCATCTTTTGTTTATTGAGTATGTCTTTTCTAGATATATTTGTTATTCTATCATGAGAAAAAATATGCAAAACACTTCTCCTAATCTTCTTGGACACTGTAGCTTTGTTCTGGTGCTAGAACTGCATCTTCTCAGAGGAAGCTGGATTGCAGCATGATTACAGAGCTCTGACTACTTTGAGTATGATGCCAGCTTAGTTACTCCATGCTGCAAGCCATGGAGAGCATCCTGTGCTTCTGAAACTCTGGATTTGCCACTGCAGCAAGAGAAGTGTCCTTGCCCTCTCTGTGTCATCTCAGCTTGGTCAGCTCTCAGCCAAACCCCGTGCAGCTGCTCACTCACAGCCCCACCAGCAGGACTGGGGACAGAATGGGAAGGGTAAAAGCTGGAAAAGTCATACATTGAAATAAAGACAGTTTAATAGGGAGAGTGAAAGCCATGCATACAAGCAAAGCTAAACCAGGAATTAAGTCACAGCTTTCCATGGGCAGGCAGGTGTTCAGCCATCTCCAGGACAGCAGGATCTCACCCTGTGTAACGGTGACTTGGGAAGACAAACTCCACCTCTCCAAATGTCCCCCTCTTTGTCCTTCTTCCCCCCACTTCACATACTGGACAGGATGTCAGATGGTCTGGAATATCCCTCTGGTCTGTTGGGGTCACCTGTCCTGGCTGTGTCTCCTCCCAGCCTCCTGTGCAGCCCCAACTTCCTCACCATTGTGCCAGTAGGAAATGCAGAAAAGGCCTTGGCTCTGTGTAGGCCCTGCTCAGCAATAACCAAAACATCTCCATATTATCAACCCTGTGTTCAGCACAAATCCATAACACAGCCCCATACCAGCCACTGTGAAGCAAAATGAACTCTGCTCCAGCTGAACCAGCAGAGTGAGCACCCTCAGCAGGCCTGGCTGCCCGGCGGAGCTGCCGGTGCCCGTGTGAGGGGCTGCCCTGTGCCTGCGGCCGCCCTCCATCCCTGTGGGTGCGTGAGACTGGCACGGCTCTCGGGTGGACAGCTCCCATTGCCCAGGTGTCACGAATGGATTTTGATTTAAGTTCAGCTCCTGTCTTTGCCCAGGCCTATGGCAGCAGGCAGGAGGTGTATTGAAGTGACCAGCACCCCAAAAATCCACTCTATCCACAAGTTCTTTAATAATAGCTGATTCAGTCTATTAAAAAATGAATATTTATTAATAGACAGGAAAACTAACAGACAAGACTTAAAACAGACCATTACTACACAGGGAAAAGATAAAAGAAATACTACTAGTAGATTGACATGCAGTGCACGATACTGGTACCTTTCAGTTACAGCTAGCAGAGAAATAGTATAAACCTAGGATTCAATGTATCTCACCATCCGAATGTTAGTGGCATGCACACATCGAGATCCTTTCACTCAATCTCCTGGAGAAGTAACCGCGAAGCTGCGTCCAAGCTTCGGGGAGAAGTCTCTGACATTTTCGGGATGTAAGAGGCTTCTGCCTCAGTCATAACTCGTGTATCTTTTTATAGTTGTAAAACGGTGACTNGATAAAGTGGCACTGCCCGTGGTGGGGATCCCCACCTGGGCACCTCCATGAAGCACCTGAAGTTAATGGGATAGACTAATCTCCTGATCCCAATCTTATGTCAAGAGCTTTGGATTTTTTTTTTTTTTTAAAAATCTGAGGTACTGTAATTGAAGCTTTTTGTTTCTCTCCAGCACTTCTTCCAGAGCACTGGCACTGTTTCTGGGGGATGACTTTCAAACCCCAACATACTTAAAAAAAGACTTGAGACTGGGGAATATGTTCTTGGTTCAAGAGAAACAAGTTTGGAGAAACAAGCAAGAAACGAACATTTCTAAAAGATCCCAGTGAAACATTCTGATAACTTCATGGTTTAAATAGGGAGAACATCCAAACAAAAACTTATACAACATACAATAAGAAATTCTGTTTTTTCTAAATGCTGCTACCTCTAGATAAAAAAAGTTATTGTCTACATAATTTGTGCTTAATTTTATTTTTCAGATATTAGATTAAATTGTTCTTTGTCAATCAAGTGTATCTGTGCTTTGATCTCTTACCTGATGTAACAGGCACCAAGCTGAATTTTCAAGAAATATCTATTTCATCATTTACATCTAATAGAAAAAAAATACATCCTCCACTTACACCTTTTCTCACAAATGTGAGAAAGAGAAAAAATCTCAATGCACACATTTTCAGCAGAGATTAAAGAGCAGAGGATCAGTCCAAATTGTCCTGGCCATCCTAATATTACAAGTACTTGAAAGGAATCTAGGAGATGAAAGACTTTTTTTGGAAACCCAGTTCTTCCCTCCTCCAGCCTTTGCAATGCAATAAATTCCTCTTTCTTTGAATTTTCCTTCATGTGAACAGATGAGCACATATCTTCAGTTAAATTGAGATGGCGGCATTAGAAAGACAACAACATCATCAGGGTTTGCTTCTGCTTTGCCACATGACATCCCAATGAAGAGGTCCTGCAGACCAGAGTTATCTCTGGTGTACAATAGCATCACTTATCTTGTCTCTTCTACACTTGTATTCCCAGGGGAGGAAAGCCACAGACTGAGAGCAGCATGAGGAATCCCAGGAGTGACTATCAAGGCTGGGCAGGAGATGAAAGAAAGATAATGTCAGTTCTCACTTTGTACTGTGCTGGCTGGCACACAAGCTGACAAAATGAAATCCTCTGCAGCTGGTGAGGTGAAACTTTTCATGCTGCCACAAAAAAAGCTGTCGTTATTCAAAGGCTAAATACCCTTGTCTGTAAGACCAGGAAGACATCATTATACAGACTTCAAGCTGTATTCCAAAAGTTAGTCATGTTGGCTGGATGAGCAGTGGAAGCATGATTGCTCTGTTCATCAGGGTGCATGCTCACGTGTGGCATCTCCTGTAAGCCCTTCTTGATTCACAAAAGGCAAGTCCAGGAGGGCACCTTTCCTCCCTGGCTCGCTGATTAATTGTGAAAAGAAATTATATTAAACAAACTTTAGGAGCTTCCAGCTTACTTGTATTTCCAGCTGAGGTGTGGGACATTGAAATGTCCAGTGAGGATTAGGGTTATGAATGAAGAGATTTCTCCTAAAGGCCTATAATTAACTCATCAGTGCTATTGTCCTGGCTGGGTGATTGACAGAGAACACCAATAACAATATCTTCTTTCTTTTGGCTCTCTCTAATTTAACCCATAGCTTCTCAAATACAACATCCCTTAAGGGATCCCTAAAGTAAACTAAAAACCTTTACCTTAAGTAGTCATATTGCTTCACCTCGCCAGTCCTGCTGGTCCCTCCTGAAAAGTCTGTTCCTGATTTTCCTGTAATAATTATTTAATTTGGACAGTAAGTATCATCAGAACTGGACTGGTAATGACTCTTTGATTAGACTTTTGCAGCTTCAATTAATATGGCCTTGCATATAAGGTGCATTGCTTTAGCTCACTGAAGTTGTGTGGGGTATTTTGTCTTGAGGCTTAGTTTCAATTTGGATTCACCCTATCCATACCTTCTGTGTGCTTCAGCCAATATTTAATGTCTGAAATTGGGCACTCCCTGCTTGTTTAGGACATGCATTAGCATCTGGTGCACATCAATATTCAACAAGCCTTTCACAGTAGTTTCTAGCCGGCAGAAATTTTCTCTCATGTCTCAGATTTGATATTAACAGATCACTTGTGGTGTAGTGGAAAAAGGGGTGCCTTTTCCTCTTGGGAGAGAGAACACGTCACTGCTCCCTTATGTCCTGCAGGCTCGTAGTCATGTTGAAAATGAAAATATGTTTCCTGATTATTTGAATCTGTCGGGGTGAATTATTTTTCTCACAGTGTTGTACTTTTTCTGCTTCCCCATACTTGTTATCAATCAGTAGAAAACCAATGTGAAAAATGCCCTTCTGTCTTTTGTTTGAAGGCCATACAGTCCCCTGTAAATGAAAGAGAAAAAAAAAAAAGAAAAAGCATTTGAGCTTTGCAAACTTTCAGTCATATATAGAGGCTTCTGCAAAGAAAGGCAAAGAAATTTAATCCATAGGAGACTAGATTGTAAAGCTTAGGCATATTGGGCAAATTCCTACTCTGTTCAGAGGATATGAAAGACACCGACTGGAAGAAAAGACATGAAAGAGCTTCTATAAACAGCTGTTCAAAATCTTATCAGCATAGAGCCAGGAGCAGGGTGATAGTACAGCAGGAAGGGTGCTGCCACCTCCAGCTGTGGGAGGCAGGGCACTGGGTGAAATCCTCTCTGGCCTGCAGACAGCAGCAGGATGGTGGAAGTGGGAGCTGCAGGTCTGCATCCGAGGCTGGTGCCTGGGCTTGAGACCTGCCCAGTGCTGTTTTCTCTTGCCAGTCACTGCACATCTTGCAAGCTGTTCACACAGGTTACTGCCATTCCAGAGGGAGCCTGTAAAATCTGTCCCAGGAGAAATGCTGGGAATTTGCACCATGCTCTTTCTTGTCAAGTTAAAAGCTGAAATTGTGGATTTTCCTTATGAAGAAAAATAATCTATAGCATTTCACCGAAGTTTTTTAACCTTTGTATAGTAAAAGTTATGTGTATTATGAGAAAATAAAACAGAAAAGGGCAAAACAAATTTTCTTTCAAGTTAATGTGTTTCCACTGAATATCTTTTGCTCCCTCAGATCTTCTTCAAGAAAAATCATTCTGTGAGAAAAATACCAACAACCTCATTCACGGTAAAGGCAGCAGAATGTTGAACTGCATTCCTTAAGTCATGTGGATCAAATTTTCCTGCCTTTCCTCTAGCTTAGCATAGATAAAGAATTCTGACAAGATTTTGTGTTCACATCGTGTAAATTACAAGACTGTGTTTTCTTTCCCTCTGCTGCTCACATACATTTTAAAGTGCCTGAAATTTGGATCTTAATGACTATTTCATAGGAGAAAACTGAAAACAGAAAAGGAGTGTAGCTTTATGTAAGAATAAGGGGGGAAATTGTCAACAAGTTTCTTTATTATTGGTTTCCAAAAGTCAAGATAAGAGTCGTCACTCCATTTGCATGTGTTGATGACAATTATTATGTTTCAATGCTTATGTCTGCAAACCAGTAAAGGCAGGAAAAAGTCTTTGTGATGAGTCTGTAAAAACACGAGCCTGGAGAAAATGTTAAAAGGGAGCCTCCCTGCCTATTGAGCTGTGGTTCCTTTTTTGTGGTTCCACCCCTTGTTGGTAGATTAAAGAAAGAGAGCTGGGAAATAGTATTTCCCTCCTGTTGATCTGCTGTTGCTCATTAGGATGGTGCAAGCATGTGGCAATCCAATCTTCAGCTGAATTGTTGCTGTGCAAGTATTCTGTTATTTGATCTCTGCAGATTAAAAGATTTCTCTCACTGAGAAATGTATTCAATTAGCTGTTACTTAGGATAAATCTCAGGCCTTATGGAGCCTGGATGAGAGGAAAAGTGGATAATGAAGGGCAAGTTTGCCAAATAATGAAAATGTCAGCACTGTTTGAAAGTTTAGTTAGCCTCAGCAGCAAATTAATTGTCAGCAGTCTATTGAAAAGATGGCAAAGGTTTTTATCTTAAGCAGCATAAAACAAAGATAAATTTGAGTACTCAACATGTCACTGACAGTTTTCTCAGATCCCTACAGCGCTTCTGACAGGCTGCTGGTACCACAGATAGAGGGGATGCACAGAGAAGCCCTCTCAGGACTGAGCTCCTGATTTGCAAAGGCAGTGGCACACTGCTCCCTCACATGCAGCATCCTCCAGGCTTACAGCTTAATCCCCTGGAATTGTAATGCTCAGTTGAAAGATCTGACAAATGGGATGAAAGCTGTTCAGATAAGTGCAGTTTCTAAATACCTACCCTCAGAAGTATTTTTTGGAGTGTGATCAGAAACTTCATGAGCACTCATTTCATTGCGCAGTCAATGGATTTAATGAGTCTTCTTTCTTCTGCTTAGTGGAAAATGGAGAGTATGGACATATGTGAATTCGGTTTTGGTCGGAAAAGAGGCTGTAAATCCAAGCAGTCAGAGGTATACTGCACAATAAGGGTTGAACAGAGGTACCAAATTCCTTTCCTTAGTACATGGGACTATTGCAATGATTCATACAGTTTTGAAACAAGCTAATCACAGCATGCTTGAGGAATCTGCAGATTGAGGCTTGCTGGTACTTCAACAATTTCCTTAAATCCACTGGCTACAGGCAGCAGGTCCTGCAAATTTAGAAGATGAGGCTGGCTCAGATACCCACAGGTGGCCCATGACTCCCTAAGGAGAGAAAAAACTGCTCTTAGACAAACACCAGTGCTCCTGGAGTGATTCAGCTACCTGGTGCAGCCCTATCTTAATCCATTTATACAGACAGAGTTGGGCATCACCAGAGGTTTTCTCTCATGCTTGCCACAGGGGTCCAATAGGGAGGCCCTCAGCCAGCAGGATCTGGGAGTCTTGGATGCTATTTCTTGTGGGTACAAGGACACAGGAATCACCCTTTTCCTCTTGATCAGAGAGAGCTGTAGGAGATAGCTGCTGGGAACCATATTCTCTCACCTAGGCACATCCTGTAGAAAACAGCAGATCCTGGAAGATGTGAGATCTTTTCGTCCTTGTGGTAAGGACAAGGTTTTAAACTTTAACATCATCTTGCAGTTCATTTCTCTTTGTACACCACAGCTTCTGTCACTGAAGTTTCCATATTTCCACATAAATAAAAACTACTGTTTCAGAACAAAAGATGTTCGGAGCCATCATTTCTGTCTTTCTCACTGTGTTTCACATGCTTTGGTAGGAAAGGAGCTCTGTCCTCTCTGGATGGCAGGCTCTGGAGAGCTGGCTCAGGCCAAAGCACAGGAGGATCTTCAGGCTAAGGGTGCCTGCCCTGACAGAGCCACAGGTATGGCCACCAGCAAACTGGCAGTGCCTTGCTTTGGGGAAAGGCCTTCATTCCAAATTCCCCAGGAATTCGGAGGGATACCATCACCCTGAAACACAGGCTGCAGCTTTTAGTGATGCAGAAACTGTGGCCACACTATGAGTTGCTCCATGGTCTTCTGCTTCCAAAGGTGTCTGCACACCCTTCCTGCAGGTCCAGCCTTGGTTATTGTTGTGAAAGGTGAGCTGAACAATTTATTGATTCACATCAGAGGAAAGTAAAAACCTACAACCTGCTTTAGAGATTAAAACTACTGGTTGAAAGTGATGGAGGATTTAGGGAATTTCTAATTTTCAAGGCAAGCACATCTATATATCTGTCTGCCATAATTCTCTGGAACCTATTTTTAAAGACACTTTTGGGTTTCAGAGAAAATATTTTTATTATCTTTGTGTGCTGTGTAGCCCTCAGAAATATGATTCACAATCAAACATCAGTTTTTGTAATGGAAAACTCAAATGATTAATTTGTCTTTGATAAAGTATCTATACTATTTCTCATTGATTTTCCCAAATGTCCTGAAGTATAAATGTTAGTTTCTAAAATGTATGGTTATCACAACTACAGATCTCTTCCTCTTTTCACTCCCACTTGTCTCACCAGCAATGATATTTTCTTCCATATTTTTTCAGAAGCATGTATTTTTCTCAAGCTGTGGATAAAACATTTCTTATCCTGCAAAATCTCTTTTTGTATGTTTCTCAAATCCCTCATATAATCAAATTGTTCTTGTGCCTCTGAGAAAAGAAAGGACACTCTGATTTTATATTACTGTACTTCCAGTTTTGCAGAACTTGCTGTTTCTTGATGTCTGTGGTAGAGTTTATTCCCATTTCCCATTCCCTCCTATTCTTTCTTTAGCTTCCTTGGCTTCCTTGGTGCTCAGGGACAAAACTCTAGCTCTTTTTTTTGTTAATTTGTCTATTGTTCTTAGGCTTTTCTTTCTTTTCTTTTCTTTCTTTCTTTCTTTCTTTCTTTCTTTCTTTCTTTCTTTCTTTCTCTTTCTTTATTTGTTTCTTTCTTTTGTTCATTCTTCTTTCTTTCTTTCCTCTTCTTTGTTTTCTCTTCTTTCTTTTTCTTGCTTTCTTGCTTTCTTTTTCTCTTTCCTTTTTTCTCTTTTTTTCCTTCTCATAGCCAAATTAGCAAATGACAAAACTCTTAACTTTTTCTCTTGCTATTGTCTACCATCCCATTGACCTTGGCACTGTCATTCAGCTTCTCAGCTCACAGGCGTAATTCACTGTTTTGTCGCTGTTTCAAAATATGTCTTTCTTTTGTCAGCTCCATTTTTTGGAGGGCTTTCTTCATCAAGCTATTTTTTTTCTGTGATTGTCTAAATGTCCTCCCAGAACACTCTTATTCATGTCTTGTCTTTTCCTTTTCTTACAGGTCCAATAAGTTATTTTCACCTGTAACCTCCACACATTGACTATTATTATTTTTAATGGAATTGCTGTGTCCATTTCTACCATCTGTGTAGCTCTTGGATCTGAGGTGCTTTAGAGGCGGTTCTTACTACTTCAGCTAAACACAATTGCCAAAGTTGTGGTTCAGATAATAGAGAGTAGACTTTTCTTTTCTAAAAGCACACACATGTAGGAACTACTGTGTAATGCTTGTGGAAAGTGTGATTTTCTTGACATTTTTCTATTAGTAAATCATCTCACAAAAGATCCTCTCATACAAAAGAGCTTCTGTACTATAACCTTAGGCTCCACATAAAGCATTAAAGAGAAATGTAGTCTTCAGCAAGGGAAGAATTTGTGATACTTAATATAAATCTTGGCAAATTGTGTTAACTCTGCCCATCTGTAATTGAAAAAAAAATAAAGTGACATTTAGGCTCATGTACTTTGCTGAGATGACATTTCTGGAAAATGAGTTACCCACCAAACAGAAAGAGCAGCCAAAGTTGGTGGATGAACAGCCCTGACACTACACATACAGCAAGAGAAATGAGAGGAAAGCACACAGCACCAGTCACAGTCCGAGCAGCTGTACTACAATGTCAGCAGCAAAATCAGGACCAACATGGGATTGTCTGAGCTCCTGCAGAGTTGACAGTGTCACAGAACTGTCCTCACCTGCACTTTCAACCCCAGGGCCAACCCAGCCTGTTTGGGAGGCTCACAAAGCTCCTGGGGAAAAGAGGGACACCAGGGCTTGGTGAGCAGCAGGGCAGGACAGGCATGGCTTGGGGAGGTTGAAGGAGATGAACTCTGGAGAGGAGGTCTCGGGGAGACTATGGGGTATTTAACCTCTGCTCCCACTTCCTGGTGAATGATCCACGTGCTTGATCTCCGCAAGCATTTATATTTCTGTCTCAGACCAGATGAACCACATAAACAGCAGTCTCAGGGATTACTGAAAGCACTACTCACTGCCCCCACACAGGGCTCACTCCATGCCCCCATATGCTGCCCTTGTTGCTATCCCCCAGAGACCTGGGAAAAGGAGGATCAGGAGTGGTTGGCTACCATAGGAGAGCACTGTGCTTGATCATGAGGTGAGCTCAGGAGCCAGGGAGAGAGGGTGTGTCTGGGCAGAAATAGTCCTGGGTGTTGGCAGTGATGCCTTAGGTTTTAACTCCTATATTTTCAAATCCTGTATTACCTAATGTGTAACTCTGAAGTTTCTTGTACCCTGCTAACTTCAGTTCTCTAGATATAACAAAGCCTCTCTGGGCCTGCTCTCCAAGGACACCTAGGCTGTCCCGGGCCTCTATATGTGTAAACCAACATCTTGGAAGGGGGGCAAGCTGAGGGGAAATTACATCAGTAGCTAAAGTTTTAATTGGCGAATTTATGCTGATACGCAAATGGAAGAAACCTATAAAGGTGTGGTGACTTGTCATCCATCTTGGGGTCCAGCTTGGGGTCCAGCTTGGAGCCCTTGACTTCCCAGGGTGTACATTTGAAGGCCTTTCAAATAAATACCTACCTTTATTCCCTTATTCCTGTCTAGTCTCTGTTTCTAGGTAGCCTCTCAAGGCATCAGCATCAGCTGAGCTCCAGCCCTCTGGTACAACCTGCCACCCCCATGTCTTGGCTGTTTATTGTAACACATGCCAAAACAAAATCAAAATGAGAAAAAAAAAAAGAAAAAAGAAAACAAACCCCAAACCTCACTGTCAAAAGAATAATGTATTTATCCAAAAAGAAAAATGAATTAGAAGACACTTAGGTAAGCTCATGGAGAAAAGAGCTATTACATATAGTGATGATTATGTAACCTTAAGAACTGCTTAAAATGTTGGTTTCTAGAGGCTGGGAGGAATTGTAAGGGCAGAGGACTGTTTCTTACACCCTATTCTTAAGAATCTTTCAGAAAGCTGCTGTTAGACTAAAAGACCCTTTCTCGGAGTCTGGGTATGTTTATATTCCTAAGAACCCTCTTAGAAGTTGTCTGTAGCACGGTGATGTATCTCAAATCCCTAGTTTATGACTCCCTTGAGCCACAAATCTGGAGCAGAGGATGTCTAGGAACGTCCCCATGGGTAATTTGTGGAAACTTCACCCACATAGAGGATTCTCTGGGGTTAGAAGCGTGCAGGGTGACAGCTCTGTGTGGATGTTGTCTCCTGCCCTGGGGCACAGATGTGGGGACGTAACGCAGAGCCTCTTGAGAGATGATTCCTGAAGGGGAGAAAGGCAATGAGCAACAGGCAGGGCATGTTTGGAAACCTCCACAGCAGATAGAGCTGACATGAAGCAGCCAGCCGTGGCTGACCTCTCCCAGAGGCAGGATGCTATTTCTGGAGTGCGGGAGCCACAGTTTGGGTCACAGCATGCTGCAGCCACGAGACAAATCTCAGTGCTGCCCTGTGGGGAAACACAGCTCCCTGGAGAGGCACAAAGGGTATCCACAAGCCAGTGGTGCATGGTACAGCATGGGAAGGAAAGGGCCATGCAAGTGTAGATGTGCATTTTTTTTGCTGTTCAGAGCCTGCCTTCCCCAGAAAGCTGCAGCAGTGTTTCAGAAATCAGCATTTAGGGGATTTCTTAGCTTTGTAAAACACTCCAAACTGGGTTAATTCCCACAGGTGCCAAAAGAAAATGTTGGCAGCAGAGTTCCTTCTGAAAACAGTCCTAAATTCCTTACCCAGCAAAGCAGCCTCTTGACAGGAATGTACAGACACCCATGCCAGGTACTTCGTCAGGCAGACGTAATTTGTGGGATAACAATTAATCAAACCTGTTCATAATGGGCTCAAAGCTGATTACATTTCACAGCCCACCTGCCAGTTGCCTCTTGTGAGGGTGTGATACACTGTTTAAAATGGCTGATGAGAACAACTGGCTAACTTTCTTATCTGGCATGTTCCACTGTAAGACAAAGCAAAAGTGAACAGAAACACCAAACCCTGCATCATTAGGAAAGGTGTAGTCAGGAAATACATGCATCATTCATTCATTAAGAAAGGTGTAGTCAGGAAATACATGCATCATTCATTCTAAATTACAGGGAAGTCACTTTAATTTTGGGCTAAGGCAGCATAATAGAATTAGTTAATGATTAGCTCACCTGCCTTACAGTTGTTCAATAGTATGCTGTTTTCTTGCTCTATAAACTACATTTTAATTGCTGCCTAATGAAAGAGCTTGAATTTTTCTTACCTCCTGCAGTGAGGGAAGAAGGATGTGTTTTTACTCCACACATCTCAATTTAATGTCTCCCTTACACTGAACATTTTGCTGGTTTTGGTTTTGAACTATACCAGAGTGGACTAGAATACATTGAAAGTGATAAAGGGATGTCATTGCATTATATGTGACTTCACATAAACTGTATTGATCAGTTACACAGCATTCAGTTGTGTTGTCAGTGCTCAGTCCTTAATCAGAGGTAGAGAAAATCTTCCCCCAGCTCCGAGAAGTGTGGAGGTATCACTTGCTGAAGGGTCAGCATCACCTTGCTCACTATGTTGCCTCTAGATTGGGTGCCCATGTCATTCACATCCCCCCTCACTCTACTCCAGCTGTCTTTGGCTGGGCTAGAGCTGTACTGATGACATGTATCAAAGAGTTTACAGGTCCCATGTGGCCAAGAATCCTCTGTCCCTCCCTGCAGACACCATCTGGCAAAAACAAAAGTGCTCAGGCAGCAACTGGGTGCATAGAGTAAATTTGCAGTCATGCTGCCCTGGTAGGATCTCTTATCCACAGCCTGCTGTCAGGGGCTTCTTCAGTCAGAAGGTGTGGGGTTTTATTATGAAGCTTCTTCCTTCTATGAATTTGTCTAATTGTTTTCACATATTGTTTCCTTACTTTTATGCAGGAATGAGCTAACTAATTTAATTATATTGGACAATTTGACCTGGTGACAGTTTCAAATCTGTCTGCTATGCAATGCTTTCATTGGAGGGCTCTCAGGTCTCAATTATTCCTTTATCACTCATTTCTCCCATTCCTTTTTAAATTTCTCTCTGCTGCATATTTACCTACTTGAAGGATATTGGTCTCTTTCCATATGGTCCTGTTCTCTTTCCAGAGCAATGATCAACCTTGCTGCTCCTCTCTGCATCTTTCATAGTTCTTCAATAACCTTTTTGGGATGTTCTGGCCTTCATGAGCAATGACAAAGAAGAGTATGATGCCACCTATGCGACATGACGTTGTTCTTCAGAAAATCTACACAGCCACTGACCACAGGGAACTGTTTGGCTATGAAATGTAATAAAGAGCAGAGGACAAAGACTTCATGGCACCAGCTGAAACAATGGTCATATCTGTCAGTAAAGTTTTGTCAGATGCATTCCCATGTCACTTATTTTATATTTGTTTCTGTTTCTTACCTTATTACTCCTTAAAACCCATGCTGTCTCCAGGTGGCAAAGGTCGTGAAACTGTCTCTGAAACAGTGCATGCATGTACTCTTTAGTGGAGGCCCTGGGATTTACAGCAGAAAAACTGATGACAATTTAATTTCCTGGCTGAATATAAATTTTCTTGAAGACAAAAAAAAGGACCAGGAGTTGGCTACTGAGCTCCTTGCTGAGGGCCCCTGCTCCTGTGGTACTGAGCAGTGTCCCCAGGAGGAGATCCAACCATCACCACACTTGACAGCCCAGATGATGCTCCAGTCCATCAGCAGCTCCAGAATGTGCTCCGAGTGGGACAGAAAGCAACTCCAGCAGGAAAGCAGCTCCTCCTGTTCTCACTGACTCCCACAAGAGCTACCCTTTTGCCAGAGCTAACTTGTCACATCCTTTCTGGAAGGCTGACCAGAGAGGTCAGAAGGTGGATAGATGTGAATTATGGGGTGACTGCCATGGGAATGATGGGAGCAGTGTCCAGGGGCATCCGAGCTGTTGTGGAGGATTCAGTCCTGCAGACCTGTGTGCCAGCAAGGGCTGAGCAGCACCCCAAGGTGCAAAGCATCATCCAGGACAGAACTGCTTGCACAGTGCCATCCCAGTGTGGCATCTTTGGGGCAGGGCTTGCCAGCTCCCCACTGCATGCAGGAGCCAAAGCACAGGCACAGTGGGTTCCCTTCTCTCCCTGCAAAGATGAGACAGGTTTAGAAGCAGAAAATTGTCTCAATACTTTTTGGGCCATTACCACAGCTTCTGGGAACTAACTGACTTCCCAAGAAGGCTTTAGATGGCTTAATAGTCTTAAATGCAGAAGCACAGTGAGGCCATCACCAGCTGTTGTCCATGGGAACCTGCTCCCATCACTGGGCATCTGCTCTGCACCTAGGCCCTGCTGCTGGAGAAGGTGGGTGCTCCACGTGCAGGGAGGAATGGACCAAGCAATGGTGGTTTAGAGAATACTGTCCAATATCTGAATGTTAAATTATACCAGTACCTCAGTGCCATTAAAAACTGAATTAGCTCTCATTACTGAATTGTACATCCTATTAATATTTCTTGACACATACGGTCATAGGCAGTTATCTTTTATTGTTACTGCAAAGGCTAAAGGTATCTATCCTGTTCATTGTAATCATAGTCTCAGATCAGTGATGGTAATGAAAAAGATTTTAATTATGTCGGGCTTTAATGCAATAACTGTCCTAAAACTCTGTCTGTGCCCAGCCCTTTCTTGAGAGGAGGAAGAAAATAAGAGACTGAGGGCACAGGTGGAGGTAAAGGAACAGACATAAAGAAAAGTACTTGACTGTGGAGTACCTCCCTCTCCCATCTGCGCTCCCAGCAGAAACAAAGACAACTCATTTTACTCCAAAAGTTGTGGGTGGAGGGGTAAATAAGGGTGAAGGCACAGTGATGTTGTAAGCTGTATGCTCAGCAGAGGCAGGAGCCTTCAACAGCTTCTCTGCTGCTCTGCAAGGCACTGTTCAGTCACTTTTCCAGCAGGTACAACCTCACTGCATAGGGTGGGCAAGCTAGGGAAAGGTGCTCTGGTCACAAGGGTGGGAAGGGCTGGCTGGAGTAGGACTGATGGGCTGGACAGAGGGGAGTGATTTGTGAATTAAAATCAACAGATGGGATCAATAATAGATGCATGCTTGGCCTACTAATGTAGGACCCCTGTCCCTTGCTGGCTGTCTGGCAGCAGATCTGAGAAAAGAGATGTCTGTACTCCTGCAAGCTGCAGGCTCCTACTCTGCCTGCAGGGTCTGGGACCTCTCCCACCTGCTTTCCCAGGAGTCTGGCTCTGCAGGTCTCACCACAATGCTGCACTGGGACTTACTGCTTTGTAAAAGTGACACAGCAGATCCTCCCCTTCTGATGTCCTACTAACCCTGCAGCATTCCTAATGCACTGGCCTGCAGAAAAGGCAATGATGCTTCACTTTGGACATTAAGCTGCTAGCCTTTGTAGCTCAAATACTTGAAAAAAGAATCGGGCCTTTGAGAAGTGAAACGTAAACTGAAAATTTCCAAAACAAGTTACTGCCTTAAAGGTCATTCCTGTAGCAACAGCGCCTTGGAAAGACAGTAATTTGATAAAATGTGGGGAAAGTACGTTTCACGCACCACTTGCTAAATTTCTTATGTGTTCACTTTCTTCATCACTCCCATTTCTTAATCACTCCCATACTTGTGAATGATTAGTGTCTTGAGTTTTGTTTTCTTGAAAGAAAAGCTTCTTGCTGTTGTTCTGACCTTTGTGATCTAGAAATACAAACAGGTGATACGGTTCTCCTCACTGAAATTTGCTCAAAATGCCTCTCAAAGTTGTCTGCATGCTGCAAGGCCTCTTTTCTGCCTGTTCCTCCTGGTCCTCCTCCTTGCATCCTTGTCTTTAAACAGCCACCACACTGCTATTAGCTTTTTTTGTCCTTTCCTTTGAGAAAAAATGTGAAGATTCAAACAAAACTTTCTGAGAAATGAAAAATGGAAGTGAAAAATAAAAAAGACTTTGTCAGGAGGAAAAAACAACTGTACATTGAAAAATAAACTGGGGATAATAGATAGGGATGTGAAGAATTTAGAGTTACTTTTGGAAATTTGTGCATACCGGAGTCGCCTGTATTAGGCTTTAAGCAAAAATACATCAGTGTGATGCATATGAAATAGATCCCACACACGACACTTCTGATGCAAGCAAAGACTAACTTCTGTTTAGATTTTCTTTTTCTTTGTGGACTCTTTTTTTTCATAGAAAGTGTTGGACTATGTAAGTAGATACAATAATTTGTTCCTATCCTACTGATTTATCTAAGTTTGTGTTGCTCCTCCATTCTATTGGGATTACATGAGGGATCTGCTCAGGATTGTTTTGGATTGCTCAGTCATGCACGTGATTGCCCTCAAAAATTGAATATGGTCACCATTTATCTTGTACCTTGGTTCCAAAATAATTATTTTTAGCAGCAAATAGCAAATTATTTTTATTTCCCTTCTTTCATTAGCCTAGTTTGTTTCTTCAAATGACTTTTTTTTTTTTTTGAGAAACTGGGAGCCTATTGGGTAAGTTTTGTCTGTATTGATGTAAAAATCAAATTCTGAAGAAAAGTCTGAGGAAGCTCTTTCAGGGGCCCTTCTTTCCTCTGGAGCTGTGTGGTGGTGGCTGGCACTTGCCTGATACACAGCTGTGTGAGCTGGAAAGGGCTCTCTCTGTGCTTTAATGCTTCTCCCAGCTCCACGAGGACTGCAACTGATTGTATCAGTGTATAGCTGGAAAACCATGCCTTTCCCCACTGTTTTCCTTGCACTATTACTTAGGAATGAACATCCATCCACAGCTTAGCAGGAAAACATCCTGGAAGTACCCAGAGGGCTGATGAAAGGAAGAATGTGGACCTGCCTCAGAAAAGGACCAAACCCCCCTTTCTTCTATTTCTACTGAGTAAAGGTACAAGCAAAGAGAATCCAACCCTGTGGCAGCTACACCAGATTCTTGACCAAAAAGCATGGGGACCACACTGGAATATCACAGAGGTGCTCCAGGGCTGCTTCAGTGTGTGGTGGTGATCCTGTAGAAAGCCTCGTGTCATCATGCACTGCCTACAGACAATGTACACCATCTAACCACTGACCAATTTGTGCTTTCCTGCCTAAGTCATCCCCCAAACAAATACATTGAGACCAATTAATTATTCTAAGTATGAAAGATTAGCCTTAATACTGTGTAATTCTAACTCTGGAATGAATCAGTAAAAGGAATTAAATTATTCTTGCACATAATTGCATGGATTCAATGCAATTACATAGTAAAGTTGACAGTTTTCACTTAATTTATTGTTCTTTAAAATGATTGTGTGTGTTTCCCTAATTCTTTGGAGGGCATGAAAGGGAGAAGTACTTGGAAATGGAGATTACTTGGCAATGTGTTTTTGGAAGAGAGTTGCAGGAGCTACCACAAATTCAGGAAATGTTTTGTGTATGGTACAGAAGGATCTATACGATGTTTAAATGAAAGAGTCCTTCATTCCAGTTCTGTTGGCTTCAAGTTTGGACTCTTGGTCTGATTCTTTACTTTTCTGTTTTCTTTTTTGATCATGAGCCACAGGCAGATGTGCCTGCACTTCTAAAAGCCCAGTGAACCCAATTTTATGTGTTGCAAAAAGTTGAGGAACCAGGCACTGCTGGCAAAGCTGCTCTGGCCAGCTGGGGTGGTGTGAGGCATCTTTGAATCATACTTTGCATGTAAAACAACCTAATGTGTTGGCAAATGGAAAAGAATTCTTCTTTGAGTGCCAAAAAGTGCAACTTTTCCAGGTTCCTGGGTAGAAACTCTCCTCAGTGTTTCAGTGGCAGGTCCTCTGCATTGGATACCCACCTTTACTGCTGCTCTTCAGTTCCTGGAGAGAGGGCAACACTTCTGACTGATGCTTAGGACTTGATTCTCATGCTTGCTGTGGGACTGGCACCAAAAGAAACTGACATCAGCCCTGAAAATAACTCACTTCAACACCTTTCCACCCTTCCTTGGCTTCTACTCAAGCTGCAGTTTTGGGCTCCATCTTCAGTGCCAGAAAACTGACGTAATCAAAACCACTGCAGTGAAATCCCAGGATATCTCTTCCTATCTATATAAAATGCAAGTAAAAAAAGGAAATATTTAAACCTGGGAAAAAAATCTACGTGTCCAAAATAAAATTAAATGCATCATGTCAGGGTTGTGCTGCAATAATCTGCAACCGTATTGAATTAAGTGGTCTAAATGCTGTTTCCTTGTTCAAGCACCAGACAAAACTTTCATTGGTCTCACAAATATGAAAGCAAAAAGCTTTAGGTGCCCAGGAAGTAGCTAAGGACAAGTTCATCCTTGAGAAAGAGCCTCTAAAGCCAATGATCTAATTTGGTGATAAGTAGGTTCTGCTCTGTCTTTAATGCAAGGACAGAGTGGAAAGCCTGTTTATGACTTTAATATCAGTCTCAGAGTTTTAAAGATCTCAGCCAAATTTTCTTGTTCTCTAGCCATTAAAATAATTATTTTAGCATTTTCCTTCTATTATTTCTCTTGCCCTCGGAGCTCCACTGAGAATGGCAGGGAACTGGAGAGTGGGGAAAGTGGGCATGCACAATGTTTTGTGCCATGTAACAGTACAAGGAAGACAGCTCTGGTCCGTGTTCTACGTGTATGCACAAAGGATTGAAAGGCCACAGCGTGACAGGTATTTCAGCATCCTTTAAAATGAAGATTGAACTATTGGGAAGATCTCTCTGTGTAAGAAATTTATGACTTACCTTGGCACTCTTTTGCTGGAAATCAGAGATAAGAAGGATTTAGTGGATTCACAAGCAGTTCAGAAAGATTGTTCTTGCTTATAATATGCCATAGTTTATGATACTTCAACATTTTTTCATCTTTTAACTTAGCCTCTCCTATGTATATTGTTTATCCTCCTGAAGAATTTAATTTTAATCCTAGGTGAGACAAGTCTATTGGATGCTGACTCAGCTTTACAGAATTAATCAATTCTCTGATTTTCTACAGTACTTTGGCTTGCAATTTGCTTAGGCATTTTTGATTGCCTAGGTAATCTTGATATATGTTTCTGCCTTATGATAGTGGTGAAATGGCAAGAAATAGGAAAACATTTTTCTGTTGTCCTTTCAAAAGATGCTTTTGCAAAGTCGTGCAAAGTAAGGACCAAGTGTGCTTCATTGCTAACTACATGGTATATTAAATAGCACATGCATCTAAGTGGAATGGGAAGACAAAAATTTAAATGTGTGTGTGTTTTAAATGTGCCTGCTTATTGACAGCATTTGTTTAAAGCTGTGTGCATTAGTGCTAATATGCTTTCTTTTTTTTTTTTTTTTCTGGTAGTCTGTTCAGTTAATTATCACTTCAATCTCTACTTCATCCAAAGTGAATATAACCCTTCAAGATGATGGGATGGATCAGAGTTAATTTCATTTAGGAAATAATTTGTTCATTCTCTGTGCAGAATCAAAATTACTTTTTTTTTTTTTATTATTATATTATATAGGGTTTTACTTTTAGCATTAGATAAAGCTCTCAGTATTATTTGCAATCCAGTCACCCTACTGGAAAAGACACAATGGCTGCATCCTTATGTGAAATCAAAATAGCACATGGGTGTGAGGATGCCCTTCAGTTTGATTTGGACCAGTACCCGTCATTTAGAAAGAACAATCAATCAAAATCTTTCCAGCACGTAAAGAAAAATTTTTAAATATTTTATATGAAATTATGAATTTATTATTTATATGAATTTGCATATGAAATATGCACATCATGTTTGATAGACACAGCTCTAATAGCCACTGCCAATGCAAAGAGAGTATCCTAAGCACATACTCTACTAAATTCAGCATACTTTTCTTTCTGTTTAAAATGGGTAAAAACCCCCAAGAAAAATAAACCATCTTTAGTTGGCATTGAAATGGAGTTGAAGTGATGACAGAGGTTAGGCAAGTGTCTGAGGATAAGGAGCACTTCTGGATATTCTGGCCTAGATCCAGCAGAGCACATCCTTTTGCACAATGTATGGCTTAGGCTGGGGAAAGGCAGGTGTTGGTAAGTCTTCAGATGTCTGAAGACTTGGCTAGGGAGCCAGTGCTTTAAATTCTATTTAGTTCCTGCAAAGATGTAGGCAGCCAGCCACCTTTTCAGAGGTCCATACCTACTTCAGTTGGTGTCAATGGATGGTCACTTTCCACACATCTCTAAAATTCATTTGGAAGATTATCAGCCTCTTTAAGAACTAATATCTTAAGAAAATGTACTCTTGAATGCCCAGTTAGAGATGGTTAAAAGTGACCTATCCAGGAACCTGTGTTTTACCAGCTGTTCCTATAATATGACAAATCTACTTTAGTGCACTTATACTTCAGAAATTACTGTGGTTTGTGCAATTAGCTTGTTCCTTTTCGTATCTAAACCTCCTCTCCTTTCTGGTCTTCAGAGAGTACTAAGTGCCCAGTTGAACTCAACTTGTCAGCAAAGAAGCTCAGTCACCAAGAGCCCACCTGCTCTCTGCAGGTGCTGATTATCTATCTCAGTCCCACAGAGACCAGTGGCTTTATACCTTGTTTCTTTTCCCTTTGTCTAGCTCTGCTCCACTGGAATAACTGCTCTTTTCCTCTCAAACTGTTGAATGGATTAATACAATCATGTGAAACTCCAGCAATTGCGCTTCACCCAGACTGAGCTTCAAATTCCTTACGTTGCAAAAAAAACCACCAAGCCCAAACCCCTAACCTACCAACAAACCAGAACACAAACCAAACCGAAAAAACAACAACAACAAAAAAACCCAGACAAGATTTCTGGGCACATCAGCTGTTCAGAAGTGCAACAGTTAAGCAATAAAAAGCATTCCAATTTCTACTACGTTTGCTTTCCTTTGCCTTCACGCTGTTGCGAAAGCAGCAAATACCAAGCCTTGTGTTACATGTTATATACCTCTTGACCCAAATTCCCTGTTTTGAGCTCAGTTCCACTTGGACTTTTGATTTGTTAGAAACATTGAAAACTTATTATTAGCTTTGTTAAGAGTATGTTTTGAGTTTTTATTAAGAGCATGTTTTTCCTTTTATCTTGTGCACACTTACTACAATGTAGCACTTTCCAATTCCTGTGACAGATATTCACCATTCATACCATTATGCTCTTTGGGGAAGGGTGTTTTCTCCTCCTTTTTTCTTGTTTTCCTATTGTCCACAGACATCTTACCTTCCAATCTTTCAAAAGCTGTTTTGCAGGTGCTGGGCTAATCATATGTAATATGCAGATAGTTTCTGCTTTTCCTTCCCTGGTACTTTTCTGGAACTATTTATCTGTATCACAATGGGGTTCACTGTTTTGTTTCCATTGTGCTGAACTGATGCAAGTGCTTGCATTGTCTCAGAGCACCTTCTATATTAGAAATATGAGTGTCACATACAAAATAAAGAATGGGTGAGACAAGTAAACAGGGAGTACAGAAGGAAGGTTTGCACTTAGTGATTTTTCAGAGCACTGCAAATGCCTGTATCTGGTATGTGCTGCTGCATTATAATGATCATCTTCTAAGATAGATGCCTCAGTAAAAAAAGGTTAAAATTATCTAAAATTTTACCAGCAGAATAAGGTAAAGATTTGACCTCTCAGTTTTGAGGACCTGAGTTCCTGGTAAGCCCCCAAACCAGGACAACTTTCTGCCAGTGCTGCAGTGGCCCCTGCTCCCAGTCATGGGCTGTGCAGCCACCCCAGGAGTGAGCAGGTAGCAGCTGCCCTCAGGAGAGGGGTGACTAAAAGGCAAGATCAGAAAGAGCCATCCACACTTTTCTTCTTGGCTGAATGCAGAGGGAAAACAACCTAGGTGATTATGGCCCACAACTCTTTTGTGTTGCTTCTAACTCAACCATGTATTGGCCACCAGGGGAAAAAAAACCACTGCAATTTCCTTTCAGATATAGATTATTCTTCTTGCTGTCAGTGGCATTACACTAAGATAAAAGGAATTTTTAGGGAATCAATATTTTTGTGGGTGTTTGAAATACAGGACTATAATAATGAGGAGATAATAGTGACTGCTGCTGACGTTGTGGTGGAGGGCTGATTTCTGGTTATGCCTAAAAATGAACAGAGAACAAAATAGGAACACAAGTTCTTGTTAAGACTTTGATTTTTCAGCAAGTTAGTAATTACTGTATCCATTCTTTGTAGAAAAGAGTGGGAAGTTTTGCTGGCCAACTAAAGTTAGCAAGAATTTATTTACTGACTCCAGCAAAATCAGCATCAGGACCTCTGTGTGCCTCTACACCACGCAGTGTGAGCTGGGCTATCCTCAGTGCTCCCCCTCCTAGACCACATGATATCTTAGCTGATTCAGCCAAAGGAGTATCAGAGGAATTGTAGTTATTGCTTCCTATGGCTTCGGTCTCGTTTCTTCACACACACACAATCTTCTTGTCCATGCACAGACACTGCCAGGTGGAGTTCATCACTACAACAATCCCTAATGCTCTCAACAGCTCCATATTTCTGAAATGAAAATGTTCTTAGTTCATCTGCATCATAAAGTCTGCTGCCACAGACTCTGCTTGCCTATCTGTAGCCTTTCACACTTACATAGCATGGACACATGGTTAGCAAGGAAAATTAGCAATGCTCTAATTCAGTGACAGTGAGAGGCTGTGAAGCACCTGAAAGCTTTAAACCACCAGCAAGAAAATCCTTCTTTAATAAGATAATCTTTAGGCTGTGTTTCTGCAGACAGACCAAAAAAGGTGTATAAACACCCTGCCTATTTGAGCAACTAGGGATACATCACCTTAACAATATTAAGGAGTCAGTTAATCTCTTTTTTAAAAGGCATATGTGTTTAAGAAGTGAATGCTCCATGAAAATAAACACAGGTCTCATTGTGCTCCTTGCCAGTTCTGTAAATTATGTAGCACCAGCTATGTCAAAGGTCTGAGGTACATCGGCATTAATGAATGCACAGTGCAGTTTTACACTAATTAATTTATCTTGTCAGATTGTGACAAAGTACTTTCCAATGCAAGTTGCCAAGTCACAGCCCCCGATCAGCCACCAGACAGCAATTAACAAGATGCTTCAATGATTTTACTGTAATTTCTCATTGTAACTTCAAGGGAAAGCCTGGAGAACACACCAGCAAAAGTAGAAGAGAAATGGACTTGAAAACAGTTAGGAATATCTGAACAATTCTTAAATTAAAAAAAAATCTTACAGAAAATTAGTAAATTTTGTAAAATACCTTTCTTTTTAAGCAGTGACTATAGTGATTCAAGGAAGAAATAAAACAGTAGATCTGGCAAATGGATTTGGAACTCCAAACACTGAGGGCAGAAAAAAGAAATGTACCTTTCTTCACTGCCTACTTCATCACCTGTTTCTTTTACTTGGGGATACTAAGAAATCACAAGTATTATTTGCCAGAACTCTTTCATATAAATGTAAAATATTTTCTGTCTCATTTTTTTCCTTCCAGAACTCCTGGTCTGGAAAGCTGGTGACATTAATCTCATGCTTTTTTCTGGAACAATATTTTTGGACAATAAAACATGATTATTCTGAAGATTCAGGACCGTGCAACTCTGCCTTCATTTTCATTTCCTTATCCCATTCTCCACTGTTCACACTATTTCCCCCTTTTGTGTACAATGCCTTTTTTTTTTTCCCTAAAGAAAATCTGCAGCTTATTTTCCAGGGAAGCACAGAAGATTTGCCTCCTATTGGCTTCTGGCACAGACCAGAGAGAACTGATCTGCAGAAGCTGCTGCTGACCTTGTACATCCAAATAACACACAGTTCAGTATCTATAGGGAGCCCATCATAACGCTGGCACATAAATCAGTATGTTAAATTTAAAGATTGATAAGATGTCAAAACACATATTAAGATATGAGTCCCCAAGGCTGCCTGCACTGATGCAGTTCAGCATCAGCCTGATATTCTACAGTATCCCACGGGTGATAAAAAGACAAAGAGTAAAGCAGAATATTATCACAAATGCTTTGAGCACAAACCACTCAGACTAATGAGAATAATTATCCTGCATCATCCACATTTTATTTGATGAGAGGTAGAAGGAAGCTGTAGTTGAAAAGAAACTTATTTTTTTCCCCTTTTAATTAAAACATCCCCCCAGAGACAATTACATGTACTGTGTCAGAGTAATAATATTAGCTCAAACCAGAGTCATCTCAGTCTTTACAGCCCCTTCACTGTGCTGTTACTGATGTGATCTCAGTAGTTTTCCAGATGCCATGACAGAAAAGCTTCTTGTCCGCCAAAAAATCGCAAAGTGTTCCCCAGGGATGTTATTATTCAGGGAAGCCTTTGTAAATATGCTCAACTTTCAGTCTCATTTGGATTTAAAAATGAGTTTAAAATACAAAACGTACTCAGGATAGGAAACAATGCAAGTATGTCTTCCCTGAGACCTAAAAAGATGGAGTGGGGAAAAATTTCAGTTTGCCTGAATAAAGGACTGGTTATACCCAGACCTTTTGGGAATGTGAACGTGGTTATGGGAAGGTGTCTCCAGCTCTGTGCCAAATCTCATTCTCTGACCGGGCCCACGTTGTCACTGAGCCCTGGGCGGGATGTGCCTGATGTGCAAGTGCCTGTGAAATGCACCCACAGCCTACCCCTCTACAGCTTGGCACCTTTAAAATGTGTGCAGGGAGCTTGTGGCTGCCTGACTGGTAAGCTGCTACCGTGCTTCATCTGCACTGTGCTGTGCTGCCTCTTGTGGGCTCAAAACATTTCAAAGGGACATGCTCGGGAGACAGGTCCCACACTGCTCGCTGTGAGAGTGTCCACAACATGAGAAGATATGTGAAAAAGAGCTTTTAAGAGTAAACATTCAAATTATTATGCTCTTTGAATAACATCTGCATGACTTCTTTATTAGGGACCAAAAACATCTGTCAAATGAGCTTCAACACAAGACTTTGTTCTGACAGGGCTTTTGCATATTTATGTAGTATAAAGATAGATACTTATGCACTGGCCATGCTTTTCTGCTTGTTTTAGTTTCAGATTTGGAAAAAAAATTATAATGAGATAGTGCTGTGGTCTCCCTTCAAAGATATCTATCTCTTTATCTATCTATCTATCTATCTATCTATCTATCTATCTATATCTTTGTGTGTGTGTTTATCATACAGAGCTGACATCTCCAGAAAGGTTTTACTGCAACTGATTTTCTATCCCTAAATTAACACTTGGAAACCAGTGGATGCCTGTGATTGCTTTTACCACTTGACAGACTTACATGCACACTGTCTGTAATTCTTTTGTGACCTAAAGTACCCAGAGGCTTTCCCTGTGCCAAGTACACAGCAACAGCGCAGAGATGTGGGTGTACTAAAGGAAAATAGGATGACAAAATAATTTAGGAGGGTGCAGATGCCCATTCTTATTTTCCTCCTATGTGAAGAGATCTCATCTGATGTGTTGTTATTATCAGCAACACAGTGGACACAGTCTGCTCTGAAAGGTGTTCTTAATTTGCTGCCAGCTTTCCTGGCACATTTTGTCTGCCAGACAGTGGGCTCCATGTTTTGCAGCTTCTTGGTGAATAGCTCAGAGCAGCAAAGGCAGCTGTGGACAGAGCATCCCTGGCAGTCTCAGGTGGTTCATTCTGTTTCCCCCCTTGCTGGCTCCTGTAGGGTGAGGGTGAATGCTGTGATAGCTCCACACACCCACGGTGGCAGATTCCCCTCCTGAGGGCAGCTCAGCCCTTGCACAGTGCCCTGGGCTGGCACAGTGCCCTGGGGCTCTCAGCAGCTGGAGACGGGGATACTTCCTCCTCTTGCCACGGTGATGGAGAGAGGGGAGAGACACTAGACCCACAAAATCACCTCATGTATTTGAAACCCCTTTTTGTCCCTGGTCACCTTACTTTCCAGTCATGCCTCCAGATAGACTGGATGATGATGCCCAGCATGCCAAAGGAAAAGATCAGTAGCAAAAAAAGAAGAAAATAATCATCTAAAGGCTGAATCAAAAGAAAACAAAAAAGGGTTAACAACACGATTATTAGAAAAAAGTCAGGTTTTCTCTCCCAAAGCCACTGCCAGAATCTGTTTTACTCATGAGACACAGTCCACTACCCTATGGCAGCTGATACTGCTTATCTCCAAGATGCCAGAGGCTGTCAGTTATTTTCCAGTCTGGGTTATGTATAGCAGTATGTCATGGCACCAAAAATAATCTCAAAACTTCCACTCATCAACAAAGCATTTCAGACATTGCTTAGGCTGGCAGCGACTGCAAATAATTTATCAGGTTATTTCTTTTTCAGGCATGAGCAAGTCTATGAAATGAAAGGTAAATTGAGTGTGTTCAAAACATTGTCCAAACCAAGGAATCTAACACACACAGCTGTTCTAGTAAGAGTTTTAGATCGTTGCTGCTTTGAGAAAACAGGTATATGCTAACCAGAGCCACATTTCAAATGTTTTTGTTGGGCAAGACTTACAGATCTTTATTAGCAAAAAGAATCAAGTAATGACTGCAGAAACAGGAGTAAATATATAGAAATATATTTATAAATACAGTCAGATAAAGGGGAGAAAAGGTGTAACAGCAGCTCATGATAGGTATCAGAATAAAAGGGCTTTGTGTTCTGAAAGGCAAATAAATACCCAAAGCTATCACACCAGCTGAATTTCACGGACGTGCAAAGTTTGCATTTCTCTGCCAAAACAACACAGCAAAGAATAATAATTGAATAAATACTTTAAGCTTCAATTCTGTCGTGGTCACAGACCTCAGAAAAGGATTGTTGGAGGCTCATGTTTTTAAAGAAAGTGTTCAAGATCCAGTGGTGGATTCCAAAGCAAAACTTCACATTGGAGAGCAGGTCTTGTACGTCCACTGAAGATCTCAGTCAAAATCAATCCATAACACTGACGTTACTTTTTTCTTCCTTTTACTTACTATGTCTACTTATTATGTCTCTCTCTCTTTTTTTTTTTTTTAATTCTCCTTTTGCCACCAATGTATATCCTTTTCTTCAGAGGATCTCCATCTCACTTCGATGAGCTCCACTGAAACAAGTGCAAGATATGATAATGTAGTTCTCACTTTAGATTGGCTCTAAGCTTTTGCTCCCAGTGTCCTGACCTTGCTGCCTCAACCCAGATTCTCTAAGGAGCTTCTGTGAGTCCTTTTAGGAGAGGATGGAGAGCTGTCACAGGGGCATGAGGGATGCTTCGAGAGGCTCTTAAAAATGAATGGAGAGCACAAACATGCTTAAGGAAGTTCTGCGTAACTGAAATTCTCATTTCATTTATAAAGCAACTGTAATATCTATTGTGCAGTTGGTTAAAAAATGGCAAGTGATGTATCTCTTGTTGTTTATCTGCTTTCAGGGTGTTTTAGGGACATTAACATTCAACAGAACCAGTGCTCTGTGAAGTCTTTGATGACTCTTGTTTAGCAGGTATTCCAGGAAACCTACATGAGATATTTCTCACTGTGTCTTTGTTAGGCATATCACTAAAGCATAATTCTTACGTATTTTCTTTTCTCCGAGATTACAACCGAATAATTTCCTCAGTGTTTGCTCACAGTATGCTGATAGCACTCACACTGGGACCCCAGACAGCAGTTTTTCACAAGGACTTTAACTTTAGATCAAAGTAAGTTTATGAGCATATTTTCTCAGCAGCAGATCTTTCATTATGTGTACATAGGAGGATGCCCTGTGGACAGGCTGTGAGACTGGGTGTCAGCAGAGTTGGTCAGTTCATGCAGGTCTAGTCCTTGTGTGAATGTTGTTTCCAGGCTACCCACTCCACAGACATTTAACCAGCTGGTTTATTCCCATCTCAGCCTGTTATGTGATATTGGGACAACACACTTGATTTGCCCATGGTACAAATCCCTTCTGAAGCCTCACAAGTAGAGATCTCCTGAGATCCCTATCAGCTGGAATGTCTGTCCCTCTGTGGCTGCTCTCTCCTGGCTGTAATCCCTGCAGGATGCTGCTCCTGCCCTGCTCTCTGTGTGACTCTTCCCCAGTCTGTAGCAGCCCTGTCTCTGACTGGAGGCCTCTCATGTCAGCCCGCTTATTCCACAGGGGCAGCAGAGGCTCCCTGCTCACGAAATCAAATGTGCAGCTTGGCAGGGCTCTCTGGATGGCCTCTGGTCCTCTTTCCTGCTTGAGCTGGGACTATTCCCAGTGATGGATTGGACTTTATCTCACAGTGTGCAGATAGGCAGACATGAGAAAAGTGTACATTGGTTATATTTTGGTACCATTAGTAGATGGACATGATGAGCACTCATCACCCAGCTGATGATATTCACTTCTGGCTGAGCCAGCACTGTTGCTGGCAGGAGCAGTTCTGGTTTGAAATTATTTTCACAAGTGCCAAGTAGTGCCAGTGGGTTTGAAAGCAGCTTGAGCAGAGTGAAATGCAGGAAGCAGTGGGTCTCACTGGGTGTGAGAGGGAGGCCCTGGGCTTAGCATCAAGCCCTGTTGCATTTGTGAGTTGTTGCACCAAGCAGTGCCACCCAGCAAGAGCAAATGGCCCAAGTGAGACCTCCACTGCTTTTGGAACTCAGCAGACAGCATCTGTCCTTGTGGCTCTGTCTGCAAGAGTGAGGACCAGCACCTCCATCTGAGAGGTCCCTCAGCAGGCTCTCAGGGATGCAGCCTGAAAGCTGACCATCCTTTCCTAGGGCTCTCTTTACTTCTTCACCAGACCTTCCACTACTTTTGCATCAGTGTTCTCAGCCGTGGTGCTGGGACTCCCACTACACTGGCCAGAGACCTGTGTGCCACCCACCCTCTGACGTGGGGACAGTCTCTCCCCTGTGACATGCTGCTCACGCTCTGCAGTTGTCCCTGCCCCCTGTGCCTCTGGGCCCTCCTGGTCAGGCCAGTCAGGCCAGGTCACCCTGCTGTTGTCTCCACCTGACTATGGAGATGAGGACAAGGCATGGCACATGAATAGCTACTCTGCAAAACCCCAATACTGTCCTAGTTCGATTTTTCACCTATTTGCAGAGAGATTTTTAAAAAATAGCAAATCAACTGAGAAAGAAACAAAAAAGTGGTGAGATAATTAAATTGTTTAGCATAAAACCAAATTTAAATCTGTAACTACAGGTTAGGCAAGCAGCTCTGGCAGGTCTGACCAGAGGATTTTGCTGAGAAAGAAGAATGATGGATCCTGCATGCTGGCTACCTTTATGTGGCTCTGAGGAATTGTTTGCTTTCTTGTCTTCTTTTTTGGTGCATCTGTGAAACAGACAGCTCCTGATGGTTGTGCTTCTGCTCTGCATATCCTCACTGTCATCCAGGAGCCCAGTGCCTTCTTTGTAATCCTGGAGTAAAACCTCATTTTAGATTTGTCATTCACATCTGGAGGTTCTCCAAGGTCTGTTACCATTTTAGTGTGAAGCCCACCTCACCTCTGCAGTAATGTTTTACTGCTTTGTAGATGGAAAACCTGATTGCATTCAGGTGTCTGCCTGGGCAAATCAAAATTTAGTGATGTACCATGACTAGTAAATCCACCCTTTGATTCCACTGCTTATTTTGTGGAGATGTGCAGAAACATCCCCTCCCTCCTTGACCAACTCTTCCTCTTTTGCTTTGGCTGCTGAAGTGCTCCTGTGATGTGAGAAGTGCTCTGTGTCATCGCTTTCCATTGATGTTTTGGCTCCATCTCACCCTGCATACCGGGTTTTTTACTGAGAGGGAGAAAATTGACATTTCTTCAGTCAAAATTGTAAGCAATAATTTTATCTCAGAGTGGGAAAGCTCAGATTTTCTGTCAGAATAGGAATGTGTTAAAAACACAATTAAACTTAGTAAGTCTGCAAGTAGCATTTGATTTCTGCAGCTTGCCAGAGCTCTGAAGAGTAGGCTCTTTAGTGAAAAAATTATCACTGTTTATGTATGAAATGGTTCTAGTCTTCTTATTCTTGGGGTTTTTTGAAAGCATTTCTTTAAAACCTAACAAATTCTACCAAATAGCCCTTGCAGGATGCATTATGTCGACTATGCCAGATTTAATAAAGCCAGCATGCTAAATGAGCCAAACCACAGAGCCTTAATATGACTGTTGCTGTTTATTGACATTGTTCAGTTCCAGTAAACTCCAGCCTATTCCTGTAGGGTAAAGTTATGAGTCAGATCTTCTTCGATCAAAATCACCTTAATGCATCGTAGCAAGACAAGACACTGCAACAAATCCTACCTATTGAAAGCAGAACTCTTTGGGAATATTCTGTAAAGTACCATAAAACAAGCATAAAATGCAAGGGGCAGAGCTGGATCCAGCACTGCTCTAGTGCTTGGTTTGCCTCTTCAGCTGTGCAAAGGTTCAGCTGCTTCGGTCCTGTGGGTGGTCACTGCAAAATGTCCACGACTGTGCAGTGAGGTTGCAAACAGACATTGCTGAGATGGAGAAACATCTTGGAAGTAATCCACTCCTGAGACTTTGATCTTCCACTAAAAGCCACCTCTTCTGACTGCTCCAGCCCACCCAGTCTCATTCTTTACAATGGGCTTTTCAGTTTGTACTGGCAAGGAAGATTTTCCTCATTATCTGCTAAAGAATAATTGCACTTACTTAGACTTGCTTTTTTCTGATGAAACACTGGGGTGTCTTCCAAAAGACAGAGGGATATTTCTTTTTTAGAATCATGATGTATTTCTTAACAGTCCAGGAATACTTTAGATGTTTTACTGCCATCTTTGCTGAAATACAGCAGGTGATTTCTGTCCCAGCCTAATGGAAAAACAGTCTCAGGGAGAAATGTTTCAGGTGTTGCAAGATGCAAGTTTTAGCAGTGTTTTGGCCTCACAGGGGCAATTTTCTCCCTGTCGTTTTGAGCTCACACTTTTCCTCCTGTTAACTTTGGATGTTATATTTGAAGGTGAAGTATAGATTAAATGAGGCAAGTTTAAGGGTAGAACACCCCTGTGTTACCCAGACATTGCTGGGGCTTGAGACAATCTCATGTTCAGCAGAGTGATGGGTGAGTCTATTTGAAACCCTTGAACCCCCTGTGCATATGAGCCCCTTTGGTGCACTCTGGGTGAGAACCCAGGTTCTCCCTCCATTTGTTAACTCCATTGTTGACCCAATTGACCTCAGAGGTGAAGACAGACAAATCCCGAGGACTTCTTACGGCAAAATATGTCTCAAATGCGAGATATCCTTAGCCAGAACAGCCTTCTCATTCCCTTTTGGGGTTCTGCAGGGTCCTGCTGACCCAAATCCCTGGCAGCTCTGCTCTGATGCCTTGGGGAGAGGGAGGAGTGCTGCTGGGGAAACCACAGCACACGCATGAGTGCTAGGAATATTATTCAGATGATATTGACTCTCCCCTCAGTTCTTACTTGTGATAATATTTGGCACACAAAGAAGGCAGTGAGGTACATGAAAAGCAAACTTGCAAGGGTTTTTTGAGTCAGCTTTTGTCGTCTGACTGTGGATTATGGACAGATAATTGCTGTGGATGGCAACAGTTTGCTCACAGCTGTGTAATCAGGATGAGACACTTAGGACTTTGCATGATGAGAGAAAGCAGAGAGGAGGAAACACATTACACACAAACAAATTTTTTGCCTTAGGACCTGTTTTACTGTAGAGAGTGATTGAAGAGCTTAATCACTTCTGAAGGAGGAAAGCCTGTCTTTATCATGCACTACAAAAAGAATAAGCCTTACAGAGAAAAGAAAAAGGGGAAACACAACCACAGAAAGAGTTCTGCACCTTAGGAATGGCTTATCCAAAGTGCAAAGGGAGCACTTGCAATGCTGTGCGTGTGTGCAGAAGCACCAAAGAAATCAATGATAAGGCCTGTAACCAGGACATAGCAGGAAATAAGCACCTGTAGGGATGATATCTTGTTTCTCTGCTACGAGGTCCTGCAGTGTTCTGGTCTTGTGGGAGTTAAGCAATTTATTTAAACAGTTACTATTCAATAAGTGTCCATTGCTTTCCTAAAGAAAAGAAATGGAGAAAAAGGAGGCATAATATTTCTGAAGGCAGCTAAAATCTTCCCAAAATTAAAATGAAAAATAATATAGTCATAATATTTACAGTCAACAGTTGGCCTTGCTGATGAGTAAGGAGTATTTAAGGATATATAAATCAGTTCAAATAATTCAAAGTTTTACAAAAATCTTGTTCCAAAACAAATGGTTTTGTAAGCCCCAGTCTGTGCAGGTGATGTGGATCCTTATGCATTCTTATGGAGCCATGAATGATAATAAGCAATAAATCCATGCTTCTAGCCAAGAGTGGATGCTTGTGAAACAGCTGGTCTTAGTTCAGTGAAAAATGCAGATGTTTCGTAGATATCAGAAGGCATCAGCTGCGTTCAGAGTTAGTGTGTCCAGGGCTAAGCTTTGTCACTTAAATGCCTGGAACTCTGCTACTACCCTGCTCTTTAACTAGAGGTTCACACATCAGAGAGCCTCTCAAACTTTTCCTTCTTTGCTCTCTAAGAAGTTGTGAAGGCTATGGGACATTTTGACTAACCTTTCTGAAGTGCTCTGGCTTTCTTGCAGCTGGCTTCAGATAAATGGAAGCCTTGTTCCTCGTCACAAATCATACCAAGTTTAATGAGTGTAATGAGCTTTCTGCTCTTAAATTACTTATTGATTCTCCTAGACAACAGACTAATTTGTTAATGAAATAGAAATACACACCAGACATTCAATTGGTCGAGAGACTTTAACTCATGTGCTTTATATAAATTATACAAAACTTGTCATTTTTATGTAATTTGGACTCAGCATCAAGTTGGCTTTCCAAGAGGGTTTTCTCAGTAGGACAATTGTTTTCTTGTGAGAATGAAGTGATTCTTAAGACATTCAACTGATTTACTCAGGGGTTTATGGTCATGGTATTGTTTTTCTTATTCAGCTTCTCAGGAAGTTGGGACTAAAATGCTGCCGGTCCAGAGAACTTCTGGAGCATGGAGGAAACAGCTTGTGATTGCTCACAGATAGTAGTTGTGCTGGTTTGGCCAAAATTTAAAGGAGAATATCCTCCGAGGGAGAGGCAGGGTACCACCACCTCTTCCCCCCCCCCCCCCCGGGTCGGGGAAAAAAAAAAAANCTCAGAGCTGGGTCGGTGGGCCCCCCTTCCAGGGGCCTCGGAAGGGAAGGTCTCCCCAGATACACTCCGGTGTTGTAAAACAGTCCTGAAGAGAAAAAGAAGAAAAAAACAACCCAAAAGTCCCAAGAAACTCTCTCCGAAGAGAAAACAGCTGGAAGCTGGCTGGAAAGCAAGGCCGCCTCTGCCTCCCTCCCTGCCGCCAAGCCCAGAGCAGAGAGCTGTGTGTCCTTGAGCAATTGTTTTGAAAAGTTCACTCAGTTTTTCTCTTGCACCCAGGCTTAAAGGCACAGAATTCATCTTCTGGGCATAGAGTGGTGATAGGGGATACACATCATAAAGTCACCCCAAGACAGTAGTGGTCAGCAGTGGAGAGTGACAGAGCCATCTGAGGAAATCAGATAGAGAGCGACAGAGCCTTGCTCAAAAAGCAGTGCTTGGGGAGAGGTGGGGGCATGATTGCTGTCTGCCACTGATGCCTTTCCCTGGTCTTAAAATTAAGAGCCAAACACGGTTAGAAGGGAAAAAGGGTTTGTTCCCTGGGTATTTATTGCAAGCCCCTCAGGTGCAGCACAGGCAGGGGCAATGCCCACAGAGCACATGGAATGCAAACCCATGGGCACTCGGGGATCACATCCTGGGCCTTACAAATGAGCACAAATCTATCAAAGATTCCCCAAGCAGAAGCTCCAGTGAACCCCCTGCCCCAGGAACCTTCCCCTGGCTGGACCTATCTCAGTTTACAGAATGTGTTCTAAAGAGGACCTTAGTGTCTGAGGCTTTCTGCCCCCTCACTACGAGGCTGCGAAGATGTTCAGTCTCCTGGCTTAACAAAATATTAAGTCTAAGAATGTGGGCTAGAAGCACTAAGAATATAGAAATAGTATATAAAAGGGGTATAAAAGAAAAGGCAAAAAATCATCATGGCATCACCACAAGCACCAGTTTCCTCTGCTAACTCTCTCTGTTTTGCCCATGATTTGGCTTTAAAGCTGCCCACTGCCACTGCTGGCGGGGGAGCGCAAGGGAATTACTTATGCAAGACACAATCAAATGTTCCTATTTCAAATTAATCATCAAACTTCCCCCCAAAGCAGTGTGGAAGCACAGCTCCCACACATGGCCCTCTCCTCTTCCAGAGCAGAGCGTGTGGGACACTCTGCCCCAGCTGCTTCGGGGACATCCGATGCTGTCCCTTGCTCCCTCCCCATCCCTCGGCACTGAAGGCTCCTGCAGGAGTTGTGGTGTGGCAATGTCGTGGCTGTTACCTCTGTTTCCAGAAGTGCCTGTCTGGCTGCTGCTTCTTTTCCTGCCAGCCACTGAGAGGAGCAGGAGTTTTTCCTACCAGTGCTGCTCAGTGAGTGAGAGCACTCACTGCTCTGTACTTCCTCACCCCGTGCATCTCAGTCACCCTTCAGGGAAGGGGACTAATGGTACTATTCAGGTGCATGTCATCACTAACAACCCACGAAAAGGAGGTTCCTGAAGCAAGTGGCTTGGGAATAGGCCATTAGCTGGAAAACTGTTCTAAATTTTTTGCTTACTCCTCAAGACAACAATTTCTCTGACGAATCGGGATCCGTTTATGGCTGATGCACAAAAGGAAGATTAAATTCATCAGAGCGTGTATTTAAAATGAGTAGTTCAACATGCTCCTGGCTGAAAATGTATCACTCTGCTAAATAAGTTTAAGGAAAAGATTAATACAGGCTGACTCTCATATGTAAAGCTCAGCAAGTTCATGAATATTTTCAGGATAATGGCTTTCATTTCCCTGTGAGATAGCCTGCAAATTCACAAGACTCTTTCAGCTGGTGGTTTCTTTTTTCAAGATCATTGTGTCCTGAGGAATGTATTACTATTTCTCAGATTGAAGTTGGTTCTCTCATGAGCTGCTGTATTACAGTCACATGAGTGTTCACTGTATTTTCATATCTTATCACTGCAGGTAAAGTAATATCATTCCATAATTTTTCATTTTTATGTAATTCCCAATTTCATGTTGCTTAGAAGCAGTTCCTCCATTTGCCAGCACACTGACAACTCTGGCTGTTGCAGGACAGCAGCTCTCACCATACACCACCACAGAAATTAATCTATTCATGCAGCAAGTGGCTCTTACTTTTAGACCTCAGAAGTCCGTGGGATAATTTTAGACTTTGGGTCAGAAATATTTTTATTAGCCTTATTTTATTTTTAAATGTAGCTGAAGGCCAGTTTTTCTTCTCCTCTCTCTCATGAGTCAGTCCCTGGGAGCCTTTACCTCCTGGCAGATTGAGACAGTGAGAGAGACACTTCCTTCACCTCCCCTTTCCCCATGGCAAGAACAGAAAATATGTGCCACATCCTGCAGTGGGGCCATGCATAAGCTAGAGCTTAACTTGGTTCCCTTCAGTTGCCAACACTTTTCTTTGGCTGACTTGTCCCCTTCCTTTGTTATTAGTGTTCTCTCAATCACTTTGCAACTCGTGTGGGAATGCTCATCTCCAATGCAAAGTGAATTTGGAACACAATATTTATGTGCTCTAAAATGCCTTGCCGCAATTTAAGCCACTTTTTTGCCAGCTACGAAGATTTTTAATCCATCCCGAAAGCAATCAAGGCTGTGTGACAAGCAGTATCACGGGCTGCTCATCACTCACAGTTTCATTACCTAGTGAAGGTCTAGTGATTTTTTGTTGTCACATTTATTCTAATCATTTATGAGGAATAGAAGTTTAGAGTTGATCATGAGTGTCAATTAGACCCAGGCTTTACAGTATGTGAAAACATTGCTGTCATTCACTGTTTGCAATAGCAGTGATAACGTTAATCGGAAGAGAACTCTTCACTGCTAATTTTCTGTCACCTCCAAAGTAAATATTGAAATACATTTCTCTTTGCTTGGCCTTGACTTCTGTGTTCTCAGTGTTTGATCATGGCATGAGAATAAACACATCTGTCATTAATATTTCACCAAGAAGGTCAATTCAAATAAATCAAAAAGTGATTAATATAAGAGTTTCCAATTGGGGGTGAAGGGACACCTGGATCTCTTAATAAACTGTATTTAGTTTCCTTTTAATGGTAATAGATCCCATTTGGCCCTGTGAAGAGGCAGGGCAGTCAAGATAGCATTTGCACACTCTGATGGTTCCAGAGAAAAGGTTTATGGGCACAAAGAGTCACACCAAGGTGGGGAGACTTGCAGATGAACTTGCACATGAGCCCTTAAGAACCAAATAGATGGATACAAATTGGGATATGTGAGTAGCATATTTTTTCACCCTGAAAACCCCATAACAGAGAGCTGGTAACGCAAGAAGATGAAGAACGGAAATCAGTAAGGAAACTGCAAGTGAAGTCTTCTCTGAACTGCCCTGCCCACTGGGTCACAAAGACTTGTGCACTTCCAATGACTTGGAATCCTCCACACTGGAATGGTCTGGTGGCTGGCTGTGCTAAAGAGGACTGGCATTTGATTTGATTTGCTCTGGGCTACAGAGGAAGTTGCTGAGGATGTTCATTGGCGTACCTTAAATGAGGATGTGGGATGAATTCAGGGCCAGCTTTTTGCTGTCTGAGACAGCTCTGACTGTAGCAAACTCAGTCTCCTGAAAACCTTCAGCATTATGCCTCCAGGGGCTGAAGAGATGCATAATAGATGTGGCTCCTCTGACTCCTGGCACACCTCCTCATGGCTAGAGATGGGCAGGTGTGACTCACTGCATTACTACATTATTTGTTTGCTTTTTAATGGACTCACAATTAAAAAAAAAAAAATCAATCCTCTAACACTTGGGACATGGATCACTACAGCCTGCTTGGTTTTTGAAACATCATACCGTGTGCATACTTTTTTACTGTCCTTCCCTGTCTTTCTTAAAATCATCCATTTCCCCCTGGATAAGAAGCATGTGGTGTGTGGTCTGTTAGCTCTGCAGCTCAGAGAGCTCCCCCTCCCCAGTGCAGATGTCTCTGACTTCTTGCTCCTTTTTCCAACCCAAACAGAAGGACTGGTGTACAAGCCACAGACTGATTTTGGGTTTGTTTCCACAACAGTTCTTATTGGTATTGGCTTCCTACTAAAGCTCTGAAGCTTTTACCTCCTACCTTGCTGTGTCTGTGGCTCCAGGTTCATCACTCCTTTGGTTTGTATCTGACTTTTGATGACTAAGTGCTCCCTCTGCTTTAGACTGAAGGTTTCCTGAGCCAGCGTAGCTCTGCCTGTGAGGAATTCCTCTGAGTCAGCCCCACTGCCTGTTTGCAACCCTTCTTGTGCACCCTTGGTGCAGTTTGGTGTCTGAGGGCTTTTATTAATTTTTTTTTTCAAATGCTGGGAATCGCTTCACCATGTGTTATTTGCTTCAGTGTGTGCATGTGTAACGAGTTAGATTCAGTGAAC
>VZRO01002703.1:663858-719037 GCA_013397915.1 Daphoenositta chrysoptera
CCCAAGAAGCCGGCCCGGAGCCATTCCCCCCCCTCCACCTCCTCCTCCCCCAGATGGAATGCCAGAGTGAGAGAGCCTTTCACGCCTCCAGCAGGCTTAAATATGCAAAATTGCAGAAGCGCCATTGGATTAAGAAACTGTCAATCAATTTCAGCTCCAACCCATGACAGCATGGTACCCTGGGGACTAGAGTACCTCTGCTATGAGCCTTTTAAATAAGTAATTTTTTAAAAATCTCTGTATCATCACGATGATATTCACTGCTCAGGTATCCTCTGCATGGCCATTTTCTGTTGGCATGACACCGGTGACTTCTGGGTCATCACTTTAGGGCAGGTTATTCAGCCCTTACCCAGCCTCTGAACGAGGCAGTCTTGTTTTCTGATTTGTCCTCTGATCAAAAGCATTTCCCACATATTTTCTCTGTTACACAGAAGTCAGTACCTCAGCTCTGCACTCCAGTTCCAATTTGCCTCTCGAGGCCATTAACATATCCAGCACTTCAGTGTTCCCTGTTGTCACATATGTGACTGCTTTCTTCTTTTGCTGGAAGTCACTCCCTGATGCAGAGCAAAAAACCTGCTTTGCCTTCACTTCTTGCAGCTGCTCTTTGGTTTCCAGTCCCAGCTGTGAGGGCTGCTCCGTGTCCCCACTCAGCATGTGCATGTCATTTTTTCAGTGGTGGTTCGGGGCTCTGGGCTCTGCCAAGGACCTGCCTCTGCTGGTGCCTGGTGTCCAGGTGCTCTGCCCTGAGTGGCACATCCCTGCTCAGCACTGGCTCTTCTCAGTTTGTGCCAGTCCCTGTGTTTGGCAATGGAAGTGAAGCTGCTGATGGGGGACTCTGAAACTCATGCCTAAGATCCCAGGGCCTCCAGGCTTCCAGCCTCCTCTTCACAGGAAAGGTCTGATCAGAAACAGCCAAGAGTTGTTCCTCTTAGAGGCCTTCAAGCTATCTAAGCCCTGCCAAATCGGTCATCTGAGGTGAAGGATGTCTTGACTTCTCACCATCTTCTGTGGTGCTTCCATAAGCACTAACTGTGCCAGTGCCAGAGCTGCCTCTTCTCACCTTTCTTAAACTTCTGGGTATATGGCTTCACAACAGTTGCTGATCTTGCAGTCTCCCCAAACCAGGAAACAAGAATGCAGTAATATTTCCTCTGAATGTGAATTGCTATGACTGAGGAATAGAATCACAGAATAAGAAAGCAATATGTATGATACCTAATTAAAGTCAGAGTTGTAAACAGTTGCTGGTTATTCTTCCTGAATTTACTGCCTCAAAGGTTTCATAAAGGCTGAGATTAAAAGGTAGCAGTTCAATACAAGCAGGCAGTAGATGTGGTATGTGTGGAAAAGTAGGATAATAAAAAAAAAGACATTTCTCGCCCAGGTGTCTCCTGAGCCTGTGGTCCCACTTTCTTCCACCTGAAACATTGTAGTCTTTTTAATTTGAACTGTCCTTTCCATCCAGCCATATGGAATTAATTACTCTTTCCTTGACTTGTGGTGTGTGGGGCTCTGTTTCTAGTGTAGTTCCAAGCTTCATGCTTTGTGCAGGTATTTATCCTCCCTGGAAGGATTTAAGGTGCCAAAAAGATCAGAAGGATGATGAATTCAAAAGAAATATAGGTTTTAGCCTTCAAATGTAGCCTGAAAACAAACATTCCTTTCTAAAGTAACTACAAAACTTACTGAAAAAGGCGCCTGATATTTCATCCAGAGTACAACCCAGTCAGACTTCAAACTTGATCAGAGCTTTTACCTTGAGATCTTACAAGTGAACTGAAACCAAATAAAGGGCTATAATAACCAGTAGACACAGTGGGTGGGTGAGGCTGCAGAGTAATGGACATATATTTTTAAAGGCTATGGAGTGGCACAGGCTTGTAGCCATAACCATGCCAGTACATTTAAGCCTGTAAAACAATATATCAGTGCTCCTCGTCTTGAGGAGCCACTCTCCGGTCTCAGGCTGAGAGCCAGACTAGTTTTTCTTCCAACCTTTTTTTACCTGCTGTCACACAGAGTTTTCCAGCGAGATGTCCAAAAGGATGCTTACAATTTGTATGCTCTTACTATGCGTCAAAACATTTCTTCCAATTTTCTTGCTTTTATCCCTGCTTGAAGTAATTTGTCACTGCTGAAAAATCATTACTGCCACTGCTCATTCACCTAGTTTTATTTGGCTTCTGCCAAAGTTCCTGGCCTATTCCAGTTCTCAGAAAATCCACTTTTAAATAAAAATGAGCCATGGGAATCTGGTAACAGAAATGGCCAAAAGAGCAGATCCTCTGAGATCCCTCATTTCCACCTACCACCATGTGATGGAGGTCTTTTTGCACCTTGCTTACCAGCAAGTCTTCTAAAATCAAGTAAGTTAGATTTCATGTGTCTCTGTGCCACTGAATTTGTGCCTCGTGGTGTTTTATCTCTGCTGTGTGCCCTGTCAGACTGGGGCAAGTGACAGAGAGGGAGGTTAATGCCAGCAATGAGCTGCTTGTGCTCGGTGCTCAGTCTCAGGGTGACCTTTCCTGACTCGCACATTCAGCTCTCAGCCAGACAGCGATGCAGCTCTGCTCCCTTCCAGCAAAGGCTGTGTCTGCCCGTGCTCTGCACTGTGCTGCCTGTCACCAGGCTGTGCCTGCACTGGGGCTTCAGAGCACAGCCACCACCCTGGCAGAATGCATCCCACCTCTCCCAGACCACACACTGGCACATCCCAGCACGTGGGACTTCACAGCACTGCCACCACCCTGGCAGAAAGCATCCCACCTCTCCCAGACCTCACACTGGCATATCCCCACACGTGGGACTTCACAGCACTGCCACCACCCTGGCAGAAAGCATCCCACCTCTCCCAGACCTCACACTGGCACATCCCAGCACGTGGGACTTCACAGCACTGCCACCACCATGGCAGAAAGCATCCCACCTCTCCCAGACCTCACACTGGCACATCCCACCACGTGGGACTGTGCTCAGCTGAGGAAACTCACGGGGGCCCAGGCTGGAACCTGCAGCCACCACCTTTGATACAGGGGCAAAACCCCATGGCCCAAGGACACACTCCTTGCAAAGCAGCCACTTCATCTCTGATCTCTCAGCCCTGCTCCTCCAGGGAAAACTGCAAGTAAGTTTGAAAGACTGGTCTAGGAAAGAAAATTTATAGCAGTAATGAAAAAAAGGTGGTTATAACTGAGGTATTTGTTTTCTGGTCAGTTTTGTAACCTCTCTTTATAGGTTATAAGTTATTTTTCTTGCTGTTTCCCCTAGGAGATAGCTAGTATATATTACCTCTCACCCCCTGTCTTTGCAGCACAAATGCCAGCTACCAGATTTTGGTTGATCCAGCTTGTAGATGTGCAGTTAAACTTTAAATAATTTTCTCAGCTTGTGTTTAGCTTTGGGAAGTCAATAGCTAGTCCAGTTTTTCAGTTAATCTAGTAAAATATATGCCTACAAATGCAACAGTTGTCTGGACTTCATATTTTTACGGAGCTTCTCTCTATTATGAAATAAAGCTATTCTGCAGTTCTAACATCATGTGATGTAATAAGTGCAGTCACACTATGAAGTGATCAGAAGTCATCAGAGATCCTGTAGCTTGTTTTGGAACTAATTAGTTATGGAAGTGTGGTAAAGCAAGAGAAAGTCATACTGTATCTAAAAGCAGCATGAATTCAAATAACAGGTGAAAAAAATTAGTGTGAGATGAATTGAAGGTAGTTGGATAATGATTTACACTAATTCAAGGCATTCTCTTACAGCTCTTCCTTTGGTTGTTAGAGTTACACAAAAATCACACACACAGACACACAAACGAAAAAAACCCCCCACAACCCAGGAAAAGTCTCAAGTGTCTTCAGAGTGTTTAATTTTTAATTTCCAAAATTACTGTAGTCAAAAGTCTTATTGAAGTTCTGGTGAGAATCAGATTTTAAAAGCCTGAATGCTAAAGGAATTTAGGCATCTAAGATGAAAACATGAAAATAAGAACTTTCAAAAGAGTTGCTACAGCTCAAATGTATTTAAAAATGCAAAAATGAGATCTATAGGATCTTGTGTCCTTATTGCCAATATTGCCCTTTAAAAAAACCCCAAATCGCCCCAAAATTTATTGATCTTCTGAAACTACAGAATGCTTTCAGATACATTATTTTAAAAATCTATAAGTTTAATAGATGATTTTATTTTGTTGAGTTCCTACCAGAAGTGCTGGAAGGTTCATTTATGATGATGTGTCATTCTTCATTTATGTTAGATGTATCATTCAGTTAAATCTATTTCTGATTGAACTTTGAAAAATACAGGCATTTTTAGCACTCTTGATTTATTACAAAACTAAAGAACAAATGTCAAATTCTAGGTATTCACAAAAAAAGCTTCTTTAGTAGTGGGCCCTTGCTGATAAAGTTTGACATCACCCTATTTGGAATATTATATTTAACTAAAGCTATTTTGAACAACGCTGAGGAAGATGAAAGCTGCATCTATTAAATCACGCCATATTTTATAATGCCTTTATAGCTGCTGTCAATTGGTATGAAAGTCAGAAAAACTGCCTGGCAGATGAGAACATTAAGTTCCTGGTTTCTGGTTCATTACTGAATGCAAGCAATCATCCTGTAACTGGAATGGATAATTGAAATGTAGAGCTATAGATTAGCTGAAATGTGAGGAGTGGCTTTTTTTTTTTCTATAAGCACCACCGATAAGCCCTTTCCATCTCTCCTATCAGGATTGCTCTGGACTGCAGGCCAGCCAATTAGCGACATCAACAGCTCATCTGGGCTGGAATGAGCCAGTGGAGAAAACTGACATTTTTGTGATCTTCGTTTCAAATGCTCTGTCTCTGTGCGTTTAATGTGATAGTCAAATTAACACAGAAAGAGGCTTATTTGGCAATCATCTTGTTCTGCTTTATAGTGATGATTGTGAGTAAAAAATGTATCCATGTAGATGTACCTTCATGTTAACAGCCAGTGTAGGCTGACTCTCCAGCTGGAAAAACAGGAGCAGTGAATCAGACCCGTACTTCATGATGGAGGGTGGCTTGAAGTACTCTCAGTAGAAAACAGGAGCACTGTTTCCTGTTCCATTACAAACACAACTAGGAACAAAAATAGGTTTGTTATGAAATGAGATATTCTGTTCTCCTTCGATGGGTACTAACAGAATGAAATTTATCCTAGACTTAACACAGCAGAAATATGCTTTTTAAAAATAGGAGGTATTGTCAGAAAGAACAAATTTCAGCACTGATTACAGAAGAATCACACACGGGAATACCTTTTCATCCAGCACAAAGGAACTTCAGAGACTCAATCTGTAAAGCTATAAAAATAATTGAAATCAGATGCTGAATTTAAGCAGAAAAATTTATTTTCCTTTGCCTGTTTTCAAATCATATGCTACTGTCTAGTACAACTCCGAGTGAACAAGAGACAGCTAAATATAAGCATTAATTCATTGCACTAGGGAAACTGAAGCAAAAACTGTCTTACTGCAAATTCAGACTCATTCTTTATCTTTTCTTCATAGGATGAGCTTTCGTTCTGCACTGTCTGAACAAATTTTTCACACACAACCACGTTTGCACTGTCACATTGACAATATGGACTTTGTTTTGAACAAGAGATTGAAATTCACTGCCTAGTCCTCAAACTTAATCAAGACTCTATAAAAAGATTAATAAAATATTGCTCAACTGACAGAATGAGATAATCACAAAAGTTTTCTAAATGTTTCGTTTTAAATGCTTTAAAAAAAAAAAAGTAAGAATTATCTCCACTTTGTTTGTTTAACAACAGGCTGTTCACAACACTGGTTCAATAAGATGTAGTGTGTTGGGTTGTCACTGCTGCAACACAGTCCTGCAGAAATCCAGCCAGCCGCTGCAGAAGCACTTCCAGCACATCGGCAATCGCGGTGGCACCCGCTGAGCAGCGGGCTCTTCTCCGGCTCCTTGGTGATCTCTGGGAGGGACCGATGCTGGTGACAGCAATATCCTGCTTGCTGTGCCCCGGAGGTGCGGTCAGATTTGCATTACAAGAGGTCTAGTGAGAATCTTGCTTTGCCAGCTCACGTTTTTTGTTGTTTCTCTCTTCTGACACCTTTTGTTTGCAAAATTCGTAAGGATTTGTGATTCACCTCATGCTGTTGGACATCAGTGTAAAGGTTCACGTTTGTTATTAATACAGAGATGTGGGCTGAAATACTGATTGCTGGTATACCTCTAATTTGATATTTTCTCTCTTCTGGATGCTTTAATAAGACCTAAATGACCAGTAGCCTAGACACCAGCTAAGGTCTTGCTCAGTTTTGGCCAGCGGGATACCAAGCTTTTCACTTCAAATAGTGCAGGCTCGGGGCACTGTCATCATTACATGGCTGACTTTCCACTGGCTTTTTAAAACGTTTTGTGCCCTTGACTACTTTGTAAGAGGGTTATTAAGGATTTCTTCCATTAGCAAAAGTGCATGCAGGTCTTTGAGGCTCACTGCAGCTCCTCTTGGGACATAACCCCTTCTCCGAAAGCCGCGGCTACAAATAATGACACGACCCTGGTAGCCCCTCAGTGATTTTAGGGAGCAGCAGGCGGAGGGGAGCTCCGAGCAAAGCCGTGACGGCTGGGCACAAGGACCATGCGAGCGCCCTGGCAGAGCCTCACACGCCTGACCGAGGGGCCAGGCTTTCCTCCGCGGGCGGAACCGCTCCCTTGAGGATAAACCAGCCAGCGCTGTGTGCCCGGGGGCAGTTATTCATGTATTTTGCTAATCTAACAATACCTGGTAAGTCATGATGATAGGTGGAAGTGGAGATGGGAGCAGCACTTGCTGCAGCTGAGCTTATCTGTCTCTGGGTTTGGGTACACACAAACAGAGCAGAGCTTTGAGAAGAGTTCATACTGTTAAACCTCTAAATTTCTTGCTGCTCCTGCAGGGTGGTACACTTACACTGAAAGTCAGGGCTGTCAGTGGAAACAGAAACTCTTAGAACCACCCTGACCCCTTAAATCCAAGGGCAGGATTTGTTACGCCTCTGCTCTGATTCTGTAGTATGAACCAAAGCTATTTAGGGTGCATTTCTGACAAACTACATTCTCTAAATTTAAAAAAAAAATTTACTTTTTTTCCTGGCAGCCTTGTTTGTCAAGCCTCTTCTTCTCTTTTTCTTTTTCTTTTTCTTTTTCTTTTTCTTTTTCTTTTTCTTTTTCTTTTTCTTTTTCTTTTTCTTTTTCTTTTTCTTTTTCTTTTTCTTTTTCTTTTTCTTTTTCTTTTTCTTTTTCTTTTTCTTTTTCTTTTTCTTTTTCTTTTTCTTTCAAAACTGTAACTGTATTTTTTGGGCATCTTCTCCTGCAAATTCGTTTCTTTCTTGCAACCCTGGTTCCATTTCTGACTCGTGTTATGTGTCTAGTCTGTGTGGCTGCTGCAGAAGAGATGCTCTGAGTAGTTTTTGTTTCAATCTATTTAATGGGGAGCTAAGCTTTTCTTATTCCTTTAAACTTTATAGACTGTGTAATAGTTCCTTCAAGCTCGACTGGCAGTGAGAAGACTGAAAGATTAACGCCAGCAGAATGTGTGTTTTCTGCACACAGTGGAACAGTTCACTGGAGGAGATGCTGCATCCTCGTGTCTGAAGCAAGGCTCAATGCTCACCAGCCCTGGCGTGGGCTCCTGGCCACTGCCTTTTCCCTGGGGCTCCCCAGTGTCCCCAAAGGCAGTTTGGCTCTTTCAGCATCAACCTTCGGGTGCCTGGCTAAGGGAGTCTGGCCTAAAAACCCAGACCCATTTCCCGCTGGGCAGTGAGCTGGGGTTTCCTTGGTGTGGCAATCTTGTCAGGTTGGTTTTGCTCTGAAGAGGTGTCAATATGTCACTGGGAGGTTTTCTCAGGTTCAAAGGGAGCCTGAAAGCCTTTCCATTACATTCAATAGTGTTTTGCTTTGGTTGGAGAGACAGAGAGAAATATTGAAGCCTCCTTGCAGAAAGTGTCACCCCTTTTTGCTCCATTACATATTCTCTCCCTTGGGTGATAAACTTGCAAATGGCCAGGACAAGCTGCATTGCTGTCTCAGACAGGCAGGAGTCCTTCCAGGGCATTTGCTAAGTAACTTCGTACTTTTCCACTTGTATAATTTCCATGGCATGTTCCTTACCCGGCTTCACACCATCTTGGATAAGGCTGCCCCTGCCAAGTCCTGAGGCTGCTGTGAACCAGGGCTGTGGCCTCATGGAAGGGAGCCCTCTGTCTAGAAGCATGTATCCTGGGTCTCTTAAACTTTGGAGCTTCTTTGAAGGACCTTTACTTCCTATTTAAAAATACTTGTAAGAGCAGGCTCATCTCTGACCCTTACCTGAAGAGCACTCTTGGTTACCACGACAATCTTAGCTTTTGGTGTCCCTGCCATATTGAGGGATGAGCCGGAGTGGCACATAACAAGAATGATGGCTGCAGACAAGAGCGATGGGTTTGAAAGGAGAATTTGAGCCTTCTTTTTATTTTCTACACAGAATTCTTTACTATTTTTTTAGCAACATGAAAGGCATGCTCTCACCTGCCCTTCACCAGGGCAACATAAAATGTTATCCTCAACCAGTCAAGAGCCCAAACTATGAAATGAGTTTCCCCATTTTGATTATTTCCAACATTATTATGACAGTAGATTAAATGTCAAGGACCCTGGGTGTTTTTATTAGTATCTATAATGAGTTGAAAGACATGTAATCACTTTATAGCGTGGGATTGGGTTCTCTATAGATAGCACAAGCCTGAATTGCTTTCATGATGGAAACCAGAGGCAAACTCAGACATACAGAAGTTGAGGTTGAATTGGGGGCTTCGGAAGGCACTAGAGTTTTCCTGATTTAGTGCAACCATAGATTTGGCCTTGGGGAGTTGGGTCATTTAAAGTTATAGTCTGCTGCCAGTGCTTAAGGATCCCACAAACAGCTGCTTCTTTCTTGAATTTGGGTGATTTAATGAAATACAGCACATGCTCTTCTGCTAGTAAAAGGAATACTTGTCTACTGCTGATTTTGTTTGCTGTGATTGCCATCTCATTCAATCCCATTTGCAGATGACATACAGCATTTAACTTGTTTCCCATAGCTGGTTCAGTCACCAAGGCAGGTTTGTCAGTCTCTCATCCATCTCTGTTGACCTCCAAGAGCATCTGTTCTGTCACTGTGCCTCAGTCTCAGTTTGGACTTGCAGATCTCAGTTTGCCACCCTAAGCTTGCTTCCCTTATGGTCACTGGAGAGCAGGAGGCACAGTCAGGATCTGAACCGTGTCTGTTGCAGGAGGAGGTGAACACAGGGAATGAGTATTTTATACAGTAATTAAGGATGGCTTGAAATACAGAGAAAACACAGGGTTTTCTTTGGTGCTTAACTAAATTACTAATTCTGATCACAGTCTTCAGGAACCCAGGAGGGACAAGAGTCAGCTCATGCTCTTGGCTCTTTGGCACCTGTGGTGCCCAAGAATAAACTGCTCAGCAGACAGAGTGCCCCAGGGCTCGGCTGCCAGGACTTTCTCTTTGCAGAGAAGCATTGTGTCCATATTTCTAACTGGAGAGGCAAATTTTGAGCTATCAGAACCTAGGAAATGGAATTATGCTTTCTCCTGGCTGTGGCTTTGCTAGGCTAGCTCTATCCTATGTAATTGCTTTGGCCAGATGCACCTGCTTCATTGCTGTTGTATCCATGATAGTGCTGTCAGGCCCTGGACATCACTCAGAAGATGGCAATGGACAGCTGAGATCCCACCAAGAACAGCAGCCTGAAGTGCAATGTCAGGGTGGCCAGGGCTTGCCTGCTTGCCCTCCCCTGCTCCCCAGCTTGGTGCTGTAAGGAAGTGATTCTGGGAGCTGTTCCTCTTGGAAAGCACTCAGCTGTCCCCACTCCACCCGTGCTGTGTGCAAGAAGGTGACCCAAAGGATGAGCCAGGAAGCTCTGTCTCTGGGCTGAGTGGGAGAAGGGGGCACAAGTAGCTACAGCTCCACAGCCTGGGCTGTGTAGGATGAACTTACCATGTGCCTTAGGCATATTCTTAACCACTAAATGATTATTTTGGTAGCCACCCTTAGGAGAGTCAGTCTCCTTCAGTGAGCTGTGTCCCTGCTTTCAAGGACAGCCAAAGTTTGAGGCCAAATTTGCCATTTTTTTCACTTAACAAGGAGCGCTCTGCATAGCCTGGGAAAAAATACTGTCTGCAGCCTGTGCTTTAGGAAGGAGAGTGTTCAGGGGTCACTCCTAAGGCCTGGCTACCTCCACCATAACATACAGCAACATCACAATGTTGATACTAGGCAGACAAGGTGCTCCAGTGACTTTCTAAGAAGGCTGAAATGTCACTTTTTTTGCAAGGGCAGGTTAGATTTTTATGTTGCCTGAAAATGGACAATAATCAAGACAGCTGGGGCCAGCTGCAGGACAGCTGGGAAATGCCTGGACCTCACAGGGCAGGGATAGAGCATTGATGGATTTCCCTGTGTAGGATGATACAAGGATACTCACTCAAGCTAACTGCTGCAGGAAAGCTCTTCCTCATGAGCAGGAGAAACATGAGACAATGAAGTTAAGAAGAGTAATGTGGAGATGGAAACAGAACAAAGGAGTATAACAACAGCATGAAAAGAGAAATATGTGTCTAGGTGATCTGGCAGACTGATGTGACGTGATCCAGACTTGGACTCTGCCAGATGGCTGAAGAGAGCTGGCATTATTAGTCTGTGTGAAGAAGGACCATATTTTCAAATCTGACTCAGTGCCTGGCAGTTCCAGGCTGAGTTAGAGATCATTTCTAGTCCTAGTGAGGACAGCTTGAGGAACAGGCTAAGGACAAGTTTCGTCTCAGTTTCCATTCTATCTGGTTCTCCCCGTCTTTTTGCCCACTTCAGCCCACTTTCCCTGCAATTTTCATAGGTTATTTTAGAAAAAGTTCTCTTTCTATGCACCAAATCGTGACTCATTTGAAAAATAACATACGGCACAAGCAGGTAACCCACCCTCAGGGGACTCAGAGTAGAATGAGGTAAAATAGGCACCTAAAGTGGTTTTCTAGATGGAAATTTTTCTTCCTTTCACCTAATCCCACAAGAATCTCTCTTCCAAATAATCTCGGGGTCTTCCCCATACCCTGGCCTAGGTCCTATCTGAGCCCTCCTCATCTGATACGAGTGGCCAAAGCCCTCACACACCTAAATCCAAGGCGAAGGGAGCTTTCCTTTCAGAGGCTACTAATGTAGTTCTGTTGTTTGACCAGTGGGAGGCCCTTAAAGACCATCAAGTTGTCAGACTCTCTAAAAATTACACTTGGGACTCATGTAGCCCTCTTTATCTGCAGACCTGCAAGTTCTTCAGAGATTTTTGAGGAACAGATCTGGTCCCAACTTTCCAGACTTGAGATATAGACAGAGGGGTGAGAGGACTTTGGAGTAATTGTGAAATAAGCAAATGACAGTAATTTGAGAGATTTTATAGAATATAGAAAAGGGTAATGTCTCTTCCCTCATAAACAGTAACATCATGTTAATACACTTTTATTGTTGCTTTCTTAAACATTTGGTTAGCCCTAGGAGTTTCTTAAGAAAACGAAACTTTACAGCAATTTCTTTCAGTTGTCCCCATGTGATGTTAAAAAAAAAAAAAGAAAAAGAAATTGTGAATAATCTCATTCTTTTCTGGCTATAGACAACCAAGTATTTAACAGAAGTATTTTGTCCTTTTCCTTTGAACAATTGCTTCAAACACTGAGCTATTGTTGTAACTTTCCAGATTACCTCCTCTGCTTTCTATTTGTTTTATTGGTACACGTTTGAAGCACAAACCCTTCTGTTCAAGGCAGTCCTCTTAGCAGCTGTGTTTTAACCTGGAAATGTCTCTGTAGCCTTTTGAACTGATTTCTCTCTAGTAAGGAATGAAAACCTGTTGGGAGTTACCATCTTCCGTAAATGGGCTGAACTTTGGTCTCAGCTGCATCCAGAAAAACCTTCCTGTGATCATATCAACCTCTCCAAGATCTGTGAGCCGCAGAGTATGTCAAACAAGGAAGACACCCTAGGATGAGTGCCAGATTTCCTGCTAGACAAAACATCCATATTTCAACTCTCACAAAAATATCAGTTTATCAAGATGATGGTAACATCCACATTGATCTGTTTGCCAAGATGGTATATTTTTATATTATTAGATAAATGGAAAATGCACAGGAACAGCATTACACACTATGAAAAAAATATACCCTGAGTGGAATAACAAAGAAGGATTGTAATTTTCCAAATCTCCCTCTGAAGGTATGTGAAATGATTTATGTTAGGAAAGAATATTTTTCCTTACATGCTCAGGTTATGATATAAGAATTCAAAGCTGTTGTAAATTTACAGAAATTGATTGATTGATACTTTAATTCCCTTCAGTCCTTATAGTCTCTGTTTGTGAAAACAGCCCTTAACTATTGGACTGTAATACTTACTGCTCCTGATGGCAGCCTCAGTTTGACCCTGATTTGATGGAATGTTGAATCCCCAAAGTTCATTAGCAGAAAGAAAAATGAGTGTTGCATTCATATTAGCTGAAGTGACTAGTCTGTAATGAATGATCTCTCTGGAAAATAGAGATCTGTTTTTGTTATGGTTTTAACCAACCACGTTTCACTGCTCCCCAACTTTTCCCATTCTGAGACTAGTGACATCCAGGCTTTTGTACATACTTGGCAATTGCAGCCTTACGTTTTTATTATTACATCCTTATTTTATTAAATGAGAGGCTAACCAAGAGAGTTACATGAGGCTTCTGTTTTCTATCGTCCCCAATCAAACTTTAAGAGTCAAAAAGGGTCTTAGAATATCCTGCTATGTTTCTTTAGCTTCCTACCTTCTAGTTCGCTTTACCACCTGTGCTTTTATGAGCTTCTCTTGGGAAATACAAGTCTTTCCAAGTAATATTTTATAATAAAACCCAAGAGTTGTTCTGGGGTTTTCCTGGCATAATTCTTTGTCAAAAATCTTGTCATATCCGATGCTTTTGTATCACAGAGACCTTCTCTTGGGTTCCCCATGTATATAAGGGCACAGATTACTCAGGAGTTCCCAACTATGCTGTTTTATCTGGTTCCACTGCTGATAGAAAGATGGAGTGATCTTGGTTTCTCTTGAATCCACTTGGTCCACTTCACGCAGAGGCTTACTGACCAAAAACCTAACCAAACAAAAACCCAGGTCCTTATATATAAGAATTCAGATCAGTCATACAGTAAAAATTAGGTCATTAAAAGAGGTCATTAAAAAGAAATCAGGCTTAATAATAGAAAGCCTGTGTAATAACTTGCTCTATTCTCCTTGGAAGTACTCAAGATGTGCCCAGAATTTTGAGCTGTGGTTAGTCTTGCAGCAGCATAGCCCTCTTCTCAACTCTGCCTTTGTTTCTGACAAGTGCTTATCTCCACCTTCCCTTCCTCTCAGTAATTTACAAATATTATTTGAGGATACAAGCACTCAAATCCTATCCAAATTAATCTTCTGCAGTGAATATAGGTGAGCTGATCATGTAAGAGCTGGTAATGCTCTTTGTGGGCCTGAGAACCTGGGATGCCTTACGGCTGCTGTGCCTCCATTCTCAGCCAGTGTTCCTGTCTGCTGTTTCCTCACTTTCTGCACCAGCCCCCTCACCAACACTACCTGGGCCTCAAATCTGCCATTTTATAAACGTTGCTTAAACAGACAAACTTGTGATTTAGATACATTACCAGACTTCTACAGGTGTGCTCAGTGCACACTAACAATTGCTTTGCCTGTGGAGTTGCCATTTTTGTCCCATCTCCTCCTGGGTGTGCCTGGGTTGCCAGGGTGCTGTCCAATGCAGGCTGGCTGCTGTGGCAGAGCACCAGCTATGAGCTACCTTCTAAAATGTCAAACAGGCAGCAGCCACCTTACAGGGATGGACACCTTGTCTTAAATAGATAAGAAGTCATCACAGCAATGGATGAAATTTTATCCCAAGAAAAAACATATCACTTGGCTGCAAAAAAAAATTGACAGAAAAAAGCATACATCATGGTCTTTTACTTTCTAACAGAGAGAAGAGTTGAGAAGGCTCTAGAACCAGTATAAACTATGTTTTAAACATGAATCTTCATCACCTCTTTTCTGTTTATCTTCTGCTTAAAGAAATCTAGCCTTTACTTTAAAGAGATTTTCAGTATATACTTTCTCTAAAGCATTCAAATCCTAAAGACTGGAAAATGTTCTAAATGAAATGCTAAGTCTCTTTATCTAACTTGTGTTTCACGCCAATGAGATAAATGTTGGTGGTTCTTTAAATACTTGAAATATATTTCAATCAGTAGATTTATAGTAGGTGTCTTTAAACAATGTTTCATTTAATTACCTCCTGATATCTTTTTTTATGTGATTGTAATATACAAAGAAATCAGCTGAATTTTCTAGTCAATATAACTGTTAATTGACAGTACATTAGCAAATACCTCACTGAACTCAGCCACAGCAATTTCTTCCCTGAGGTTTTAAAGAAGAAAGTCTATTGACTTGGAGAGAGAATGGGCTATTAGTCGCTGTAGATTCTGTTCAAGAACTAATCGGATGCTGCATTTCTATTCAAATGCTGGAGCTTAAAATCACTTCTCAGAAAATAATTGAATAAAAGAAAGTTATAGCTCTAAATCTACCAGATAATTTTCTGAGAGCTCTGGGCAATTTCCAGCTTTCCATCCTGCAGGCTGTATAAGCAGGAGCTGGTGGTATGAATCACATCAGCCCATAACTCTGCTGCTTGAATGAGAAGAGAGTAGCTTCAGCCACATCTGAAGGAGGCCCCAGGAACCCCCTCTCCATGGAAAAAGCAGTGCTGACAGGTTCCTCCAAACCAAGCAAAAAATACTTTCTTCATCTCCTGCCTCACGCTGACAGAGCTCATCCAGTTTCCTTGTTCACCTCTGCAAGGAAGGAAAAGAGGGACTCTTCAAGAGAGGAGAACAAGAGCAGCCTCCGTGCCTGTGATGACACCTGGGTTGTTCCTGCAGGGGTGAGGTGGAGGGGACCAGTGCTTCCATGGGAGAGAGGGTGTTTGGAGCATGTGGCACTGGAGGGGGGGAAGGTCCATGAGCAGAAATAACTAGATTTAGGAGCTTCCAGTAACTGCCCAGTGGCACCACAACAGGTTTGTGATAACTGTTTCCTTTTTAGACTTTCATAAGGCTTGTCTATACACCTATATGTTCAGCTTACTTCAAAACCAAGCGGATCACAAGGAGGAGAGCTTGCATCTTTTAAATTAATTTTGCCCTTACATAAGCTGTTGGATCTATGACAGTCTGAAGAACTCAATTGTAGTTTGAAAGATAAGGGACTTCAGTCCCTTTTGAAGGTCAACCTTCTCTCAAAAACCTATTCTCTCTTAGAAGTAGTTCAAAATGGGGCATATAAAAAGGGCAGAGATTGAAATAATTATTATTTCCTGCTTGTGATCTCTTTGTTTTTTTCTTCGGTTTCTTGATCCTTGTTTGCTAGAAAGTCTATTTAACTTGTCTTTAATTTTCATGGATGTGGTGGAAAGCCCAATACAAGAACAAAAAAGGCAAAACTTTCTATGATTTAGGATTGAAACCTTCAATTTACTTACTTTATTTATTTTTTGGGCAGTGTTACATGTTTACTGAGGAAATTATCTGGCACTCAGAACAGAAATACCCACTTTATGCTGTCACAGAAAGGTAGAAGCAAGTCAGCAATTGATTTTTTGAACAGATTAAGGTTCACTTATCACAGTATGAAAGAATAACAGAAATATTGAAAAAATGTAATTTGTGACTCCCACATTTTATGAGTCAAAGTTGTTTGAGCAGTTTCATCCTTGGGTCTTAAAAGAAAGTCACCTTTACATTAAGTCTGTGTTTTTTTCAAAGTATTTCTGTGTATACTCAAGGTCAGTACATATCCTTACATATACTGATATATACTTTGCACATGCCACTGTTTAAATTGTCACATTTAGTTCATAATCATCATGTTGACATGACACACTTATAATCTAACCACCAAGACAAATAGTCTGTGTAGCAGCCAAAACCAGATAAATGCTTTCTATATTAAATACAGGATTTATTTCTCCATATAACAATTTTCTCACCTTTATGTTTTTACTTTTTCCTTTTTTTTTTTCCAGGTTCTGTTTCAAGTACACTCATATGTACTTCTTCTGGTAAATATTCTTCTGGTAAATTCAATCTTCTCCATGCTAGTATTTTCAGAGAATATTCAAATCCTTAAATCACTGCATCAAAATCCTGTGACAATTTAAAGTGGTTCCAAACAAACCAGAAGCAAGTGGTCATTACCTGCATACCATTACCTGTATTGAAAAAGGGTGTTAATACTGGGAGAGCAGCTACCCCAAGGTGCAAGTCATATGATTAAAATAAGCTATAAATATGTTTCAAAGGATTTGGAAAACTCCTGCTAGCTTGTGTCCTGACATTCCTTTTATGTGCCACAGATGTTGATAAACACTTTCAACAGAGAAAGAAAACACAGCAGAAATAAAATATTCTGTAGTCAGGTTACAGAAATGGTCAGAAAAACTAAAACAAAAAGTTTTTCACAAGTAAACTGTTATTAATGTACAGTTTTTTCTCCTTTCCTTTCCTTTCCTTTCCTTTCCTTTCCTTTCCTTTCCTTTCCTTTCCTTTCCTTTCCTTTCCTTTCCTTTCCTTTCCTTTCCTTTCCTTTCCTCCTCTATGTGTCTAACCTGTAATTGCACATGCAATTTCCAGATTTGAAAGTGATGTAACTGTCTTGTGTCTTAAAAAATAACCAGGAAATAGTGGCTGTTGGTTGTGCTACTGCATAATTCTGAAAATATTTCTTAAAAATAGGCTTAATCAGATTTCTACAGCTGAGTATGCCAGACATTCATCTATCAACATATGCAGATTTGATTATCTCAGGTGAAATCCCCTACTAGCATGGAATTTACATCACAGAGTATTTCTGCATTCTGTGGCTGGCACATGTAATGTCAGATGGAAATTGGTGTGCCCAGCTTACTGATCCTAGCCCTACTGCCCCCTACAAAAGGGTGTTTATGTAACACTGAAGGTATCTCATTACATCAGCACTACGCCGAAGTACTGTCTGCATCGTATTGCAATTTTAGGTTATTTTTTAAATCTTCCATTATGCCTAAATAAAAACATTCTAGTCTGTTATTTTCTGAAGCACAAGATTGTTAGTTATTAATCTAATGCATATGTTTCCTGCTTATCAAGAAAAATGTTGCTATACCACCAATGTTGTTTTCAAATCAGTAAGGCTGAAAAATAGCTGATGGCTGTCAGCTGCTTTGTCTCATTACTTTTTACTTGTTCTTGTGAGAGAAACATTTTCTTGGGGGTCAGTATAACTCGTATTTCCAGTGTCTATGTCTGTGTGCCAAGATTCAGTGTGTGCCCAAGACAGCTCCTGCAGCCTCCCGAAACCTGCCCAGCTTTGGACCTGCCACCAGACTCACAGCAATAGTTTTCTTTCCATAGTGGCAGAACACTGTTCTCAAGTCTGTCAAGGCTTCACCTTGGAGGCTGATCAGAGGTTGACACGCCAGGTGCTTCTCACACAAACATCTCTGAGCACAGAGTTCCAGGTGGGACATCTTGCAGCAGCACCTGGAGCTGTGCTCATCCTCTGGGGGTAACACTGCTGATAAAATGCTGCTTCCCATGGTTCCCACTGCTTTGAATGGGGACCCCCCTGAGGCACTCTCCTCTGCCACTGTCTCCAAGGGGTTTTGGTCTTTCTGCTCTGGGTGAAGAAAAGTCCTTCCTCTTCCCTGCTAGTGCCCCAGTTCACACTGCTCCATCCCCAAAGGGGTTCCCAGGCCCTGGGATCCCTTGGGTGCCCATCCTTGTGACCCAACTGCCCATAAGATGCAGAGACAGGGGACAGCGTGTAGTAGAGGCTCCTGGAGGAAATGCTGAGTATCTTTGGGGGCAGGAGTGTGAAGTGTGTGAAACACCTGGTCTGGAGGAGAGAAGCTTGCTGGCCACAGGGCCAGGTCAGGGAAAGCGCTTTCCTGTAGGTGAGCAGGCACGAGGCTTCTGCTGGCCCAGCATTATCCTATCCTCACAGAGAAAGGGGTAATTCAGATAAGTATTTATTTATACAACAATGGATGCAGATTACGATGATGTTGGGCTTCCCAGGGGGTGAGTAGTGTCGAATCACAAGATGAAACACTGTGTGGAAAACACTGTGCTCATGGCGTGGCCACCTGCTGCTGCTGCTCAGTTTATAACCATAACCTCTGCCAGTATTTCTGCCACTTCAAATCACAGCCTATGCTGCGGGAAGCCAAGTGGTTTTGCCTTCCCAAAACTGTACCTCTTCAGAACCACCCTCAGCAGCCTCAGCTGGCTCTTTCCGTGAGTGCTGGCTCACTGATGAAAATGCACCTCAGCGCTGCCAGTCACACCCTCCTTTGCGGCTCATGCTGGTTTTGCCTGACCCCCTCCTCTGTGTTACAATCCTTATAGTCATATTTGGCAGATATTTCCCTTAAACTTAATCGCACCTACCGTATATCATGTATATTTTCTCTTATTAGCCTGCAATTTGCTGCTGTCTGGCTGTGTCCCAACAAGATGATTTATGCCCCAGAAGTGTCATTACCCTTGCTGAGAACTGACATTTCGTACTGTTTTAGCTTCAGCTCGTTGAGCTGAATTTCAGGTGTGCTTTAGCTCATCATCACACCTCAGACTTAGCTGAACAGCAGCAGAGGTATAGATCTGTATCAGGTACAAGCCTGAAAACACCTCAGTGGGGTCACCTCCGGTCCCACAGCTGCAGGGCCCTCCTATTGCAGGCTGCTCCCTCCTTCCTGCTTCTTCTGTTTGAGCTCAAACGCTCTAATTTGCACTTTGGAGCCACACAGAGCTCCCCTGCTGGGCTGGCTTTGGCTGGAGTAATTTCCTTCATAGTAGCTAGTGTGGGGCTGTGTTTTAGATTTGCACTGAAAATATGGTTGATAATATACAGATGGTTTTGTTATCGTTGAGCAGCATTTGCACAGGCATGATCTTTTCTGCTCCTCACCCCAACCCAGCAGAGAGAGGGCTGGGGGTGCACGAGGATTTGGGAGGGGACACAGCCAGGCCAGCTGACCCCAGCTGACCCCAGGAATATCCCACACCACGTGGCATCATGCTCAGCCTACAGAGCTGGGGGAGAAGAAGGAAGGAGAGGATGTTCAGAGATACAGCTTTGTCTTCACAAGGCACCCTTACACGTGATGGAGCCCAGCTTTCCTGAGGGTGGCTGAACACCTGCCGGCCCATGGGAGGTGGTGAATGAATTCCTTGTTTTGCTTTGCTTGTGCAAAGCTTTTGCTGTACCTATCAAACTGTCTTTATCTCAGCCTACAAGCTTTCTCACTTTCACCCCTCTGATTCGGTCTCCCATCCCACTGCAGTGAAGTGAGTGGCTCTGTGGAGCTGAGCTGGGGTTAAACCACAACACCTGCTCCATTTCTAATTTCTGTGAAAAAGTTCAGATGTTTGCCTAATGCCAAAAAGTTAGCTATCAGAAGTATTATTGCAGTGCACTGTACATCAGAAGGTGAATTTATGGAGGAGCTCTCCCTTATAAGGCAATCCATACCATGACCTGATCTCCCAGAGAATTCTCTCAATTAAACAATGAGCCTGATAACCACATATATGTCCTTCTGACCCATGGATGCCCAAACCCTACCCCCATGCCACTGACATTGCTTTGAGGTGCACATCTTTTAGGCTTCAGGCTTGAAGGCAGGATACTGTTTCGAAGTTACAAAGTTGGTTCAAGACCTCTCCAAAAGTCGTTGGTTTCAGTGAAGGTTGGGTTTGCACACATATCCAAGGAATCTCGGAATAATTACAAAGCCTGGATAACCTGAACATGTGTCAAGGTTTGAAAACAAACCAGTGAGAGACTGCAAGTCAGAAATACAATTTAATAGGAAGAGAGAAAAAAAGTAAAATAAATGCAATAGTACAAAAAACCACTGACAGAGGCAGAATACAACCTGACACCCTGTCGGGCAGGGTGTTGGTAGCAGTCCGACTGAAGTGGTCCTGTTGAAAATAGTGATCCCATAGAAGGGTCTGGTCTCGGAAGGTCCAGCGGTGGCTGTGTAGCTCTCGTCCTCTGGGAATCCAGTGGAAAAGGCTGCTGGTGGTGTTCGAAATCTCACCTTATATCCAGGATGGAATGCTTGGTTCCTCCCTCTGGGCGGAGCAGCTCACAATGGGATGATGTAATTTTGTCAGTCATGTGGCAAGGCCTTGATGGGCCATTAACAGAATATTGTCTGGAATGGGTTATCTATGAGTCATGTGGCAAAACCGTGATGAGCCCATTAACAGAAGACAGTCCGGAGGGAGAAGGCAAAGAACACCACCCACCTGGTTTGAACAACTCATGTAGATGGTAATAGAATACACTGCAACCCAGGACAACATGTTACAATCTGGAAGACACACCTTGGAAAGCACATTGTCCTGGTAACCGTCAGGTACCCTGCGCAATTCAGAGTGCCTCAGCTGGCTTTTCTTGAAATTGGACAGGACATATTTTTATCCTAAGCCTGTAAAATTTCAGACTAGAAACACAAACAATGTAAGAATTGATTATTCTTCTCTAAACCAGAGAGAAAATACAAATTATTATACTTCTCAAGAACAGACAATCCATCATTTTCACCAAAATGTTCAAGTGATTCATCACCCAAATAATTTGATATCAAAGACTTTGCTTCTGATTTAGAATAGTAAATTTACCTTTAAGTCCAAAACTTTTGAATTGAATTAAAAGTCTTTCTTCAGAGATTGATGAAATGAGGTATGTGGGCAGTTTGACAATTCTGTAATATTGTCCAAATGGGAAATTCCATCTTCCTGCTGAAAACCTTGTCTTCATGAAAAAATATTATGCACAAATTGAAAAAGGTTTAATCTATGGTGTTTTCTTATATAAAGTTAGGATAGATAAGAGGAAACAACTGCATTTATATTGACTGTGAAACAAATTATTATATCCAATCTTTGGGGATATTTATGTTTGTATTCTATTTCATCATATCTATAAATATACTTAATTACTTTTCTGTCAGAAGGACATGCTACCCTGCAAAACAACATTAAAAAAACCAAACCAAACCAAACCCCACCATTACTAAAGATGTTACTAGGACTACAGCTGTGGACACATTTTTTCCTCATAAATCTGCTAAATAACAGATATGATGCTCAACAAAAAGTGTCGTAAAATTTATTTTCTGATATCATCTAAAGTCTACTCAACAAATCTACACTTCTGTAGGACTCTGTGAAATTGCATTGAGGTTTTCATGTACTTTCCCAGACCAAAAATGCATCAACATAAAACAGATGACAGCAGAAGTGTGATTTTCCCAGATATGATTTATTAGGTCTTGAACTTTATAACACAATAAATCTGATGCCAAAGGAGAACCGGTTTATTTGACATGTTAATTCCTTTTTATCAGTAAGTCAGTCCGTAGACGGGGCTAGAACATCTTTGTTATGAGCATGGAGTATCTTAGAATAGTAATGGATGTATCTCTTCTTATTTCTTTATGTGGAGGGTTTCACCTGGTCTGTTCCTTGGTCCCTTAAAGGTATCAGGACAATCAGTTTTCGCTCCTCTCCTTTTGTCAGTGTCTCACCTGAAACCTCAGAAAAAAACCCCAAACATTTACTTGAGTGCACATCCCTTTCGTTGTCCCATCTCCCTTTGGTCAAAGTAAAGTCAAGTGTCTGGTGTTGTCGATCCACAAACTTCACAAGTTTTATGACATCTGTTGCATAAAACATTTTCCATTCTTTAAGTTTTCACTCTCTTGTTTTTTTGTAATTATACTTATTGTACTAGTATTCTGTTGTCAGGGTTCTTATATACTGAAAGACATTTAGAAAAACAAAAGTAACGTCTTAAGGCACAAGGTCACATTTTGTCCGGACAAAACCTATAGCAAAGCCTCTTGTGCTCTTTACAGGCAAAGAGACTTGGTCTCACTGCTTACCCCCTGCCTAGGAAGCAGGTGTTGTTTGTTGTTGCTTATTGCAGAAAATCTCAAGATTAAAATACAACACAATCTGCTGAGTGTCAGACCAGTCACTGTTCTGGGGCTGAGAGGAAAATCTCTCCCTGTGACCGCACCCGCCTAGGAAACCTTTTCCTTCCTGCCATCAACCCTGAGATCCAGTGTTGTAATTTTAGTAGTCATACAATATGTTGTATATATAAAATACTAAAATATTTATTATTTAATACATAGTTATAGACATATTAATTATAATGGATTAGATGTTGTCCAGTGACAAATATTCAAGCTTTGATTTTGACATTTGTGGTTGAACCTTTTCATATCAGCTGGTGATGTGGAGGTAATTTCCCCCTTTTCCTTCCTTCATTCTCTGCTGGAAGAAAAAGTGTAAACTGCAAGTCTGGTACTCAAATTAACCATATGAGAAATAGAGGCAGAAAATAAAGCTGGGGCTCCCCAGAACAAGCTCAGTGATGTGACTCCTGTGTCTCTGATATGTATAAGATAGCTGTCAAAAATAAGCAGTTTGATGCAGTTCTCCTGGACATAAAAACATCACTCCATTGGGAGACACTAACATCAAAGCTAAGAGCAAAATTAAGACAAATGTAACTATAATAATATTAAAAAAAGATAAGGTTGAAATAAATATGAAGATTTTTTTGTTTTTTCCACTTGTCCTTGGTAATTTCTTGAGTCACACTGGGAACAGGGACTAGGATATAGTGACAGAAACCTGCCAAAGACAGAATTTGGTTTGGTTTTATGTATTTCCCCTAATAATATGACAATTGTTTAAAGTTACTAACAAGGCATCAGTAAAAACCCATGGAGAGATGAGTTGACATTTTATAGCTGTTGTGAGAAAATAAAAACAGAACTCCCCAAAGTGATTAATAATATTACCTGCCTATGTAATATGAAAAAAAAAAAATCCCTTGCTCATGAGAAAAAGCAAGAAGCACCCTCCCAAGGTGTCCAGCTCTGACAACAGGGTTCCTGGTGAACACTTTTCAGCTGATCATGTAAATGTCCTGGGAAAGAGGAGATGTTCTGCCAAAGTCACGGTCTTCACGAGGTGTTTAGGAACACGCTAATTTCCTCCGGCAGGTGTGATCTCTCCTTCCTCTTTCTCCGCTTTGTGTTTGAGGTGGCAGATTGCTTTCAAAGGCAGATAGAATTCCAGTCTTCCCACCTGCTACTTGTCTCAGGCCCTGTGGTTTGTGCCATATGTTCTTAAAAATACGGTTGTCTTCCAAACCAATTGGGGCGAGGCCAAACTCAACTCCAAACATGTTCCTCTGGTGCTTTTACTTTTCTTCACACCCGGTGTGAACTGTGATCCTCCCAGCAATTCACTGTGTAGCATTCAAGTTTCTCCCTTTTCTAAGTTTAGGTAAAAGTAGCACATCTTTTCCTCACAGCAGTGAAAAAACATAAGAGGAGATGCAGCAGGTAAACTCATCTGCTCCCAATATGGGTTTCTAAGCTCCAGATTTCTCTTTGATCCAGTGTCCCAGACACCTCTCCATGAAAGACTGGTACTTGCATCTGCCCTTGGGCGAGTGTATTGCACCTTTGACAGTGAACTGAAAAACCAAGAGATACCTGTGATAGGGCTTTTATGGGAGGAAAAAATCCCACACAGAGAAAACTCTGCTTTTCAATCTCAAACCCAGCTGTTTCACACACCTTTTTACCAGATAATTTTTTTATCTCAATGCTTTTCTCTAGTTCAACTGTTTTCAGGTATTTAAACAACTTATAAAACAAACAAAAAGAAAACAGTCTTGCCCATAGCAGTGATCTGTGTTAAACTGAAAAAGAATAGGCTGTCTAAAATGAAAATTGGTAGTTAGTGGTCACGGCTCAAATACTTCTTAGAGGGGAGCATTTGGCATCCTTGTTTAGCTCAGTTGTATGTAAACATAATGGTCTCCTTTCTGCCTTGATATTCCCTGCAGTGCAGTCAATAACCCATATCATTCTCCTACATGACTTTTGTTTTCACATCAATCTGATGCTCAAAAGCAATATGGACCCCAGTTACAAAACCTTCACTGAGAAAAATGAGCAGTGCTGTCATATACTTTAGGCTCGCTCAATTAGACCGATCTCAAACTGTTAAAAGCTAGTTAAATCTGGGGAGCTGTCATCCTGCTCAAGTCACTTAAGCTTCTGGGATGAAGAATGAATTTGATAAAACTGAGACAGTTATTGCTCTTCAATTGCTCTGCTATTTTTTTTTAAATCTTCCTAGGGAACGACTCTGTTGCAATCGAAGAGATTAAAATATTTAATTGGCAAACAATACAACGTATAATGTATTATCACACTGACATAAAAAAACAGATGTTAAACTTTTAAATTCCTTGCAAGATGAGTAGAAAAGAAATTTCTAGGATCAGAAGAGATAGCTCAAAGTGGAGTGGTTCAAGAAATCTTACAAAAAATTATAGAGAGAATAATAGGCAAACAGGACTAGATAGCCTTCTTCCCTTTATTCTCAGTGAAATCAGATCTGAAAATCCTAAACTAATCCTTCTAGGTGTGTATCTCTCTTAAACCAGTCTTGTTACAATGAGAACAGAAGGTTCCAAACATGATGACAAATTTTAAGAAACACCAAGAGAAACAAATTGTTGCAGATTGCCGCTTTGATGTTTTCTCTGCCAAGAATGCTGTGATCATAGAATTATAGAATATCCTGAGATGAAAGGGATCCACAAGGATCATTGAATTCAACTCCTGACCCTGAGCAGGACAGCTCCAAGGATCACACCATGTGCCTGAAAGCGTTGTCCAAGTGATTGTGTAAAACCCTGGCCCACTGGGTGGGTTTAGGGGAAGGTAATTTGATTTACTCTGGGCCGTGCATGGGAGAAACAACAAAAATCTCAGGAGGTTCAATAACAAACAACTTTTACTTGCAAACTTCAAAGCATCCAGACAGAACAAGGCACTTAGCAAAGCATTGACTGGACTTTTGGGTCAGGTTTACAATATATTTTGAGGAGAAAGTGGTAGGAAAAGAAAGGAAAAGGAGGGAAAGGGGTGGATAGTCACCACCCTAGGATCCACCAAGGTGGCAGCAGCTTTTAAATCTGGGGTAGCATCTTGCTGTCCTTTTATGGGATCTGGTGGCCTGGGCATTGCTCCCAGGTGCACCTGTGCTAATTTCAGCACCAGTCTGGCACCTGCACTTTACACAGAGCAGAATGTTCAGGGCTTGTGGTGTTCTCATGCAGTCAGCCACCCGAAGGATATTATGGTCCTAAACAACCCCTGACACATATTCATGCCAAAAAAATTGGTAGACTCTTGGATAAATACGATGAAATTGGGGAGAGTCAGAATTTTGCAAATTTCAAAATTTTCCACAGTGAAAAATTTCTTTCCTTACTAGAATAGTGTATAAGGAGTCAGTAAAAAGACACGTCGATTTCTGAAGAGGTTTTAGCAAGTTGGACCCTGAGGTTAGCTCAGCTGCTCAGAGTATGGTGCCAATAACACCAAGGTCATAGGTTCAATCCCTGTACAGACCATTCACTTAACAGCTGGACTTGATGATCCTTCTGTGTCCCTTCCAACTCAGAATATTCTTCGAAATCAGAAACAGTTCTGTGAAATTTTCGTCACAAAAGATTCTGCAAATGGTTGTAAGAGGAAAGTGTTTTTCCAGATTAAAAGATTGTTAAAGGACAGGAATAAAAGGTTAAAAATAAAAATGTGTCAGTGGCAACTTTCTTATGCAAGTGTTTGAGGAGCCAACATGGAGAGGTTCACCAGCAGGGAGGAGCTGGTGGGGAATGTAGTACTCCAAGGCAGCCTTGGCTGCCGTGACCACGAGATGGTGGAGTTTGAGATGCTCAGGGCAGCAAGGAGGGCACGCAGCAAGCTCCTGGACTTCAGGATAGCAGACTCTGGCCTCTTCAGGGACCACTTCAGGGACCCACTCAGTAGAGTCCCATGGGATAGAGCCCAGAGGGGTAGGAGGGGCCCAAGAATGTTTACTGATATTCAAGGATCACCTCCTCCAACCTCAGAAGTGAGGCATCTGACAGGAAATCAGGTAAATATGCCAGGAGGTCTCCGTGGATGGATAAGGACCTGCTGAGGAAACTCAGAGTGAGAGTTGTGGTGCAGTTGCCAGGCTGCAAAGGGATCCAGAGGGAGCTTGACATGCTTGAGAGGAGGGCCAGTGCAAACCTCACGAAGTTCAACAAAGGGAAGGGCAAGATCCTGTTCTGCAGCAATGCCAGACACACCTACAGGTTGGGTGGAGAAGTGATTGAATGCAGCCCTGTGGAGAAGGACTGGGGGTCAATGGTTGACAAAAAGCTCAATATGAGCCAGCAGTGTACACTTGAAGCCCAGAAAGTCAAATGTGTCCAGAGTTACATCAGAAGGAGTGTGGCCAGGTCATGAAGGAGGTGATTCTTCCCCCCTGCTTTGCCCTTGTGAGACCCCACCTGAGGCACTGTGTACAGTTCAGGTGTCCCCAACATAGGAAGGACATGGAACTGTGGGAACAAGTCCAGAGGAATGCCACAAAGAGAACTGGAGCACCTTCCCTAGGAAGATGGGCTGAAAATGTTGGGGTTGTTCAGCCTGGAGAAAAGAAGGTTGCCTGGAGGCCTCATAGCAACCTCCCAGTATCTGAAGGGGACCTCCTGGGAAGTCAGAGGGATTATTCATCAGGAACTGGTTATAGGACAAGGAATAATGGGTACAAACTGGAAGTGGGGGAATTTAGGTTAGATATTAGGAAGAAATTAATTTCGTTCTCTACCATGAGGGTGGTGAGATACTGGAACAGGTTGTCCAGGGAGGTTGTGGATGCCCCAACCCTGGCAGTGTTCCAGGCCATATTGGATAAGGCCTTGATCTAGTGGGAGGTGTCTCGGTCCATGGCAGGGGGTTGGGACTAGATGATTTTTCATGTTCCTTCCGAACTGTAACATTCTGTGATTCTATTATTATTGAGAAATTGGGTAATAAAATAGCAAATGAAATTAATTGTTGATAGGTTGCAAAGTAGGACACATAAGGAAAACCAGCTTTCACTGTAATTACAAAGTCATGAGTTCAAAATTAGCTGTTACCATTCTGATAGGGGGAGACAGAAGCTATAAAAAAGCAGCTAAAAGTAGCTTAAAGAAGGTGTGAAAATCCACCAATTCCGATTAAACACACACATGAGTTTAGGACATCCCTAAGTCATGGGTTATTGAAAGGATGCATGAGTAGGAAAACACAATACATCTCCCCTCTTTCTTACATGATTTGCTACAGCTTTTGATATTAGTTTGCTGTACTGACAGGACAATGGAGTAGCTGGACCTGTAAAAATGCTCTTATGCCCATAAATAAATATATTACTAACAGATATTAAAAACCTCTCCAAAACACAGAGAAAAAAAAAAAACAAAACAAAAACAACAAGAAAAAGAGTATGTGGTGTATTGATCTGTACAACTAAGCATACAAATTTCTGGTGTTGTGCTCCGAAGAGGTTACATATGCTGCCAGCACTTATTAAAATAAATAACCTTATTAATACAGGCAATCTGACAAATATCAAGAAACGGTCGCTCCACTAAGACTTACAATTCTGCATCAGCTGGCTATCAGGATGCTTGGCAGAGTTTCTGTGATAATTTTTCCCTATAGTACAGTAACAAATGGGATGCTCAGAATCAATTCATACAAAGAGAGGCCAGATGATTTCCAGTGGGGTTGAAAGACAAAGTTAATGTTGCATAAAAGAATAAAAATGGGAACCTTTTAAGTAGATATTTAAGTGCAATGAAGTTCAGAGGGGGCTTTAAATCCTGTCTGACGTTCACTTTGCATCCACGAATTGCCGGTTTTGGTACAGTGACAGTAGTTTTGCTGGCAGGAAGACTGGAGCTCACAAGCAGATTTGTGTGACTCGTATGGTCCCTCAGTCAGTTCATGTGTTCAAATGCTGTGACATTACTCACAGAAGACTGAATCCCAAAGTGCTCCCTCCAACCAGTTTCTCCCTGGCTCCCTATGTGAGAAGATTTTAAGAAGCCGCTGCCCCTTTGCAGACATTGTTAGAGACATGGAGGGCAGGGAAGGCACTGTGCCTCTTCAGCAGTGGGGACAAGAGACGTGTGGGCACCACGTGTGAGCTGAGCTGTCTGCCAGGATGGGACAGCAGATGAGCAACCCAGCACCAGCCAGCCCTCCTGAGCAGAGGTTCTTCTGGAGGCTTTGTTAACAGGTAACAGTCAGGCATTATGGTTTTTATTAGGCACTCTGATCAGGGTAGGTCAGGGTCAAGTTTCAGTAAGGATTTCAACCCCTCCTACTGTTGAAACATCTTGGAAGGACTGATGTGATGAGCTGAAAGGCAGCAGAAGTTTGGGAGAGACGAATGTTGAGCGCTGGGGTTCCTTGAGCACAGGCTAAAAGAGATGGAGGCTGGCCCTGATAAAGTAAAGCAAACTCATGGTGCTTGAAGCAGATCAAACCAATCACAGAAGAAACAGCTGCCAATGCAGTGCTTCATTACAACAAATGGACACATTTTAGAAGCACGTCTGAGTGGAAGAGGTTGAAAACAACAGCTGTATTATTGTGTGGGTGCTATTTTTGATCATCAAGAAGTAAATATTCATTGTGCCGGAATGTCACTTAATTCTAATTAAATCAGTATCTTAAAAGAAGCTGCTGCATCTTGTGGTGCATCAGTTGCTAAGTAATCCCCAAGAGGGTTTCTGGGTCCAAAACCCAGACTGAAGTCTCTGTCAGTGTTAAGATATTTCAAGTAACCAGACTGACTCATACGTGGGGCAAATGACACTGAAGTAATTTTATTAAATATGAAGTGAATGTTTTTTTCACAAACCCCAAATACCCATCAACATTGCTGCAAAGTGCTGGATGGAATTGCAGTCTGATGGAATGCTGTGGGTGGAGTGGGTGCTTCAGACAAAGTTTGCTAAAGAAGCCCTCTGCTTGAGTCTGAGGTGCAGAAAGGACTCCTTGGTGTATGTAAACTCCTTCCTAGAAAGGGGTTTAAATGAAGTATGAATCCTTCCTTAGCCTTAGATTTTGTTAACAGTTTAGGTTTTGCAACTTTGTCCTGCAAGTTTAATGATGGCAAATCAGATATTTCTGAATGATGAGTTATTAAGACAAATGAACAGACAGAAGATCTTAATTAGATTAATTAATTATTACACAGTATAAAAGCTAAAACCACTAGTTGATATAACATAAAATGCACTATACTAAAGCAATTATATATTAAAGTTAGCAAAAATCCCATTAAGTAGAGTTTGATGTATCTCACCACACTCCAGCTATGGAATATTTCTTCTTTCAGTCCCTGGGATGTAACTGTGGAGAGATGTCCCACATCCACAGGAGAAAGCCCATAAAGCATGTGGAAGAATCTGACTGTACGGAAAGTGGCCAAGCAGATAAACTTTATCAGGGCAAAGCATCCTGCTACATGGAACGGCCATAGGTCCCAGTAGTTTGGGAAACACAGGTGTAGCCTGGCTTCTGCCACCGCCTTGGTGATGGATCTGGAACATGACAACAGGCATGACTTCCCTTTTCCATGACCTTATCCCTTCAGGGAAAAGGCTCTTGGACTGGATTTGCCTCACCCTGCTGAAGAAATATACACCTCAGTTGGTCATCACTAAAGTCCCTTGAAGTTACAGAGGGAAAATTGCACATTTGGGATTTGAATTGCCTGCTCTATTTTAGCTGTGCATGATAGCATGGGATTATTCTCATGAGAGCCTGTTTCTCTCTGGTGATGATAAGGGAACTGGAGAGTGAATAATTCGATGTCTTTTCCATGCATGTGTCAGTCTGAGCAAAGGAGTCCCACTCTCACTCTTTGCCCAGCAACATTCCAATGTCAGCAGTTCTCAATGTCTGTAACACAAATCGTGGAGTAGCTCAGGAACTGGGTTATATTTTTTTTCACTGTGTTGAAAAGCATGAATTTCTCAGTCATGAAACTTTCAGAAGGAATGTACTAGTTGTAGAAACTTGCTTTGGGGATGTTCTTCATGTCCAAGATGCATTGTAGGTGAAAATACGCGTGATTAACACAAACACATCATGAACTGACCCATAGCCCAGGGATCAGCACACTTTTATTTAGGAGTTGGGTAGTTTAAATGAAATTCAGGCCTCAGCTCTGCTGGACCTTCCACAACATGACAAGTGCCCTGGCCACCAGACAGCTAAACTCTAGATAACTCTATCTATCAGCTAAACAGATAAACTCTGGCGTGTGTGCATGAGTGCATGTGTGTGTAAAATCATCATTGAAGAGAGTGAGCTTGCCTTTGATCTATGGCTGCACTCCAGTGGGAACACTACTTCAATAAATATAGAACTGAAAACTGAACACAAATTTCAGGATTTGACCTTATATGCATGTGGTTAATTCATATACACTTTCTACAGTAGGATAAGAAATAATTAGATGCAGGCTGTTTTATAGGAATCAATAACTGACTTGGAAGAGTCAATACTCCAGAGCACAATTTATACCTATTAAGCTGAGTCTGCCTGAAGCATCCTCTTCTTTCATCATTATTGTTTAAGCAAATGAAAATGAGGATCGAAAATAAGAACCTTTTCAGGTTGCTAAAATGTGGCACTTGTGAAGCAAGCCACTTTACCATCTGGTCTTAGAAGAAATGCTATTTAAATGCAATATGCAATAGTGTTTGTGCAGTGCTGTTTAATTGCAGGCAGGTAATTGCATCATACCAGGTTGAAAATTCATGCTGTATTTTTGGTAAAAAATCTCTTTTTCCATTCTTTTGCCTGCAGCAGTATAATATGCAAATTTCCTAGAAATTTCTATTCCTACAAATTTCCTAGTTTTCTGAACATTGTCTTCTCCATCTCGGGATGCACCAGTACTCTTGGTTGGTGTGTTTTACAAAGAATGCTTGAGACAAGAGATATCTATTTTTTTTTCCCATACAAATCGGTTAGTAAAGAATTTGAATCATACTTCTTGCTTTATTTCCTAGGAGAATAGACCTTGTGGTATTGCATTGTTTTCTGCCCTTTTCACCCCTTCCCACAAGCAAACATGAAATTTGCTGTCAGATTTCAACAAAATTTCACTTCAGTTGAAAAATCCGTATTTGAACCTTGTACTACCATTCTGCTCTTGGAACTCACCATCTGACAAATTTTACTAGGTATTTTCTTTGCCCCTGCCCTGCCTTCTAACACTGCTGAGACTTCAGGATTTCTGGGTTTTTCATAAAATAGTACTGGGAGAAGAAAAGCACTGAAGAGAAAAAAGATGCTGCAAAGGCAGGACCGAGTAAAGCCAAACATGGTGCCTGCCTCCCTCTATGCCAAAACCATGGATTGCTGGGATTTTTGGAATCTCATCTTATTTGCACAAATAATTCACCTCTAGCCAAATATTTTACAATAACTGTAGACTGTGTGTAGCTGGTTTTGCTCCCTGTTTAGCCTGTCTTTATCTGGCTAACTTGGTGGGACTGCGAGCCAGGTGTGTCTCTTTCTAGACTCTTTGGTTGTGATTCCTCTTATCCAGCCAAAAGTGAAGGTTGAATTGCCCTCAGAAAGCATCTGTTTTCCTAGGGAAGCCTAGGGAATACAGAGAGCTGGCTTAGCCTAGATATGTTGCCCATAGTGACCATGATGCTGTGATGATGCACATGAAGAAATCCTCTGGGGGAAAAAACCCCAGGGACTGTCTTTGAAGACATGTAGGAGTGGAATTTAATTCTGTGTTTGCAGAGTCATTTCTTGGTTTCATCTCTGCCACAGATTACTATGGAGCTTAAGGAACAGATATAGAAGATTTAAAAATTACTGAAAATATTAAATTTGAAAGGAAAAAAGTTATTAATAGGTCTTCTAATCACTTGTTGCACCTGATAAATCTCTGTCTCCCTTTAAAATGTTAAATTGACTGAAGAAGAAAACCTCATCCCTTGCACTATCTGTCAGCCAAACCTACCTCATGAAGATTAGACAGGGGAGCTAGTTCCCATGAAATGTGTCTGCTTTCTATACAAGGGGCAGTGTTTTGACTCTTCTAAAAGCATGACCCTTTTGCTACAGATTTTAGTTGTGGCAGCAAGTTGCCAGCAAAATTCAGAATTTAGCAGGGTATTTTTAATATCCAAGACTAGTCTGATCTCCAGTCTAAAAGACAGAGATTCACAGATGTGAATCTTTTCTGTGTGGTTGCCATGGCTGGAAAGAAAGCATTTCCCACTGCCTGTCAGGTTTTTACTGGGCTCAGAACATCTCTAGCCTGTGCTTTTGTTTTTTCTTTTGTTTTGGTTTGTTTTTTTATATTATTTTTGTCATTATACTGTAATGTCTGTAATGTTATACTACTTCAAATATACATAAAATACATGAAGAATGTGTATATCCCAGCTTACCTGGGACAATAAGCTACAGAAAAGGCTTAATTAGAAGCATAGGTAATTAATGAAGTTGAGTGCTTACATCAATCATTGAGGTCAGCCAATGTTTTAATGCAGATTTGCAAGAATAATGAACACAGGTAAGGATACATCTATTGAATAGTTTGCAGTCATGCCACAGGCTGACATTTTGTTTGAGAAAACATTCATTAAATTATTTGGCATAGCAACCAAATGAGTAAAAATTAAATTATTTGTGGATACACACCAAAAAATTCTCTATTCCTGCTGAATGCATGGTTTACTGTGAGTCACTCACATTGAAACCAAATAAGAATTTTTATGATCCAGTGGTAGTAAACGATGGATGTGGCAGAAACAGGGGTTAAACAAGGAGAAACTAAAATTAGAGGCGTACATGGTGGGCAGTCCCTAATACTTGAAGGTCTCAGCTCTACTGAAAACTTTCCCACCTGAACTATGTCCATTTCAAACTAACTGGTTCACAACCCAACCTGTCACATTGTAGTAACATCAGCCTGAACATTCCTCTTTGAAACTTAGTTGTTTCTATGATTTGGATTATTAAAAATTTTGTCACTGTCCTGAAATTCAGATTTCCTGTGAGATTTTTGCATGGTTTCTCACAACCATGGCTTGCAAACCTGCCACCCTGTAGCATGTGACAAGCTGTGAGCCCAAGTCCTCTCCAGGTCAGTTTTACCCTTATTTTGGATACATACACTGTGAGTGAGCTCTGCAAAAGGGTACATGAGGCAGCCCCCCAGGGGTTTTCCTTCTCCTGGAGTTCACTTGCTGAGAACCTGGCAGAGGCAGGTGAGCAGCCTGAAAAAGAGAAAAGCTTGCCATGCCAACTGGAAATACTTCATTTGGTGTTTCATTGCAGTAGATATTTGACCTGCCTGGTTTGCCCAAATTGCAAGTATTTCTAAATTCCTCATCAAATGGAGATTCTCTGCCTGAGTGCCACCCTGAGGAGGAGATGCTGGCTCACCATTCCCACCACTCACAGGCGCAGCCTTGCTGGCACTGGTGGTGTGACCTCCCATCTTCCCAGCCAATACCATGTGCTAGGTCTGCAAGGAGCATTTCCACAAACATCGTGCTCCTTCATTCTCCCTTGCTCTGCAGCCAGGCAATGACCCATATTACTTGGGCTGTCAGGTCCCACAGGGAGACAAAGCACTTGCTTTATGAACCAGGAGATAGCAAGGCAAAGAAACAGCAGGCAATGCAATGCCTGCCTTTCTCCAGGGCTTAATTCACCTAACTTGCTGTGAAAACTCCTTTCCTTCATGAGGATAACCAATGAATATTAATTACCCTGCTTACTTTTTTTTTTTTTAAGACAATGAAGCCATTGCAAAGGAGGGAAATTTGTTTCGGTCTTTTTGTCTGAAAGAAACCATGGGAATGTATATTCTGGAGATTTTGGTTCCACTTCTGTATCCTCTCGTGCTAAACTCCTGGCTGAAAACAAGAGTGAAACCCAGAGCTGCTCTTGCCTTGTGAACATGTGAAAAAATCCACTGGAGTATCTGAACTGCATTCATGCCTTTCTGAAAAATGGTGCAAGAGGAGTCTGAGTCCACTTTGCTGAACAACTTCAACAAAGCATCTGGGAGCTTTGAGTGCACAGTCATTGCTCATCTCAACTTCACTATCATGGCAGAAAACATGACTTTTACAGCCAATCTTACTGTTACTGTCCTCATTTTACATAGGGGAAGCTCTGACACATACGACTGAATAAAAGATCACTTTGCAACAGTAAGTTGCCTCAGGTGAGCACCAGTGCTATTTAATGGCTAAGAAGGACAGTAAGGATTTTCTTTTGTTTATTGCAAATGCTCAACAGCCAAGCTGAATGCAGTTGTCAGTATAAACAATTCCTCATTAAATATAAGCCCTTGCAGTCACATCAGAAGCCAATGTTTCTTCAAATGTGAAAATAAAGGTAACTTCTCTCTATGATTCTAACAGAATTATTTGTTCAATAGAGGAAAGACTTTATCCAGGCTTGTGGTTAAGGTCTGTATCTGGGAACAAATCAAAAATAGGAAGGTTTTATCTCACTAAAGTACCACCTGCAAAACCTTCACTTAGCACTCTAATTCTGGACACAGAAGGGGTGAGAAAATCCACATCTTCATAGAAGACATGGTCTGTAAAATCAGCATAGTATCATATTCTCTACCAAAAAAAAAAAAAAAAAAGGACAGTTACAATCAGTCAATCTGCATATTATGCATCTTAGAAATTATGTGACCATGTGGCTGGCAATTGGGGGAAGATTTGTAGGGGAGCTGCAGGCAGAGTTTGTTTCCTTTTTCTTCAAATAGTTCAGTGCTTACTGGGGAAAGCCTGAGGAGGCTGCACTATTGCAGCCCTGGGATCAGAGATCTCCTGAACACGAGAATTGTCCTGGCAGGTCAGATCAAATCCTATACAACCCACTCTGATCAAACTCTATTTAACCCAGTATTCTGCCTGGAATGTTTGAAAAAGTCAATTCTATTTAAGGAGGATATGCAAACTTCAACACTTCCAGTGGTCCATTACCTAGATACTGCCCCAGCATCCAAAACTCTTTTATTAAGGCTATTAAAGGTAGGATTTGGTGGGATGTGCTGGGATTTCTGAATTCCATTTGCCTTCCACCTTAAAGACCTTTACAACCTGAGTCATATTCGCTTGTCAGTTTCCCCCTCAAAGAGTCCCAGCCTTTTAAATCTCGCAGAATAAAGCAGCTGCTTCACAGCCTTGATTTTTGTAGTTGCCTTTTTGACAGTAACTGCAGTCCATTCCTCTTGAGATAAGAAGGCCGTAATAACCCACAGAACTCAGTACAGGACTTGGTTATATATAAAGCAAAATTATGCCCTTGATTTTATTCCTAGGTCTCCTCATGATTATGTTGAATATTTTATTGGTCTTTTTGGCTGCTGCTCTTTATTCAATTATTTTTTGACCTGCCAATGAGTGCTCCAAGATATTCTCTCTGTTAGATAGTAGTTGAACATAAAGGAGGTGTGCTTCAGATTGCTTTTGCATCACTTCATATTTCTCTGCCTTGAATATATCTGCCACCTTTCTGCCCACATCAGTTCTTTCTGGAGTTACTTGCCTTTGGTATAGCACTGGACCACTGGAAAAACCTCAGTATCATCTGCAAACTTGGGAATTTTATTATGAAATAACATATTTAGGTCACTGAAAAAAAAGCTTAATTAAACTGGTTCCAGCACTAGTCCCAGCAATGGGACTAATGATTACTAATTCATGTTTGTCCTGAAAAGTCTTACCTGTTGTTTCCAATTTTTAATTAGTTTTCAATCTGCAGACTGATAGACTTAATGCTTTTTTTTTTCCCTAGAAGTACCAAAGCAATTAAGACATGACAGTTACACAGAACATATAATATCAACAGGCACCTTAGGTACCTATTAAAGATAAGGTTTAGTAGCTTGAGTCTAATTCTGTCAGGCACTTAGGAAATGGGAAGAGAATGACCTAAGTAAGATTTTCTGCACATTATTCTGCCTTGTGCTCTTTGTCCTGAAACACTAGCTATTTGGTCTTGTCTTCCATGTCATCTTGAACTGTTTCACCAGTGTCCTGGGTTGCAGTGTATTCTATCACCATCTACATGAACTGTTGAAACCAGGTGGGTGGTGTTGCCTCCACCCTCCGGACTATCTTCTGTTAATGAGTTTTGCCACCTGATTCATAGATAACCCATTCCGGACAATATTCTGTTAATGGCCCATCAAGGCCTCGCCACATGACTGACAAAATTACATCATCCCATTGTGAGATGCTCCGCCCAGAGGGAGGAACCAAGCATTCCATCCTGGATATAAAGTGAGATTTCGAACACCACAGGCAGCCTTTCCCACTGGATTCCCAGAGGATGAGACCCACATAGCCACCACTGGACATTCTGAGACCAGATGCTTCTATGGGATCACTGCTTTCAACAGGACCACTTCACTCGGACTGCTACCAACACTCTGACCAACAGGGTGTCAGGTTGTATTCTGACTTTGTCAGTGGTTTTTTGTAGTACCACATTTATTTTTACTTTTTTTCTTCTTCCTATTAAATTGTATTTTCTGACTTGGAGTCTCTCAGTAGTTTTTTTTCAAACCTTGACAACCAGTCATTGCTTTCCTCTGTTCTTTATGAACTGTTGCAAAATTAATATTAAAATTTTCTGTTTAGCAATATTGAGGAATGTAGTATATGGGTTCCCAGATGATGTCTGAGAGCTGGTTATGGGCTATTGTTTCAGTAATTTTATTTTTGTTTTGTGCCTTAAAGATAGTTTTGCTTTTACCATTGATTTCTTTGTGGAAGACACAACCAAAGTGCTAGCCAAAAAGTGATTAACAAAAATCACCAGCCAAATACACGGGTGATGGACAAGAGTATTTGTGGTGCCAAACCTCAAGAGCTGTAAATGTAGGCCTATTTCCTATTACCATGTGTAGCACTAGTTTAGTGCCAAAGCGGGGAACCTGACATGTGCTGATAATTTGAAAAAACCTTGAAGTGTTTGAGCTCATTGGTAGATTCACATGAATCATGGACTCCATCTAAAGGTTTGAATTCTAACAGCTTACTCCATGTTTTATTCAACTGTTAGATCTCATAAGCAATAAGGGTCAAGCAGTTTTTCTCTTTTGGGTCACAACAAACCAAAGGCTTTTTATATTTTCTTTGTGACATTACATGTTTTCTTAAACCTGCTGCCACTTGCCAAAAGGACATAAGATAATACAGAGCAGAGGAACTTCTCCCCCTTTTCCTACATCTGATGATACCTGCCACCAAATGGACACTTGCAGCTTTGCAAATTGCTTTGAGGTCAACAAACTTATTTTGATTCTCAAGCACCTTGCATGGTTTCTCAGAAACACAGCTCTATTTGCATTTATCATTTCAAACGAAAAGTATGTGCTCTTCCTTTGTAGATTCCCTTTCCTATTTCTTCCTGGTCCTTCTGCTCATTCTCACTTGTTTAAGTGGAATCCCTCCACCCCTCCTCTTCAGTTCCTCACTGTAAAAGCTGGAAGTCTCCTCGGAGTCACCTTCATGGGCAGATTGATCCTTTTGCAAATGGGGAATGCATTTTACCACTCTTCACCAAACCCTCTGCCTCTGCTGTCTGCAGTATCCTTTCATCTGAAGCTGAACTTAGACTGCATGCCAGCAAATTGACATCTGCAGCTGGAACCCAGTAACAGAAAACCAGAAACTGGCACCTGGTCAGTTTTCAGGCTTGCATTACAAAAGAAAGTCCAGTCTGTTTCCTGATGAAAAAGAAATGTTTAACAGCAACACTATGCACTTGAAAAATTACATTGAGAAACACCAAAGCCTACCTAGTTCTGTACGAATAAATCTGCTGTTCCAATCACTGAATGAAAGCAATAGAAAAGAACAAAAGATCAGCCTTCGATACAGATGAAGATGAAAAACCTTGAGCGTGCATTGCTAAGAAAAAATAAGCAAAAGGATAAATTGTGAATCACATGGCCCAGTTTTACCCTGAGCTGCTAGCCTGTATTGAGATATTTCAGATTGTTTCTGTGGAGAGGATAAAACTGATAGGTTTTTCTGCTGAGGTATTATTTGTTGTGGTCCTCTTTAGTGGCCAGCGCCAATTTTCCCAGAAGCAACAAGCAGGCAATGGGGGAGAGTCCCCTTGTGCTGCAACTCAAGCACCCTTCTTGCCAGTGCATCAGAGAAAGCTTTCTTGCTCTTATTTTGCCTCAACCAGATGCCATCCATTTGGACACCATCCCATGAAGATACTCTCCTTCCCCAGCACTAGGGACCACAAAGCTTCCCATGTGAGCCGTGTTGCTCACTCCTCAGATCTGCATGCAGGTAGCCTCATTCCATTGCCACGCACCCCTCCACTGAGTTCTTCTCCCTTATCTTCCATGAATGGAAAACTGAGGCCCTCCCCACAGCCTCAGTGCCATGGTACCAGAGCCAAGCCCTCTGCACAGGGCATTTATTCTGGGGTTCTGGGGCACATCATGTGTTGCACAGCCCTGCGCAGGCGGCTGGATGCCCTGGGACAGAGAGCCCTCCTGCATGGCTGGCCCCGGCATCCCATGCTCCCGTTGAGTCTGATGTCTCGAGGAAGCCTTTGTCCTGCTCCTCAGGCACATCAGGTTTGCTGTGAGCCAGATCCCCACCTGCACAGGGAGGGAGCAATAATGCCCGTGCAGGTACATTTCTGGCTCACAAGGTGGGGGCCCCACAGGTGGGGTGTTGGTCATAAGTTATAGCTGTGGAGAGCTTGAGATGGCTCCTCGTGCAGCTCATGAACTTTGTCACTCCACTGTTTGCAAACTGTCAAGCTAAACAGGCGTGTGCATTTAAAGCTGTTATCTGTCTCAGCAGTATCCTTCCTCAACCATCTGGAAAAAAACCCACATTAAAAATCAATCTAAAATACTCAATACAATCCTCAGTAGAATGTTTAATAACATTTCTTACTGAAGCTTATTTCAACACTATATTCTTTTTGGATTTTCTAGTGTATCTGACACTGAAAATGTTTGCAGCAGGTCTCGCTCAGTGTGTGCTTGTTGGTTTGGTTGTTGGTGGTTTTCTTTTTTACAGGATCTCTAATAATCCTATAAAACCCCCAGCAAGAAAAAATCCCTAGCCAAAAATCAGAACTAAAAAAAAAAGAAAGTCAGTGCAGAAAAGGGTGTTTTCAATATATGCAAGGATAGTCATAGTGTTAGTGTTATTTAAAAAAAATAAGAAATTATTGTGGTTGACTGTGTTAATTTCCATCCTGTAAATAACATTCTTTTGAGGTTCAGAGTCAGCAACAGGTGGGATATTCTGTACCAGGATGGAACAAGGCACTTGGAGCCTTTTACATCAGTAAAGATACTCTGCTGCCTTGTGTCAGACAGCACTTACAGACAGACAGACAGACATGAGGCAGGTCTTATTTGCAGAACACAATAAGGAAAAACCCAGCAAGATGATGGGAGTGCAGTACCCTGTCACATGTAACGAAGCTGTTAGGACAGACCATGTGACATCCAGCACTAAGCTGTGCACTAATTAAACTCATACTGCTGACCTGGTTTCTGCCACCCAAACTCCTGCTTGTGTGTAGAGGAAGAGTAAAGGAGGCAAAAAAATGGAGTGGGAAAGGAGCATGAGTCTGTAAGGCTTTTGGTGAACTGTCTCCATTTCTCTGCTTTCTCCACAGAATTTCTAACTCTCGTATTCCCAAACTAGCTTGTGGGAGGGCAGGCTGATAGTCATGCACAGACTCTAACAATAGGTCTGTGCACCAATGCTAACTCCATCTTATACTGGATCGTTCAATGCTGTCCCTTGCCAGGGCCAGTATGAGAAGTCTTCTGAGACAGGGTAGGCTGGGGGAGGGACTTAGACTCCACTAAGCTCATCTTCCATTTTTCTAAGAGTAACCTGGCTGAAGGCATCAGGACTGAGGCTCTCCCAAAACCATCTGCAAATATCACAGACAAGCCTTGCTCCTCACATCCTGCAGAAAGACATGTTTATGTGGTGTTTAGACCCCAAGCCAAGAAGCAGCTTATTGCAGGGATAGATTCCCATGGACTGAGCAGGAGTCCAACTTCCACCAACCCCACCACACACTTAATCTCCACCCTCACTGTCACACTAGCCCCTCTCCCCACAGCAGCATCCACCAAGAGCCCACCTACAGTGACATACAGACTCAGAAAGCGGCCTGGGGACATTTCTTGGCTTGAGTAGTAGCATCAGGTGAGACACAGTGCAGAAAGCAATTCTAGAAAGAGCCAGAGGTGTTCAGGAAACTGTCCGAAGGTGCTCCATCACAAGAAAGGGGAAGATCTGGGCTCTTAGCTTCAGAGGCAGAAGCAGTGAGAGCTAAAGTGTCTCTAAACCAAATATTTGAAAAGAAGACACTGTAGGGATTGGCTGCAGAGTATCCTGGGAGCTTCATGGGGTCATTGAGATAGGGACTGGGTCTGACAGGGCAATTCCTGTGAGGCACCACCGCTTTTGCCACAGCTGGTGTGCCAGGACCAGATGTTCCTTGCCACAGGGAGAATGAGTAATAGAGGGAAGACAGAACAACAGGATTTTGTGTTTTTTTCATGTTGTCTCTACTGGGGAAGGCGAAGGGAGGTGCGTTGTTGGCAGAATATTTATGAGTGGTCTGGTGTGTGTCCCAATGCATGGAATCACAGAAAGTGCTTCTTTCAAATAGCAGCAAAGGAGCTGAGGCTGACTGTATGCACAGGGCGTCTCTGCCAGCTCTACCCTGGCAACCAGAGCCCTCTCCAGGGTCCAGCCAAAAAGCTGGTGCTGGGGCATATCATCTTTGTCCAGGGACAAAGATATGATATGATTATCACAGAATCATAGAATTGTTAAGGTTGGAAGCCATTACTAAGTTCACCAAGCCCAACTGGTAACCCAGCACTGCCATGTTCACCATTAACCCATGTCCCCAGGTTGCCACATCTGCATGTTTTTTGAGCACTTCCAGGGCTGTTGATCCCACCACTTCTCTGGGCATCTAGTTCTAATGCCTGACCAGATTTTCAGTGAAGAAATTTTTCCCAATGTCCAATCTAAACTTCCCCTGGTGCTACTTGAGGCCTATTGTTTCCTGATTCGCTCCGCATAAGATGTGCTTCAGACCCTTCACCCACTCTCTTTCCTTTCTTTGGTGCTCCAGCATCTCCACGTTTGTCTTGTAGAGAGGGGCTGATATGATATGATATGATATTTGTATGATGTGATACAGGGAAGAAAGCTAAATCCCTCTCTTATGTCCAGAGCCAAGCTATACCAGTACACATTGATGATTGTCTTCCCAACTTCAGGGAGGCCTTCCATTAGGATTACCAATTGTCTCTTTCCCTGACAACCTTCCCCCTGCAGAAGGTCTCCTACTGATCAGGGAGGAGAGGCACTCTGACCACCCACAGATCCCTCTGCAGCACTGAGGAACAGAGGCTGCACCTCCTAGACTGCCAGTGCCAGGGCTCCCATGCTAAAGGGGAATGCTCTCCCTTTTGCTCCCCTTAACCATCCTCTGGCTCTGATGTTGGGAGCCAGCCAAGGTGGGAACACAAAGTAGACAAAAGCAAAAAAGTCTCCCTTGAGGCTTGCCTAGCCTGGAATGCTCTTCCCAGGTTTTCCCTTGTTCCCTGGGATGTTCTTTGGGAGGCCGACAGGCATCATGTCACCCCAAACAAGGTCTGAAATGTCAGAACTGTCAATCACAGGTGACAACATTGTCATGTGAGGATGAAAGTGTTTGAGAAATTTGGATTTGACAGTCTTTCAGTATCTGACAGGTAATATTGTAATGATTTTTATTTTTTTCTCTTGAAAGAGCTTGAGTGCCAAATGTTACTGACAGATGAAACATCCTCTGCTACCCAGCACTTCAGGATGGGCTTCCCATGCTGCCGTGAGCTTATGGACCTTTGATGCAAACCCAATCTCAGTGCTCTGCTGGGCTGTACTGCACTGGCTGGCCATATGAGAGAATCTGGTCTTTGAACAAAATTAACTCTGAACAATTAACTCTGAACATCATTGACTGTTGACATGATGTCTTATTTCTTCAACAGTCTGCATACAAATGAAATAAGCACCTGAAAATAACAAAGTTAGGTGCTGTTTTAGCAACAGAATGCATAATCGAGCACTGAGGTCAGTATTACTTGGGGATACATTTAAGCTGTAATTCTCTATTTCTGGATTTTCTTCCTGTCTCTCTTGGAAACGAATGTTACAGCTTATTCTCCAGCGTGATCCTCAAAGGAAATTAAGCTTCCTTCACCTCTGTGTGTTTGTACATGGCTGTGTGTCTATTCCACTGCGTTAGCTTTTGAACTACAGGCAACTTTAACCCACATTAGAGAACAGTTTCATGAAAATAAGCACCCAGGTAAAAGCCAGGTAAAAGACAGACTGCAGTAGTGTCTTTACAGAGCAGAGGTATTGTCAACCCAGCAAAATCCAGCTACATGGAACAGATGGCAATGGCGACTGATCTTCGTTAGCTCTGTTGTTCATGTGATTATTTGTTTTCTGTACTAAAGCTTACAGAAGAGGGATAAGCTCTTTCTTGTTATCTCCACAGTAGATCCCAATAAAGGGTATTTCCAGTGAGTCAATAAGTCAATCAGATGGCCTCTGCTGGAATAATGCTAAGGACTGCTACTGTGAGCTACCTTCTGACACTTTGGTTCAGTCCTTGGGCAACATTTGGTCTTTTTGATATTGCCAGGTAGCATTTGGACCAAAATGCAGGCCAATGTTTCCTTTGAGAGCTACTACATAAAAATGACAGATCTCCACTATGCATGGGATAGACACAAGCTCACTTCAGGTAAAATCCATGCAGTTGGGAGCAGGTATCTGGAGACAGATGATGTGATGAGTTTAGACTATGTCCAGGTTGCCAGGCAGGGACAGAGGTAGACAAGTCTGCTGCTTGCTGCTTCTCAAATGTAAATCTCAGCCTTGCTGACTTCTGTCAAGTGGGGCTAGAAGAAGCGGCTCTGATTTTGCAGCATTTTCTTCCTGTACTTTCTCCCTGGGAATGGGGCTGCTCTGAGCAGAGTGGGAATATGGTGCAGATGCCCAGCTTTACTGCAGCAGGTCCAACCTGCAGAAAAAACCAGCTGACCTAACAAGTGTAGGTGGGATTCACACATGCTCAGTCACTCTGCCCATTTCAGACAAAAGAATTCACTGGGGATTCCCTGGTAAACAACCCCACATCATCTTTGCTGCTTAAGCATACCTGGCTCAAAACACCTTGCTGTCTGTTTCAAACCATCTTGTACATCCCTGCTGTTATTTTTACCTCTGTCTTACATTTGCAGAGATTGTCATGGACTTTAAATATGACTAAGCTAAAGACTACTCCATGTGGCATAGGTATAAATACCTCTGTGAAGTTTCCTCCACTGATAACATAAGGATGCTCTTTCCTACTCAGGAAATAATTACCAGCATGCAAGAGCAGTCCCTGCTCATTCCTTTTGGGTACCCTTGGCTGGCAGCATGGTGCCTCCCAAGCCCACTTTTAGACAATTGTGGGGTGTCCTGCTGGAGGACAAGCCTCTGCTCTCCCCAGCTGCAGGACAAGCCTCTGCTCTTCCCAGCTGAATCCCAGCTAGGTCACACTGCTAGCCACCAGTGGAAGGGCTCCTGCACACCTGAGTGGTGTCACATTGCCCTTAGGTGCTGGGAGAACAAGTGAAAACTCAGGGTAATGCTGTGCCAGGACAGCTTGGCATTGACTGGCTTTTGCTGACTCCTTTCTCTCATATGTTTTTATTTTCTATATCTCCCATTCCAGTGCCAGTCATTCTTCTATCTGTCTCTATTGTCCTTTTGCCAACCAACCTTGGCTGCATCCCATGGGCCTCCTGTGTCATCCTTGTCTCTCTGGCTTCTTTGTCACTGGGAGGGGGCAGAAGGTCAGAGCACTTCCTCCAAAATCCTCTCCTCTTACCACCTGACATCAGTGTTTGCAACATGCTCTCTGCCTGACTCAGCTCCTGTCCCACAGGCAAAAAATTCCATCACTGCCGGCGTTCCGTGCTCCTGGGTCCCTTCTTCACGCCTGCATCTCCTGCTGGCAGAGGATCACAGTCCATGCCTTGGGGTGTGAAAACACACCACACAGCCACCCACACCATTGTGGAGGCATCTGAAGGGCTGTTGAGGCTGACATTTTAAACAGTGAATGTTGTGGAAAGCTTCTGTGCTACCACAGGGACAGATGTTCCTCTGCAGGTTGCATCTGTGCTCTGGGCTGCACGGCAGGGAGACAGCTCCTCCTGCCTCAGGGTGCCTTCAGCTCCCCAGGCATCTGCCTGCCTGCCTGGGCACTGGCAGAGAAGACAAGAGGCTCTAGAAGAGGGTTTTCCTCAGCACAGAGGAAACTCCCCTTCAGACTGTGCTTCTTGTTTTCTCCATACTCATTCACTTGCACTTTTCCACCATACCATGGAAAGCTACTTGTGACATTTCAAAGAATTAGCTTGATCATTGCTATAGATTTCTGAGAAGTTGATTATAACATAATATGTCTCAAAAGGTCTTTACTGTCCTTTCAGTATTTTTTTGTCCTTTTATAACAGTGATCTTTCATTTCATCTCTACCTGTAACTTTTTCTATGGCCTTATACAAATATGATTTATAAAGAAATGCCCTGATACCACTTGTTCCTATATACATTATCTCAACTTATTAGCCTTTGTTACCTCAAATGCTTCCTATTTCAAAGAGATTTGTTAGCTTTTTCCTTGCAGATACAAATCCAGTTTGAATTTTACTTCTATTTAAGGTTTATTTCCTTTTAATTTTTGTGCAATTCTGACATTCTCCCCAGTCAAAAAATGCTTTTGGCAGCTGCAGAGCTGTGCTGGCTGGCATACCGGCCTTTCATGGCACACAGGCCATTTTTCAATATCTGTTTGAAGTTATATGTTTTATGCTTCTCTATTGGGTTTGTATGGCCAAGCTTTGGAAGCAGAGGGGCTACAGGGATATCTTCTGTGAGAAGCTGTGAGAAGCTTCTCCGTGTTCCGATAAAAACAATCCCTGGCTGCTCCAAGATGTATGTGTTTCTTGCCAAACCGATTAGAAATGATGGTAACACCTCTGTGATAACAGATTTAAGAAGGAAAAAAAAATTTATTGCACAGTTTTAACTGTGGCCAGAGAAGAGTGGAGTTAGAACATGTGAGAGGAACAGCTCTGCAGACACCAAGGTCAGTGCAGGAGGGGCAGGAGGTGCTCTGGATGCTGGAGCTGAGATTTCTCTGTAGCCCATGGTGCAGCCCATGCAGCTGTGCCCCTGCAGCCCATGGAGATCCACAGGGATGCAGAAACACACCTGCAGCCCGTGGAGGGCATGGAGATGGAGAGATCCACCATGCTGGAGTGAGTGGATGCTTGAGAGGAGGCTGTGAACCTGTGGGAGGCCTGTGCTGGAAAAGGCTCCTGGCAGGGATCTGCAGACCCATGGACAGAGAACCCAACTCTGGAACAGGTTTCCTTGTAGGATTTGTCATTCCATGGACGACCCACACTGGAGCAGCCTGTCCTTGAAGGACTGCACCCCATGGAAGAGTGACCCACATTGCAGAAGTTTGCAGAGAACTGGTGCTCATGAGATGGACTCACATTGGAGAAGTTCATGGAGAACTGTCTCCCATGGAAGGGACCCCATGCTGGGGCAGAGGAACAACTCCTCTCCCTGAGCAGTGGGAGAAACAACCTGTGATTAACTGACCATAATACCCATTCCCTGTCTCCCTGTTCCCCTGGCAGGGGAAGAGGTAGAGCTGGGAAGGAGGGAGGGCTGAGGCGAAGGTATTTTTAAGGTTTTATTTTGCTTCTCATTATCCTGCTCTGATTTTGTTAGTAATAAATTCAATTAATATCTCTAATTAGGTCTGTTTTGCCCATGATGGTATTTGGTAAGTGATCGCTCCCTGACCTTATCTGAACTCACAAACCTTTGTTACATTTTCTCTCCCCTGTCCATCTGCAGAGAGGAGTGAGAGAGAGGCTGTGGTGGGTGCCTGGCATCCAGCCAGTGCCAACCCTCTACAGCTCCTTATGGAGACATAAAACAAACTGTGTATCTCATTAGTCACTTAGAAGCAAATCTAAGTGTTTACTGCGTGTTGACTAAATATTGCATTCTGGCTATTTGTTTCTTGGGCAAAAATGCTCCTTTCTGCAATGACAGAAAACAAGTGAGCTATTAGTGTCTGCTTTGCATCGCCTTGTCCTACACATAAAACAGAATGGAACCTCAGAGATATGCGGGCATCCCCACATGTTCTGCCAGCTGCCAGGTTCAGGGACTGGAGGCCTCTGCTGCTGCAGTGGGCAATCTGATGTGAGTGAGGCAGCTCTCAGAGCAGTCACAGCATCATACTTCTCCTGCCTTGGGCACCCCACTCAGGATTTCCCTCTTTCCCAGTGGCTAGCTTGTCTAAAGCCCAGGATGCCCTACACAAGCTGCAGAGGAATCAGTGAGCAATGCAATCAGTGAGAACTTCTTCTGACACATTTCAAATGTCTGCACAACGTATGCAATTTTGTGCAGTACTTCAAGTGACACTTCTGTGTGATGAGAACTCCAAAATCTTGCTTCAAGCTCAAGTTTTAAGAGGCTAAAAATACCGTCAGAAGTAGGAGAGTACTGAGGATGGAGAAGAAAAGGGTTTCATTTTTCTACATTTTATCTTCAGCATCTCTTGGGGTTTTGAGCCTTTTGATTTAAGATGAGCCCTTGGCTACCAGTAATAACCACATTACAGCATGTCATTAGGAGCCAAGCTTCCTTTTATACTGCACAAGCTTCTTTACCTCAGAGTATCTCTTTTAAAAGTCTCTTGCTTGACTTTTTTTGAGATGGTATTTGATATTTTTCCCTTCAGTTTTCATTGCATTGATGACTTATAACCACTCTGTGATTGATATGATACATTCAGATATTTCTTGAACCTTTTTCCATTGATGACTTCCTAACAGAAGTTCTAGTCAGATTTCCAAAACCTGCTAATGTGTATTTGGCAGAGCTATAATTCAACCCATGCCTGTAACTCCAGCTTTCAAAGTCATCTCATTCATCCTGGATGATCTTCCAAACCTTCTTTGAACTAATCATGACTCCAAACACCCATTTTTAGTAAACTTCAATGAAAAATATCCCATGCACATGCCAGGTCTGTTGTGAAAATACAAGGTAAGAGAAACTTAAAGATTTCATGCCTATCTTTGATGCCTTCCCTGGGAAACTCCCAGCATGACAGTATTTACTTTTTCAGTACTAGACAGAATTTCTTCTCTGAAATAATAATGATGACAACACCAAAGTAAACAAAGAAAAAAAAAAGAAACAAAACCCCATCAGATCGATCATTTTATAGTTCTTCTGTTTATATTTTCTTCTCCATCTTCAACAATAAATTATGATATGAGACAGTTTGTCACCCACTCCATGAAAATCCAGATGGATAAGATCCATCATAGAGCTTAGAGATATTTTTAAGTTTTGAAAATCAGCTTCTTACTGAAGAGAGATATTAGGTGGCATGAGCCACATTTGATAGTTCATAGTACATTTTATCCTGTTTTCCTTTTGCTTCACTGGCTTTGTTTCAAAAGTTCAAGATTTGCCCTGAAGCTGTGCATACTACCGAAGCTGCAATATTTGCCACTGTTGCCCAAGCAATTAATCTGTTTTCCTCTGTTTCTATCCTTCTCTGTCTCTTGAATTAGTTTATTTTTTGCTATTCTTTATCATACCATTTCTCATTTCATAGATTTAGTGGAAAACAGTTAATCTTCTGTCCTTGTTTTCCTCTTCTGTTATGCATTTTAGGGAGGAAATGTTCAGCCTGCCATATTTGCATTTATGAGTTTTTGCTCCAAATTTGTTGGGGTAATTTTCATAACCTCATTCCCATTAGCTTTGTGTTCATTCAGAGTCCTTAATTACTCTCTTTCAAAAAAATAATCCTTTTGAAGTCAGAATTCTTAATTGCAACATTTAGTTTTGTTTATCTTTCAATTTACTTTAATTTCAATGATCTCGGTTCCCAGAATTCCAGAGTATTTTCTACAGTCACCAATAATTAAAATCAGCTAAAATAACATTGCCTGTGCCTGATGACAGGACAGCCACAGCAGCTTTTTGCTGGCAGTGGTAGGCAAGCATGGAGCAGATCTGCAAATCCGCTTGCAGATGTTCATGTGAAGTGAAGGGTGAGTTTACCCAGAGAGAGTGTAAGGAGAAGAGCAAGCCAAAGACAGACCCTCATGAATAAAAAAAGGCTTGAAGACTTGCAGAGAAGTCACTAGTGAGATCACATTATAGTATTGTTCTGGAAATAAATGACACCAAAAGCTCTGTAGTGAGTATGTGAGAGTAAATTGAGCAATCCTAGATGAGTGATGATTCCCACTGGTAGATCTAAAAGGTCTGGATAACAAACAAAGGCAACACATGTTCTCCAGTTGAAAGAGAAGATAAAATTATGGTGCTACTTTAACTTGTGAATGTGCTTATGTAGCACAGGTTGTGTATGTCAGTGTTCCCAGAATAAATCACAAGCTAAATACTCATTAATTACACATCCAGTTACACATCCAGAACAATCTCAGAACTGAGGAGTATGAACTATTGCTTGTCATGTGATATTACCTAACTATAGCTTAAAAAAAGATAATGTGCCTTGATTGTTTAATTGCACAGGTCTGCATTCGAACACAGCAGGTGTGCTCTGGGCATCCCCTCAATTTTGGTACTGCAAGTTAGTTGTGCCTGAGAATTGAATGCATTAGGATTGGGAACAGCCATGTGTGATGAGGTCACAGAATCATAGAATCACAGAATTGTTAGTGTTGTAATGGACCATTTAGTGCAACCCTCTGCCAAGGCAGGGTCACCTGGAGCAGGTGACATAGGAGTGTGTCCAGGTGGGCTTTGAATGTCTCCAGAGAGACTCCCCAACCTCCCTGGGCAGCTGTTCCAGTGCTCTGCCACCCTCAGTGTGGAGAAGTTCTTCCTCATGTTGAGATTGAGCTTCTTATGTTTTACTTTATGGCCACTGTTCCTCGTCCTGTCGCTGAGCACCACTGAGGAGTCTGGCCCCTGCTCATGGACAAGGTATGAGCATTCTGGTGTGTTCTTCATATCTCAAGCAAAAGCCCCATGGGTTTTCAGAAATCATGATCAGAACACAAGCATGTCTTCAGGTGATAAAAAAGAGACCTTTACCACTCTGCCAGAAAGCCTTTTCTTTTTAGATTAGTAGCAAAACTGCCACTTTACCTTGCTGAGAGATAGCCAGCTCAGATTGAACAACCCAAAGATATGTTCTTGCTTCATGGTAAGTTAGATTTTATGTTAGGAAGTCTAAAATGGCACACTTGTCCCCTTCTTTATTTACGTATTTAAAAAGTGGCCAGTGAGAACCTAAGTCCTGAATTTATAGTTAAGAATTTAGAGATCTATTCCTTCAGACAGTAAGTTCCTTCACTTTCTTTTATTGACTTGCCTTAATGCTGCTACATTTAGATGGGAATAGGAGGAAAGACAGGGAAAGGGACCAGAGTGAGGTGCTGGGACACCCTGTCCTTCCCTCTGTACATATGGGACAGTATAACTCTTGTGAGTGCTAAGAGTTAAACTCTGTTTTCTGAAGGAAGTACATATATATCCACTCAGGAATACAACTCACATTCTTTTACTGATGGTTCACTTTGGGCTACACAAAACTGTATTTGGAAAAGCAGTATTTAACGTGATTTTTTTAATGCTCACCAGTACATTTTACTGGTGAGAAAGAAGCAAAGATCATCAGAAGCTCATCTGGTTATCAGGTAAGTGTCTGGGGCATCTGTATCACACCTACAGGGGATCCCAACTCTCTATTCTTCTAATGCCAGTCACTTCATATTGTTACTGATTCATATTGTTAGATATGAAGATAACAAAGTCTTTGTTGCAATCTTTGATGCTTTTGTCATTTCCCAAGTCAATATACTTTTGAATCCTTATATTTTATATATCTCAATCTTTTGTCAAGAAAAGAAAAGCATATTTCAGATCTGCTAGCATTTATTTCATATTTGTTCACACTTCACATCTAACAGACACGAGGTGAAAAAAGTGGAGTTAAAAGAAAAATTGGAACCCTATTTTGAGCTCCCCACAAGAAGATACCAGATCCTTTGGGTGGGGAGCTCAAACTGGAACAAACAGTAACAGCTTCCTTTTACTAGATCTTGACAGCTTTAAGTTATGCCTGTGCTTGCTGCTTTTGTTTTCTGCTGTCCCTATTTCTGATGTTTCCATTCTTGATACCTGTGCACAGCAAAGACAGAGGAGCCAAAAGACAAACTGCTCCCTGAGGAATGGATTGCCCTCCTCCAGTGAGTGATAATTAGAAATGTAAACAATATCCTTTATAGTTTTAAATAGAACTTAGTAGTGGAAAGGAGGTTAATTCTTCTGTGAAATCTTTGAAAATTCTTTTCCTGTTATTGTTATTGTTGTTTGGGGTTTTTTTAAAATATATTTTCCTTGCTTCATTATGATCTAATCATAATCTAAATACACATCTGATTCTCAACACAGCATTTCTTTGTCAAAAATTGGAGCTCAGATCTTTGCCTAGGGAAGTGCTACGTTGTTAAAAATTTTGTTAATCTGAAAACAAAGAAGATAAACAACAACATACCAGATCAGAACAGGTCCTCCCATTTGCATGTCATCCATTTAGTAAGCACATTTTACCTCCTACAGAACAAAATCATGTTGTCATTATCTTTTCCTTACCAATGTCATAAACAATGTACAGTTAATGACATGTAATGGACATAACAATGTTATGTACAGTTCTCCAAGGTTAGCAGCCTAAAGACAGTGCTTTTTGTCCCCAACACAGTCCATGTGCAGGAGGTACCTTTCAAGTGATTTTCAATCTGAAATCTTTTAGTAAGACTTCCTGGGAAATCAGTTGCTACAAGAAAGGATTTCTTTATGCAACTTACGACATGCTGTTTTCTTGTATTGTGCAACAACCAGGTTTTTTTTTCCCCATAATTCTTATACCTTGTATAACTTTGAAAATTTAAATCTCTAAAGAGCTAATTGCTGTTTCTTCCCTCAGCTTTTTCCTTCTTCATGAACGTATAGAGCCACCAAGTCACAGAATGGTTTAGCTTAGAAGGGATTTGAAAGTACTGTAAGGCTGCTGTAAGGTCTCCCTGGAGTCTTCCCTTCTCCCATCTGAGCAACCCCAGCTCTCTCAGCCTGTCCTCATAGCAGAGGTGTTCCAGCCCTCTCACGGCCCTCCTCTGGACCTGCTCCAACAGGTCCATGTCTGCCTTGCACTGTGGAGTCCAGAGCTGGATGCAGCACCCCAGGTGGAGTCTCACCAAAGCAGGGGGGTGAATTCCCTCCCACGACCTGCTGGTTCTGCTGCTTTTGATGCAGCCCAGGACAGAGTTGGCTTTCTGGGCTGCAAGTGCACATTGCAGGTCACGTCCACTTTTTCATCCACCAGTATCCCCAAGTCCTCCTTCAAGAATTCATGCTCCAGTCTTTCCAGGTACTAGTGATTGCTCTGACCCAGGTGAAGAACTTTGCATTTGACCTTGTTGAACTTCATGAGAGTGTCATGGACAGGCTAACAGAGTGAAGAGTTATGGTATCTCTCATGGTGATAGGAGTAAGCTGCACAGCCAAGAGCCTTCCCAAAAGCCCAGCATGAAGGAGACTTCTCTGAGGCTTGATCACTTATTGAAGTTCATACTCAAGAAAAAGGTCTTGAAATAGCAAATACTGTAGATAACTTTGATCTGTGAACTGTTAGCTCCAGGTGAAAAAACTTGAAGTTAAAAGAAGGTTTAAGGAGCATTTCACATTTGGGCTAGACTAACAATGGATGTGTGGAAAATTTGCTAGCTATTCTGACATGGCTATTATGAAATGACAGATGATCATGCACCTGAGGCATTAGTCATTCCAGCATGCCTCACACATGGCAGTTCCCGTGTCTGGAGGCTGGTCTTCAGCACAGGACTGACTTGAAGGTCCAAAGTGTGATGAGGTTCAATTACTCCCAGCTTCTTCAGCTCAGAAAGATTTTCCAAGCTGTAAGGATTTGTTAGCACTTGGTACCTCAGGAGAAATATGATGTATAATTTGCTGAAGTCCCTTCTTTCAGCGGAGCAGAAGAAAACTGTGAAAATCCCTCTCTGGAGAACAGAGAAAGGTTTATATCCAGATGGCAGCACCTGCAGAAGAATTTGTGTTGAAGCCAGCCCAGGCACAGCGATGTGACTCATCTGGCTGTCCAATCTGTTCTCCACTGTGGATTCCCAGGATTGATCCTCCACCCCAGAACTGCAGAATGCCTTTTAGTTAGCTCTTGGCTTATTACTTCTTTTTGTTCTTCTTGGATACGATCAATTATCCTTTCACATGATGATACTTTAAAGACATATCCTAACATAATTTTGTAGTCTTAATTTTCTTTCTGCCATTTCTCTTCTTAATGATTTTTTTCCACTGACAGAATTCCATTGAATTAATAATGCAGTAGTTATCTGAAATGATGCTACCTATTAGATGCATAGATTTTTTTTTTTTCATCTAGTTGTCTTCCTCTGGTCTTGATTTTAGTTTTAAATTAAAATTTGTCTCCACTGCATTGACTCAGAGACAAAAAATGAGAACCATTGAAACTTTTCAGGGTTGAGGGATGAATGGAAGATGGGGAACTTTTGGCACATTTGATTTTTCAACATCTATCCTCAAGCTAATAAGAAAATTTGATGGAGATCAAGTGCCATGGCTGAAAATCAATTTTTCTCACAAAAGGAGAGTTTCTGGATAAGTGATAAATGCAATAAAATTGCTGCCTCTAAAACTTTTGTAAGGGCAAATATCAGGGCAACAAAAGTAGTCTTTAGGGTAAATAAGTAAAATGCCCCAAATGATATATTTGTACATTTTGGATGTAAGTGAGGAGGCATTTTCAGTGTCAGGGTAGCCAAACAGGGATGTCTGTCCAGAACGAGGTGTTTGAGACAAAATATTTAAACAATTTAAAGTAGGAGTTCAAAGAGTTCATAAAAATTCATGTGCATGTAGGAAAATGATGTCCTCAGAAGTACTGTGAACAGCTCCTGTGCTGCTCTCATGTCAGAATGCCTCAGCCAGAGGAAGAAATTTGGGGGAGAGCAGAGAGGACACATGCATGGCAGGATACCATGGCCAGAAGAAACAACTGAACACGTCCTGACCCAGACCTGGGTTTTTAATTGTTGAGATGCTGCCTAAATGGAGGTGTCCTCTTGTGTCTGTGTTCTGGCTGTAGTGACACAACTAAATTGGCTAAAAATTGTGGGAAGTTTTGGAGTCACTTGTCCTATGCTTCTTGTCACATTCAATATTCATTAAATGAAATCCGTTAGCTCTACTCAGATCTTCCAAAAACTCTGACTTAACATGGTGACATTTAATCAAGAAAAAGCTCTCTTTAACACTGTTCATAATAGAAATGATAAAGTGATAACTTAGTTTCAATCATCATTGATTTGATTTGACTTGAGATAAGCAGTATTCCAAATTTTTTATTTACCAAACATGGAAATTCAGTTTTTCCATTTGTCAAGCATGGCATCTCAGTTCTCTCATCTTACCAGAAAAATTACTACCAAATCCCAGGCTGTTAATGAAAATGTAATAATGAAATTTAAATGAAAACTTTTAGTAAGAAGTGTGGATTTATTGTGCAAACAATTCTGTGCTCTGACAGCACTGTATTTATTAATGAGATTTTGTAGAAGAGGGGTTTAAAGCCAATAATTTTGCCAGCTTAAGAACTTGTATTGCTGAGAAAAAACCTCAATCCCTGCCAAAAACCCTTAGCCAGGGGCTGATATAGCATTACCATGCCTAAAAGAGCTATACCTTGCAGATTTCTAACTGCTTTAGAGCCCGTTTCCTTTCCAGTGTATTAGTTTGTCCTTTAACAATCAAATGTCATATATGTGTGATCAAACTCACCCTTACTGCTATGAGCAGAGCAAGGAACTAGCAAGGAACTCCTGCTGCTGCCAGACTGCACTTAGGGTGTTCCTGTTTAATATCTTGTCAATGATCTGGATGAGGGCATCGAATGCACACAATAAATTCACAGACAACACCTAGCTGGGTGGGAGTGTTCTGCTGGAGGGTAGGAAGGATCCACAGAGGGATCTGGACAGGCTGGATTGATGGGCCCTAGCCAACTCTGTGAGGTTCCATAAGGTTCAATGAGGTGAAGCACCAAGTTCTACCCTTGGTTCACAACAACCCCATGCAGCGCTACAGGCTGGGGGAAGCGTGGCTGGAAAGCTGCCCCGGGGAAAATGACCTGGGGGTGCTGGTCAACAGCAGCTGAACATGAGCCAGTGTGTGCCCAGGTGGCCAAGAAGGCCAATGGCACCTGGCCTGGATCAGCAATGGTGTGGCCAGCAGGACCAGGGCAGGGATTGTCCCCTGTACTCAGCACTCGTGAGGCCACATCTCAAATCCTGTGTCCAGATTTGAGCCCCTCAATTCAAGAAGGATGTTGAGGTGCTGGTGTGAGTCCAGAGAAGGACAATGGAGCTGGTGAAGGGTCGGGAGCATATGTTCTATGAGGAGCAGCTGAGGGAGCTGGGGGTGTTCAGCCTGGAAAAGAGAAGGCTCAGGGGAGATCTTACCGATCTCTACAACTCCCTGAAAGGTGGGAGTCGGCCTCTTCTCCCAGGCAGCCGGTGACAGGGCAAGAGGACACAGACTCAGGCTGCTGCAGGGGAGGTTGAGGTTGGACATCAGGACAAAACATTCACTGAAAGGGTGGTTAAGCATTGGAATGGGCTGCCCAGGTGTTGGGTTGTGTTTGTGTGTTAATTACTTTGATTTGTCTAATTACTGTTAATGGTTTGCTCCTGTTTTCCCCCACTTTGTAATGGTTTGTCTCCCGCCACTGCCCCTGTCAATCCCAGTTG
>VZRO01002703.1:719809-779726 GCA_013397915.1 Daphoenositta chrysoptera
TTGAGGTGCTGGTGTGAGTCCAGAGAAGGACAATGGAGCTGGTGAAGGGTCGGGAGCATATGTTCTATGAGGAGCAGCTGAGGGAGCTGGGGGTGTTCAGCCTGGAAAAGAGAAGGCTCAGGGGAGATCTTATAGATCTCTACAACTCCCTGAAAGGTGGGAGTCGGCCTCTTCTCCCAGGCAGCCGGTGACAGGGCAAGAGGACACAGACTCAGGCTGCTGCAGGGGAGGTTGAGGTTGGACATCAGGACAAAACATTCACTGAAAGGGTGGTTAAGCATTGGAATGGGCTGCCCAGGTGTTGGGTTGTGTTTGTGTGTTAATTACTTTGATTTGTCTAATTACTGTTAATGGTTTGCTCCTGTTTTCCCCCACTTTGTAATGGTTTGTCTCCCGCCACTGCCCCTGTCAATCCCAGTTGACAATCCTTCCCTAACTGACACCTTGTTCTGGAAAGTTCCCCTCTGTTCAGTACCTGACTGGTCATTGTTGTTGCTGTCCCCAGGTTATTGGTTCCCTCTTTGATTGTCACCCCTGAACTCCTCCCGGTTGTGAATCCCATTGGTCAAATTTTGAGTACTCCCCTTGTTGCCTCCCCCCTTTTTAAGCCTGTGTTCACCCCTCAGTCTTTGGATTCAGTCCCTGGCTCTTGCCCCACGATAAACCTGCTGAGAGTCACGTTGGATCTCCGCCTCTTCTATGAGCCATTCCTCCTCCGGCGTGCCTCTGCCAACCTACATTGAGGTGCCTTCTCCCCCTGCTGCTGCTTGGCAGGAGGCTCAGGTCTCAGCATTCCCGCAGGACCTCCATCTTTATAGGCGGGACGATCGAGGGGCATCGCCCTCTGCGAGGCAAGGCCTGAGCCCTCAGACACCGCGTGCCTGTACCCAGGGATGTGGCGGAGTCACCAACCCCGTAAGTGCTCCACAAAAGGCTGGACGTGGCACTTACTGCTATGGTCTGTTTGACATGTTGATCAGTCAAAGGTTGGACACGATGATCTTGGCGGTCTTTTTCAACTTCCGTTATTGTGTGATTCTATATGGCAGGGCAGTTCTGCAAATACAGTGAAGTGTCCCAAAGGCCTTTCCTTGACAGACACACAAACCAGCTGAGAGTGCTGGACCTCTACACTTCGGCTCTGCTTCTGTGATGGAGGCAAGCAGGGTTAGGTGGAAACCTGGAGGGAGTTGAAAAAACTTCTACAGCTATTAAATCAATTTTTCTTGCTAGCTTTGTTGAGTTTGAAAACTGATGTCTTTTTCTCAAGTTTGCTTCAGCACTCTCCTTTTCCCTGTTTGGCCACAGAGTATTGTAAGCTTTGTGGCACAGGGATTAAGTGTTATTGTCAAAAGTATCAGGACATCTCAGAGAAGAGGATGAACAACTGAGGTAGCTTGTTAACAGAAAATTAGAAAGAACTTCTGGTTCCATGATGGACACAAGGTCAAAAAGTAGCCTAATTTGCAATATGCTCTTTTATTCTCCAGGTTACACATTATATAATCTGCAGTGTTTTGAAGTTGGTTCTGGAACAAATGGCCAGGCTTGCACATATTGTTAGCCAAAAATCCAATTTCTCAGTTAGTTGCTTCCTATTCTAAATACAAAGTAATTGGTCTTACAGCTTATCTGAAACCTTGTCTCATGCAAAAGAGCAAATTAGAGAACCATGTGTTGGTGTGTGGGTGTAGTAGAGGAGGAAGGGAAAAGAATGGATTTCTGTTTACTTCATATCCCCAAATGCTCTGCTAATTGCTTTCCTTTCTTCTTCCCTCTTCTCCCATGATGACACCAGAATAAACTTATGTCTATGGCTATAAATTATCCCTGTGTCAAATGAATACATGGTTATAGAGTCTGATAGTTTTAATGTTAAAAATTCAAGGAGGTCTTAAAAAAAAAGTCTTCTAAAATATAGAAGAAATGAGTGATAGGTTTCTTGCTTTTGGTAGAAGAAAGATTATTGAGCTTTTCACTGGTCCCATATAGTAAGGACAGGTCTCCTGCATGACATGTTGCAGGGGGGAGGAAGGAGATGTTTTTACACACACTCCTGAATCCGATTCCCTGACTGAGGTGCTACTACACTGTTGGGCTAATGCCTCTTACTAAATTAACTGAAAAACTAAACAAAATAAATTCTTTCATCCCTGAATTATCTTAAGGTGAGAGATCAGCTATAAACACAGATATAAATACATCATTTGACATGGCCAAGTGTGTGCTGTGTAATGTGACACTGCCACAGCATTCGTAAGCTGCGGATGAGATAGCTCAATTATTCTCATTTACAGATGTGAAATTAGAGGAAAATATTTTTTCACAAAACCAGTATGAATTCCAGAGGTCTCTGAGCTTTTGGGTCTTTTCTGGAAAGCCTCTTGAACCCACGCACAGCAGGTGCAGACCTATGATTCTCATTTGTATGCTGGCAGTGAGAGCAGCTGGGTGTTTGCTGGGTCTGCAGGCAGGTTTTCCCCTCCCTTCTTGATGTATGACAAGAAAAATGCACCAACCTTTAAACCCTTTATCCAGGGCTGTGCATGACATCTGTCACAGGGCAGCTTTCCTACCTGTTGATAAGAACAAATCCACAAGAGAGGGTGTGATGCACTGGAGGAGGGTAGCACACCATGCTGCATCCCCTGCCTGGGGAGCACAGCTATCCTCAAAATCCCCCTGGCATCCGTCCTGCTCCCCAACAAGGGGCACAATTGCAGCAGTTTGCCACTAAAGGAAGAGAAACAAAGATAAACTATGAGCTGAGGAAGGAAAAAGAGGGAAGTACTCAGTGTTTACAGCAGGTGTGAAAGAGAGCCCTACTATCTTTCCCATCTTGCAGCCTGGCTTCAGTCATAAGCAGCCAGCAGGCAGGCAAGCACACTACTGGGTACACAGATGCAGAGAAAGAAATGCAGTTTACACAGACTGAAATTGGTGAAAAGAAATTTATTAGAAGTTAATGGGTGGAAAATCTATGGCTTCTGCAAGTTTTAGAGTGCCCTGCTATTCTACATGTGAAATACAATTTTTATTTGACAGGCACTGTGTCGACAACTTTTGATTGCCAGGTATAATGGAGGAACTTCTCTTTGCAGGATAGTTATTTTTCCTAAACCTCGTCCCATCAGTTTCTTTAAAAAACCCCAGAGATTCTGTTTACTTATTAATACTTGCAGAATACAAGCCCCCTAGTATTGCACAAGATTTATTTTCTTTTCTTTCACCGTACTTCTCTCTCCCTTGAAGTCAATATTTCTCCCCAAAGTAATTTGTTCTACTGTAAATTTAGAGTGTGCTCAATAGTTATTGAAGTAGAGGATTAATGTATCTGTCTGGGGGCAGATAATCAGCAAATCTCACCTCCCAGCTCTTCTAATACAGCACAACCCTTGAAATGTTACTTCATTCTTCAGTCTATCTAGAAGTATTTAGCAGTTCTCATGGTCATTCTGTCCATTATATGACTATGAATGCCATACTTAAACAGAGGAACCAGTTGTGCCCAGGAGGAAGTTTCCAAACTAATGGACTTACTGAGGAGTCTTTGGCACTTGTGCAAAATTACTTTGATAGAAAAATACACATTATCAATGGTGAACGTTTTTTTTACCATCTACACAGAACATGTATGATTGCAAACAGCCCCTCCTGTGTTTGCTACAAGTTCATGCCAGACGTCATGCTAGATGATATCTTAGTTCTGCACTTAGATGATAAAAATATAACTGTAACAGGGTTCCCTTTTTAAAAACTATTTTTATTTTCTGGCACTCCTTCAATCACAAAAAGACTGCGGTGTTTTACATTCCATCCTGCTGATAAACAGTCTCTCCTTACGTATGAGATGTTAGCATGATGGATGAGTGCCAGTTGGCATAACTTCCTATCATAATGATGGGCACCTTCTCCCTCAGTCAACACCAGCTGAGTGTGCTGATTTACGTGCCCTTTGCACTGCAGATGAAACAGCCTGACAGGTTTTTATCGGGGAAGGAAGAGAAAATGACTGATGCTCCAAGCTGCACCCTTGGATGTCACATAGGGTGAGTTTTCCACTTCCAGCTAAAGCCAGGGCTTCCCAAAGTAATTCAGCTGTTATTCAGGCTGTTGTTTAGAAGAACTCTCAGCTAATCAGGCATCACATGTGTAACAATCCTTCCTTTTTTTTGGTCTTAATTCACCTATGTATTGTTCCAACTTTAATTTAATCTATCTGTTGAGGAATTAAAGCAGCATGAGGGCAAAATTAATAAATACTCTCTCTCTTGGTTAGAGAAACAGGATTTTGTTTCAAGTGCTGTTCTCCACATGTTAAATGGTGCATTCTGAATAATAGAGCTCTTTCACCTGACACAGCTTGGTAAAAGTGCTGTAGGCAATATAATTGCACAGGCTTATTATTGACAAACTATACAGGGGGTCAGGGAATGATTTCTGTGTATATTCTGTGGGACTGTGCTGTGGCATGCTCAGTCCTGCCAATATCAGCCCATATGGTCAGCAAAGGTGAGAGTCTGGACCCAGCTGATATCACTGGGTGGGTCCAGGCACCTCCATTCCTTGCCTTGGAAAAAGCCCAGGGTCCAGAGCATATCTTGTGCATGGTGCAGAGAGTAGGCAAGCCTGGTGTGGAGAAAGGAATGGGATCCTTTGTCAATGTGTCTGGACTATTCTGTCTATCTGAACAATCTGAGTTTATATTTGGACTTAGAGTCGTCTTGCTGCTGGAGACAGACAAAACTGGAATGACTTAGGAGTGAGTAACCCCAGGGTCCCTCACTGGTTAGTGGGAAGAAACAGGCACTTACAGACTGGATTCATTCTTCTTTGGACAGAGATGAGTCACGCTACAGAGATAACTTTCTCTTCATTGACCATAGAGGGAGGCCAGGGCGACAACTTCAGTGCACAGATCTACAGTGTAAAAGCCTTCCTTTCCTGAGATGAAACCCTCAGCTAGTGTCAGTCCCCGGGTCTTTGAGAAGAGAAACTCACTTAAAAGAGAAATGTGCCCTGCGGTTTCTGAGATGAGTTTACCTCTTTGCATATCCATGATAATCTTGCTAAGTTACATTTGGTGAGATGAAGAGGGAGATACGACCAAAAAGAGGTACCCTGAGGTCATACTTGATGAGGGGAGAGTAGGGAAAGACAAGAAACAGAAACTTACTGACCTTTTCCTTATTTAAAATGAAACAAAACAGGGAATGGGAAATAAGAAAGAAAAGACTTGTGATTAATCATTAATTGGGTAGCTTTGATTTCTGCAGAGACTCATCAGGTGTCTGCTATTTGGAGCTAAATCATTCTCTAAAGCCAGGCAATCATTTTCACTGAGTTGATATTGGGCACAATTCATTGTCTAAACGTGCAAAGGAAAAAAATCCTTCAGCATTGTTACTCTTCAGTGGGCTCAGAGGTATCTTTTTAAAGATGAATGGGCAGCTGCTGCTTAACTATTCTTGCTCTCCACTTGAGCAAGGATTAGACTGTTTTTTGTACCTGCATCACAATTTGTGCTACTTAAACTACAAAAGAAAACTGTTACTACTCTAACTCACACTCCTTAAGGAAGCCTTTAGCAGCTCTGTTTTTTTTTTTTCTTGTTGGAGCTTTGTTTTGTGCAAAGTTTATCTATCACCTGATGGAATTTTTGATAAAACGTCACCTCATCCTTTGCTGTTCATCAAGCCTGCAACACATTGCAAAACAACCTGTACTGTGCACCATCTAAACCCACTGCAATTGCTGTCTAAAAGGTTTTTACAGACATACAGCATTGGGAGAAGATGTATTGATCTCCCATTGCCTGGACACCAGTGTTATTTCTGCCCTATTACCTGAGTGAAAACCCTGGGAATAAAACAGAGGGTACCCACGCACTTCATCTGGGACCAGAAAGAAATGCAAATGGCAATTACAACTTCCTTTTCTGTGGAAAGAATCGTGCTGATGTGTCTTAGGGAAGGCTTTCAGGAGAGGAATATCCCAGCTCTGTGCCCTGGCCAGGCACCTGGGTGAGACTCCCCCGTGTGCTGACCCCAGGGTGCTGGGACAAGCATTGTCAGAGGCAAACACAGAGACTCTGGGCAAGAGTGTGCCAGTCCAGTGCATGCGGGCTCATGCAGTAAGAGCCTAAAGGTCATTCAGATCATATTTTTGGGCTTTGATAGCTTTTCAGAAGAGGGCACATGGATTTTTTGAAGACCAATCTTCACCGTGCCATGATGTGGCAGACTTGTCTTCTGCTGAGAAAAAGTAGAATTGTCATCACGGTCTTCATAGGAGCGATTGAAGATTGGAGAAAGGGCAAATTACTGTAAACTATGGAAAGGAAAAATCTCAGTTTGTGACACAGTTCAAAGCCAGAAAGTTTTATCAAGTATCCCCAAAAGAAAATGAAGGAAGGATAAATGAAGGAAAGATATTGGCCAATATCCTTGGAAATTATTACTCAAATAATTGGCAGAAATGCTTTTGGGCTCATGTAGGTTGTTGCAAAGTTTATACATGCTTTGGTCTGCATCTGCACAATCTCTCCTGTGTGGATATTCCTTTGCCTAGAGTTTTTAACATGGCTATTTAGTATGGTGTTTGACATTTACAAAGCATTATGTGCCTGTGTGGAGAAGTAGTGATTAATACTAATAGACTTTTTCTCGTTACAAGAAGTCCACAGTCTTTAATCAGAACAGGTGCTGGAAGGTCTTTCCTTAGGAAACAAACAATGTATGAAGAAACTAGACAGAAAAAGCAATATATTTAAGGATTTGCCTTTTCCTTCCCTTTGCTAGTGTAATTAACTACTTGTTTGTTCCAGCCCATATGCCTGCTGTTCTTGTTACAGCTTTTTCCCAAACAGCCCAATTCTTTCCCTCTTGTCTATTAGTGGGTTTTTTTGTCTCTGTTTCTCCATTAACCATCTCAGCTATGGGAATTTAAATTTTTTTAGCAAATATGAGTGGCTCCTTTGCATCATTCAAACAGTTCCACTCCCTCCCCCACTTCCCTGGGATCTTATTCACCATGGTTTTGGGAACTCCTTCTCACTTCCTGACAACTGCATCTTTGAAATCTGTTATGGCATCATATATTATATGATATATCATATATCATGATGATATACACATCAGCCCTTCTTTAGACATCTTGTATCTTCGAGATTGGCTCTAATCCACACCATTACCCATCCCTGGCACAAGTATCTTTTCTTCTGTCTGATTCCACTTAATAAATACCATTCCCCATCAACTGTTTCTCCTCATGACCCATATTTTCAAATATCTCTTTTCACAAGTCTATGATACATAGTTCAGTTGCAGTTAACTTTTATTCTTAAACCGCAGCTTCTTTATTCCAGGCTCTGTGGCTTATTTTCTGCAGTTTGGAAAACAGCAATGCTTTTAACTTGAGATTTACTACAAGAACATTATAAAAGAAAATACTTAGATGAAAAATATGGAGGGTTGGAGACAATTAAACTGCTCATTGTAAATTGCTCACAACTTCTGCCTTGTTTGGAAGGTGGGTTTTCCTTTCTACTTATGCTTACATAGTATTCCATCTATCCATCTATCTTTCTCTCTGTCCCTTTAATTTATGGATCCAACTCCTCACTACAGAGAGATCTGGTATATTTGCTGCTGTGTCCCCCTAGAAATTATTATCTTTTCTTTTCCTTATTCACTCTGCCTAGTGTATGGTTAGCCACAAAACACATATGTGTGATCTATTTCTTTGAGGACATTTTAGCTCCCTGAAACTCCCTTTTTCCTTCCAGATTTGAATCAGATAATTTTCTGGAAGGCTGACTTTCTGAAGCCAGATGATTTTGCTTCCTTTCTTAAGGAATGTGGTCACTCTTCATTCTGATTCCCATTCCTTTCTAACGCTCATGGTGCTTGCAGTGTCTCCTTTTCAGTTGTTTTCTTGGCTCTCTGTACTCAAAAGCCGTAAAAAGCAGTTGCCAACTTCAAGAATTTTCTGGATTGTCTCTGCCTCCCTGTATTCCTGTCCTGGATACTGGGCTCCTCAAAGCCACCTGTTCTGTAGCTATTGTCCCTTTCTGGAAGACAGAGCTGAAGATCTCAGGCTGTGTTGGCAATGGTGGTGTAGTAAAATGCAGGTTTTGCTCAACCCTGTATTATTGCTTCCTTCTTTTTTCCAAGCCCTGGCACAGAACACCCACAGCAGCCTGCTGGCTCTCTAGCTATTCAGCCCTGTGGGCACTTCCAGCATGATTAAGCCCACTAACAGGTTCTAAGGAGGGCATAATTTTGTTCAACAATTGGTTTAACTTAACAGGTTAAAATTGCCATTCATTGTGTATGTCATCTTGTGTTTTCTCAACAGACTAAGACATAGAGTAATCTCACATGGCTATAGCCGTGGTGCAAGAACTGGATGATGTTTCTGGCAGATCTTTAGCACAGAAAAGGGGTGGCTTCTCCCCCGGAAATCTGGAGAGTTTATGTTTATTCAAAACAGCTGATGACCCAACACCAGGATACGTGAAATCACAAAAGATTCAAGACTTTGGTAAGACCTGACAACTTTCCAGGTCCAGGTATAGTGCAGCTTAGAGAGTGAATAAGCTCTGGGAATAGATGAGCACACAGTATCCTGCAGGTTTTCAGAAGAGGGGTGCAATTTTGACAGTCCTATGGCATGTCAGCCTTGTTTTCCATGCATCTTTTTGGAAAGATGGTAAGTTAGAAACTCGTTTAGCCTGTTAACACGTGCTTTCAAAAGGGAGGGCAGAGGCACAAACAGAAATTTATTAAATCTTGCCAGTGTATCTTATTTACCAGAGCATTTTGTTAGATCAAGATTTATCGTGGAGAAGTTGAATTCTGGTTCTACATTTCTTTGCTCAGAGCTGTATTCTTTGGAGAATACAGTCTTGGGCTGAAGACTCCAAATTATTTATTGAGCATCTGTGACTCAGGGACTCTAATGGCAATATGTTGTATGCCACAATAGCAGGCAGTAAGATGTGGAGTAACTCAGTGGAGAACAAATATAAAAGTTACTTTTCCATTTGTCCCGTTTAGTCACTCCTGGAGGAAGTTTGGACTGCTGTAGGGAATCCAGCTGAGCGCAATTTTCTTCAGGACTCTAACACACTCGTCTACTTTTAGTGTCCTTGGAAAGGAAGGGAAAGGTAATAATTTTCAATTAAAAGTCCAACAAGTTGTTGTGAAATTTTATACCACATACTCGAACCACTTCCAAGCTTTTACTAATATCTTCAATCTCCTTTTTCCTCCCAAAGAAGTTAAATAACTGCATGAGGATGACACCAGGGAAAAAAATGGATTGCGGTTATTTTGTTATGAGGGCTCCACTGGGACTTTGAGGGAACCATTTCAACAAAAAAACCCCCACAGAACAAATTTGCAGGGCCAGTGGAGAGAAATAATATTCTCATACTCTGTCCATCTGTATCATCATTATTCTTAATGGCCTGTTCCTGCATTTCTAGAATACAGTGTACCTAAAGCTGGATGACTAGCTGTTCTTTGGGATTCAGTGCATTTGGATTCAAAGCTGCATTTTTGCTGGATACAGGATGCAAACCTGAGGGAAGCTCATGTCATGAATACATTCTCTCTGCCAATCTTTCTGAAGCAGTCTCATGTGTTGTACATACGCCTTTTTGTGCTATTTTCCTTTATTTTTTTTTTTCTTTCCCAATTTGTTAAGGACTACTGGGGATAATGCTGAAATGCAGTCTGACTTTTAATGCACCTCCAGAGGACTCCTGGATGAATTGGTTTTTTGTCAACAGAATTTTGTTTCTCCTGCACATCATTTATGGCACCTGTCTACCATTATCACTGTAACTTTGGAATGGTTTCTCCCAGACCCCAAAGTTGTCATCACTTCCTTCAAATTAATTTGCACAGGAAATTCAGACATCCATGCTGTTTACATTGAGATACAATTATATAGGTGAGACCGCTCTCACAGGTCAGATTTGCAGGTGTATTCATGTGGTTAGAAATCTTTTGCTGTCCAAATACCATAAAAAATACATTCAATTTTTCAGAAGTGACTATATAGAAAAGTTCGCTTATTGATGTTCTTTGGAAGATTAATGGACACACCAGCTTCTCAGAATTTTGGCTGATATACTAAAGAAGAAGCTTTTTGCCATCCATCTCCCTTCCCAAACTCTGTATTTACATGCAAAGAGACCTTCCCTTCCTGAAAATACCTTACACACAAAGACTAAGCAAAGAAATATTAGAAATGGAAGGTGTAAGTCCAGTGGGGAATGGCTAAAGGAGCGTGGGTTTTTTATCCTGGAGAAAAGGAGGCTCAGGGGAAACCTTTTCACTTCCTGAAACTCCTGAAAGAAGGCTGTAGCCAAGTGGGAGTCAGTCTCTTCTCCCAGATAACAAGTGGCAGGACAAGAGAAAACATCTTCAAATTGCACCAGGAAAGGTTCAGGTTGGATATTAGGAAGAATTTCTTCACTGAAAAGGTGATCAGGCCTTGGAACCATTCCAAAATGCCCAGAAAAGTGGTGGAATCACCATCCCTGAAAGTATTAAAAAACATGTGGATGTGGCACTTGGGGACATGGCTTAGTGGTAGACTTGGCAGTGCTGGGTTAATTGAGGATCTTGCATGTCTTTTGCAACCTAAAGGGTTTTATGATTCTATGAAAAATTACTCCATTTGAACTGAATTAAAGGCAGCATAAATGATGGTATTACTCAAAGGAATATATTTAAAAAACATGGATAGTTAAATAAGGCTCCTAGAAACAATAAGGCACCAAATAGTAAGTATTTATAACTTTTGGCCCAATTACTGATGTGGCTAAACCTGCATTTAAAAGCTTCGTTTTGGGAAGGCCTTAAAAAACTAAGAAGACAAAGTAGGATGTTGTATAACTTCCAGCACAGAGATTTGTTTTTCTAAGTCCCTAGAAAACACTTCAGTTTTTTATTTCCTAATTAAAACTATCATAAAAAGAAGAGCCATAGCAGGTATAATTCAAAAGACTCAACAAGGAATCTTCAGAACTCCTCCAAAGCATTTTCCTGGTTTTGTAATACCTGAGCTGAAATTCCCACATGCAATAAAACTCCTTTTCTCTGTATTTTACTGCAGAATCATCAGAAGTAAATTCAACAAACCAAAGCATCTCTAGTTCCACATTTTTGTGAGGATTCAAAACTAGTAGAAAAAGGATGCCTCTTTCAGCTTCTGTTTATAACTCTGTAAGAAAAGAAAGAAAGCTCTGCCAAACTGAAAGCAATTGCTGATTTCTAATGCAGTCTGCAAATACAAACTGGACACCTGATACCAAACAAGAAGCCAGCCTACATCTTGCATTTCCTGGGCCAGTTAACTCAATTATTGTAACTCCCCAAATCCTTTCTTCCCACTCCAAGGAAATCGTGCATGAGATTGCAGTGTGGAGTTTAGTATCTGCAGCTTTAGAATGTTGCCTGGTATAGAATTTAAACAATAAGGAGGAACTTACACCAAGGCAAGGCAAGATAAAAAAACAGCACAGAATTTAAAAGATGAAGTGAAAAATCTTTCTTTGTCTAGGGCATTTGTTTCTAACCAAAAAGAGCAGACTCTTTAGTGAAATGAAAAGTACCCCTTAGCCCAGAATCAGAAAATCCATGGCATGTATTATTTGTAATGTGGAATAGTTGTGATTTGCAGCTAAGAGCGTCAGAAGAAAAAGGAATCAAAGCATATAGCAGATCTTTTCGTATGAAACACAACTTCATATACCCTCCTCTTGGAAGTGAATTATTTAACTTACCTGCTGTCTCCTATCCAACCTGGCTGTCATGTCCCTGTGTGGAATGCTCTATGTCCCTATGAACAGACCCTTGGGACATGCTGTCACTGGTCAGCGTGGCCATTCTGTGCTTGGCTCTCTTGTGAGAGATGTTGTTCACATGAAGTTGTGGGAACAGCCTTGGGGTAAGGTGTTCACACCTGGGGGCTGGGGGATGACAACTCTGGGAGGGTTCAGCTCAGAGACACATCCCACCCTCACGGGAGTTCACAGGTGGATGGGGTGGGGATTAGGATCGCAGCAACCACCTCTTCAGATGATGCCTCTGTAATGGCACATCTGCAGTCAGCATAATTAATGCCATTAACTTCAAAGAAACCAGGCAGGCTGCTGTACGTGGTGGTCTGGCTGCTTAGATGAAAGAGGCAGTGCTGTGTCTGTTTCTTTCTGTACTCTGTGTCCACGTTTCTCACTAACACAGAAACTTAAAGCTGTATTTCCAATAAATGTCACCTTATATCAGTCACAGCTAACATCACCCTGTATCCCTGTGATTAACTCAGACACATGCATGCAACTGTTTGTCTCGGAAGGTTCAGTTCATTGCACAGTAACTTATGGCCTGAATTCTGGAAAGCCCAAAACATATGTTGAAGTCAGCAAGCACTGCAATTTCTTCACTTGCAGAGTTCAACAGTTAATTCTGCCTGGCTTCCAAACACCTTTGTCATTTCCTAAAGCACTTCCTCTGCCATCTACCTTCACAAATTGGGATAACTGTTAGGAAGATGAACACATTGAGTTAATTAAGAGTCAGACACGTATTTTAAAAGCATAGTGTAATTTTCAATGCTAAAATAATAAATCTGTATTATACTTGAAACACAGGCAGTTGCATAAATGGCTGTTGCTCCTATTTAGAGCCTTGCATTCCCTCCATATGGCAGGAACCCATTACCTCTTCAGGACTAATAGATAACATGAAGTCCCAGTGTAAGAGAAGACCTCAGCCTCAGTACTCTTTGACTGGTTTACAGGCTGTACAGGCAGTTTGGTACTCGTATACCTGCACAGCTGCTTCTCAGCCTCAGAAACAGCTCAAGGGCACTCCTCTGTTGTTGGTGTCATCCTGACACCAAGACAAGCTCTTCCAGGTACTTCAGTAGTCACTTTCCAGTGGTGTCCTTCTTTGATTTCCCATCTGAAAGGTGTGTGTCCAGCTCTCTTTTCTCCAGGTGTTTGCTCTTTCTGGGCTTTGCTCCCTGGAGCTCTGGTACTGAGAAACAACTGAATATTGATCTCTCCCAGTTCATTCTTCAGGATAATCTTTTTGTTCACCCTTTTTGCCAAAGCATTTTCCACAGAAATTGCTTCTCCTCTGAAAGACCAACACACCTTTCAGGCACCCTGGTTTTCCAGGCAGGAATGCCTCTCTTCCCTTTTGCCTCGATGTATAACTGGAATTTACCTACACAGTTCTCTCAAAGTGCTCTGTTGCCCCAGACCCCAGTGTTTGTTGGCCTCCCTGCTAACCTCTGTCGTGCCTGTGGTCTACCAGAAGTGAGTGTGCATCTGCTTGCAGGTACTGGTGAGGATGCTGAGTACCTGGGGCAGTCCATGAGGAAGATACATGTCCCCATTCAGTGACCTCTCTGCTGACAGAAGCTTGAAGTCTCTCAATGAACCAGTTATTTTTCTTTCCAGCCCGTGCTTTTTTCTTTACTATAATTTTACATTTTTAATCAGAGTCTTGTCACCTACTAAGGCCTTTACACACTGTAAGACCATTATATCAGTGCAGTTACCTTTACTCATTAAATATGTCATCTTATTGAAAAATGAAATCATTATTTATTTGATGAGATTTTTGTTATCTGGGACATTGTGCTAAGCAACACTAAATACATTCCTATAATTTAAGGTTTTTTAAAATCAAACCCTTACATTAGCTTTTCTGCTATTTTAGCTGCAATTTATGTCAGGCTAGACTATGGAAAAATGCTCTGTGGATGGAGAGAACAGGAGGTTATCCTCTCCCATCCACTATTAGGAACTTTGTCCTTCACAGTGTTGCCCAAGATGATCCCAATCCATTTATAAGAACTGAGGAACTTTTGAAAAATAGCCCAGTAATAATACAGAAATTATTTCCCCCAAAGTAGACAAAGATAGATGAAAGAATAACTTTTTATCCTTTCTTAAGATGAAATCCAGAGCACTGAACTAATAAAATACATTCTATTTGAAAGTTGCCAAGAAAATCCCCAAACTGAATTACTAATGAATAATGTTTATTTCTAATTGTTTATTTAGATGTATTACTATAGAACAGTTTCTTGGAAGGAACCCTGCTTTCACTCAAATATTTATTTTTCAGAGCTCAGACACTTTCAATAACTCTGCTTACCGACTTTTCTTCAAAGCAAGACCTCTGGGTATTTCTGGACCTCTTGGCTGTTCTCAATTTTAAGTAAAATGTGTTTAAGTAAACTGTGGATAAGCCAAGAATTTAAACATTTTATTAAATTTTATTCAGGTATCCTGTTGGGACATGAATTTCCACCCCCCAAATTTACAGAAGGTCCCTGGTCAGTAATGGTCATGTTGCACTAGAGCCTCCCCTTTGAGGCTCAGTTCCCTGAGGATCTGGGTTGGCTGGATCCCAGACACCTTGCAGAGCCCGACTGACTGATCCCACTGGAATATCAGCTGCAGGAGAGTGTTGGGGGTCAGGGCCTCTGGGCCAGCCTTGGAAAGCTGGATGAGCACTGAGGTGGAGTGATGTCACCCTCTGGGTGACATCTGTCAACATCACACCTAAGAATGCCCACAAGGCATCCCTGCTGGTTGGCAGCTGTGACCATGGGCAGAGCTGACCTCAGTCCCACAGCTGCAGGCACAGACACAATCAGATGGGGCAGTGTGGTTCCTGTTCCCCATCTCTCTCCCAGGACCCTGGTTTTGAGCTGGCACGCTGATCCTGGAGGCTGGCAGGTGGTCCTAGTCATCTCAGAAGCTGATAAGGGCTGTCAGCAAGTCAGAGCCTGACATTTCAGCCTACGGCACAGCTAATTTCTCTTCATTTCCTCCTAAACAACAGGAGTCAACAGGCTGCCACAGTGTGTGACAATCCTGTGTATGTGCTGAAGGCACAGGCACACAACATGATACAGGAACAAGGAAGTGTTTTATTCAATGTGAAGTACTTTGCTGCTGAGATATTGATGTGCCCTTACCACCATGTGCCTTGTTCCTCCCTCCCTCAGTGCTTTCTCTCCTTCCACGGGCAGTGAGTTGAGAAAGAAGCAGAAAAGCCTGTTGCCTGTGTACAACAGAGTTAATGCTCCCCTCAGCCTAACCCTGTCTAGTCAAGTCTGTGGGCACATTTCTGCAGAAGAAGAGGGAACAACTTATATCAGCCCTTGCACAGTTGCTGTTCTGCACCCTCCTTCTTCCCCTTCTTCCCTCTTTCCCACTGCATCCAGCTTCTGTCATGATCTCAGCAGGCCTATCCTTACAACTTCCTCTACTGCTGTACTAAGTTCACCTCCCACAACAGATCAGACTTGGTAGCAGTTTGGCTAAAATGCAGAGTGTAAAACAGACATTGCTACTCCGTGCCTTTTCTGAGAACGTGTTTCAGAATTGCCATGTCAGGTTATGGAAGCCACTAGGAATGGTGGGCATTCTCCTCATTTACACTAGACCTGATCAGCTGGTCTAGGATATGAATTCAATAACAATCATTTTGCTTCCTTCCTCTTCTGAAGGACCTATCTCAGATCAATGGCAGTGACTCTCCCAATAATCATGACAAAAGAGGATGTAGAGAATTACATGTCAGTGAGCTTAAAAAATTATTTTAATCAAATGATGAACTATTTAGAAAGTACCTGAAAGATAAGGAAAGTTAAGGAGGCAGTGGGGATTTGTAAGGAGAAAATTGTATTACAAAAAATCTAATTTTCCTCTGCAGCAGAAAAGCAGATCTGAAACTAATCTATAAAACTTCACTTTGGGAACTCTTTTGATTTGATCTCACATGACATTCTTATAGGCAGCAAAAGAAATACAGCATTGATTAAATCGCTAGATGGTGTATACAAAACATGTTCTGTATCTATACTGAGAATTACTTCAATGGTGAAATGTAAAGTGTCAGCAAGGGCTCTTCCAGAGGTCTTTCTGTTCCAATTCTGCCCAGTGATTGCATTGGCGATCCCAATCAACCACTTACAGATGACGCAAAGTTGGGTTGGAACACAAGCTTGAGGTTCAAAGTTATCTTGGCAAAACAGAGAAAGGGCATTAGAACCAAGGACAACTGCAAAGGAATGCTCCTAGAGATGAGTTCTCAACTGCTTGGGCACAGTACATTTAACGAGAAGCCAGGTTGCTGTTTTGGAGAAGGATCACAAGCAGAATACAACAACGCTGCACTGTTATGAAAAAGGCAAACAACCTACCGTGATCTATAAACACACGTGGAGTTGGCAAAACACCTAATGTATCAGTAGGATCCCAGCAGGAATATCTTGTCCAGTTTTGGGCACTGTGGTTTAATGAAGATAGAGGCCAATTGGGGAATGTCAGAAGAGCAATGTGAGCACATCTGTACTGTGGAGCTATTTTACCCTCTAAAATTGGCTGCAGACGGACAGTTCCCTGGCCCGTGCTAACTCATCAGGTATGTCCTGCAGCTCTCCAGGAGAGTACAAGCTCTCCCAGGTCCAGTTGGGCCAGGGACTGGTTGTTATGGCCTAAAGGGTTATCCAGCTCATGGGCATATAGAGATCGTGACTGTGGGTTTGCAGGATTTTTAACACACAAGCACACAGAGGCTTTATCTTCTAAATTTCTCTGTTTTTATTATAGAGCACCACAAATGCTATGCAAGGATACATTTTATCAATAAAGTTTACATCTCTATCTCTCAAGCCATTACAACTTACTATCAGCAGTCAACAGAGCACCAACCAGTGGTATAGCAACAATCAATTGTATAGCAGCAATCAATATTATAGCAACCAACAGCCAACCATCACTAACAGGTGTAGGCACTATTACAGGTTAACAAAATCTCCTCACTGCTGAAACTAGCTTATCAACAATTAGCAGCACATATGCTTAGGGCAGATTACTTGGAGAGATGTATAATAGCCATGTCAAACGAGTTAGATTGCAGAAGGGGCCAAAACATCCCACAGGTGGGAGAACAAACCAAACTGACTCCAAAAGTGGGCCCAAGGGGTGTCTAGGAAGATAACAGAGAGACTCTCACTCTAGAGATTATCTCACATCAAAGAGATTGCAATCTGTCAGCCAGATCCCCAGTGAGAGTCCAAGATCTTGTAAGGAGCTCATGTGGAGAATCCAGCCTGTTTAAGGAAGAAAAAATGCATGCAGCATGCGTTGTTCTCAGCTGTTTTACTCATTTTGCATAAAAATTAAGTCCTTTTCATATCACAGGGGCATAAGATGATGTAGACGTCAGCCCTTCAAGCAGACAATAGATGTTGTAGACTTGATTTTTCACATACAACAAATGATAGTTGATGTTTTCTGACATTTTCAGAGAAATTTTTATTTCTGTGGACTCTTTCTCACCTTTTCAGATGATAAGTGGTGATGACAGTCCCTTTTTTGTGCACATTTTGGTGGTACCTCAGGATGTCTCTAGTTTCTAGGCAGGCTGGGTGTATTTCAAAGAGACCAGCTGCTGCACTTTCCAAGTATGTTTCTGGTTCTCAGGCCTGGTTCCCAGGCTCACAGCTCCCAGGCTGAAAGGAATTTTCTCTGTCAATATATTTCAACAGACATTTTGTTCTGTTCAGTAATTTTCCCCTTCTAGCCAGGTTGCATTTGAGGCTGCTCACATTGCTTCTGTGTCCAGAAATAACCTCTGATGTTGTTTGAATTATAAATATAGACAAAATGGATGATTTTATGGCCTTTCTCCTGGCCTGAAGTGCCTGGCACCACCATATGAAAGACAACCACAGTTTCTTCTAAAGTTTAAAACATGCTGCCTGAGAATTTAATCAATTGACCTTTACCTATTTTGTTGTAAAAAATAGTGAATATGAGTCCCTATTCACTGGTACATGCTGTTCATGGCTGTATACACACGAAGATACCCAGGCTCCTTTCTGAGCCTTTTCTTTCAAAGATGAAAACATTTTGAACTGTTTAACCTTCATACAAAAGCTATTCCAAGGCTCTGACTGCTCTTGCCTTCATATATATATATATGTATTCTACTTCTGCTTTCCTGGAGGAGGAAAGAATCTGAACAGCACATAACATTTACAATATGATCATGCAGTGACAGAGGATTATTATTCTGTTTGTTCTCTGTTCCTTTCTCAAGGATTCTTAATGTTCTATTTACTTTTTTGATGGCTCCTGAGCATGGCATTGAGATTTTATTGGAACTGTCAATGGTAACTCAAAGATCTTTTTTTCCTGCTTGCTGATAGCTAATTTAGAGCTCATCACCGTTATGCATGGTTAAGAATGTTTATTTCCATGTGCAATACTTCATATTTATCAGCATCTCATCTGCCATTTTTTTCACAATCACTCGGTATTGTGAGCCATCTGCAACTCTTCACAGTTGAATTCCACTTTATTGCCTTAAATAATAGAGTATCATCAGAAAATTTCATTACTTCATTTTTCCAGATGACATATGAACATGTGGGATAACATGAGTTCCAGCACAGATGCTTTCAAAGAGCTAAAAAGTGTAAAGTCTGTATGTTAACTTAATGATTTAAGGACATATAATGACAATAAAAAGAGATTTTTTAATAGGTGAGCAGTAAATGTGTGTCTGTCTTTCCCTGTGATATTTTTTTGCCTTTATTATTGCTATGGGGACTCAGATGGAAGAATACCTACAGAGGATATCACTGAATATTTCTAAAGATCCTGCTTTTTTTGACGATTGTGTTGGTTCTACTTTTGCCTAATAGTCTGCTCTGCTCTGTATCGGGGCAAGATCTCACCACCCAGTGGGTGCTACTGGTCCTTCATGCCATATTGTACTTAGGCTTTCATCTTTTGATACAGAGAGATGTTTTTCATTTTCATCCTGTACTCTGCATCTGTAATATCACAGCATGAGAAGCCTTTGAGTCATCGTTGTGGGAGCTTCAGACAAAGTACATTAGAGCAGCCCTGCCACTGAGCCGTGAGGTACAGAAAGGACCCCCTTGTGTACTAAACCCTTTCTCAGAGAGGAGCCTGGGGGCAGATGGATCTGATCTTAGCCTCAGACTGTCAACGGCTTAAGTAACTTTGTCCTGCAGGCTTTAATGACAGCAAATCAGATATATTTATATAAAATGAATTATTTATTATGACAAATAATTAGACAAAAGATCTTAATCAGAATTACTTACTACACAGTATAAAAAGCTAAAACTTCTAGCAGTGTATAGTATAGTATAGTATAATGCACTATATCTAAGCCATTATATTAAAGCTAGAAAAAAGAAGCAATTGTTAAGTAGAGATTGATATAATTCACCATATCAGTGCTCGTGGGCAGATCCCTTTCTCTTAACCTCAAAGAGTATCCATGAGTAGGCTTCTCCCCTACTCAAGGGAGTAAACTTCACACACTCCAAGGAGGAGTTTGTGGAAGAACCTAACTGCATGAAAGCCTTTTACACTAAAAAGTGATTGACTGCCCATCATATGTCTCCACGCAAGTTTAGCAGCTTGTCTGCTGAATCTTTGCCTCACTACCAGGATGATAATTCGGGGTTAGTTAGCCAGACAGCTTTTAGCATAATTCAAAATAGCAAAACCAGCACATGGCAGCCCCGCTACAGTCATGCCTTCCCATGGGATTTTCAAACAAATTTTGCAAAATCAATTGTGCTTTCACATCGTGCCTTTAGTTTGCTCCACTACTCCATAGCACAGATGAGAATGTCTCCATCCCCACCACTGTACTTTTCCCCAAAAAAACCCAAAAGGCTGCATAATGAAGAACTTCCCAGAGGCCACATGTTAATGGCTTCTTAAATAGCTGATTTGTAGTCATCAGCTTTTCCCCTTTCCCAAGCCTTTTGCACTGTATACAATAGCTTGGGATTTAACCTGGGGCCTGGTGTACCGTCAACCACATCCCAGTTTCATCTATTCTAAAGAAATACACACATATGCAGTTCCATTCTTTTCAGCATTTGAGACCAGGCTTCAACAATTACAGTTTTTCCCAGGCATGGTGCCACGGCAGGATTCAGTCTCAGTTGCAGCATCAAGAAGTGACATGCATCATTAGGCCTCTGAAATCCTCCCTGCACAGAGAAGTGGATGCTCTCAGTGGGAGTAATCAGCCACAAGAGCATTAATTTCTCACTTTCCTTGGGGCAGCTGAGGGAGGATGATATTCATGGTTTTGTTACTTCTCTCCGTTCTTCTTGGTTTGTGGTATTTACAGATCAGGAATGACTGTACATTTATAAAGATACTTGCCTGCATGACTTCCCTCACTCCCTTTGCAGGACAATGTCACATTGAAGCCAGGAATCGGGGTGCAAGGAGCAGCACAGTTCTGCACCTTTTCCCCACCGTGGCTTTCCACCTCTTCCTGGTGCCTGAACACACAGAGAGGCAACCAGGATGGCACAGTGGGCTGCTCCCTCCTCCATACAGGGGGAGTGGAGGCCACCGGAGACAATGAGGATTGCTGCATGGTTTCCAAGGTCCACTTGCTCCTGATGGAGCTCTGCCATGGACATTGCACTACATGAAGCCTTTGCTTTGCCTAAATCCCTCTAGGAAGCTTTGGGAATTCGCTTTATCTAATTGCCCACCAGAATCTTCATATTCTGCATTTGCAACACTCAGGGGAGATGGAGCATGCATCCCTTTCCACAGAGCAGATATACCTGGACTACGTCCTGAAGGAAGGACATTAGGTTGAGTGATGGCTTGGATGGAAAAGACAGAGAAACACAGCTAAGTTAATGTGTTGTGTTTCTTTGGGATAAGATACCTGCTGGAGGCACCTGTAGTGGATGAATCCCTCTTCCCTGACAAACCAGAGTCAGAATGAAGCTCCCACAGGGATTTGATGTGGGGACTCATATTCCTCATGTTTGGTGTGGTGAGAAAAGCCCTCAGCAAACAGATATCTCCCTCTTTTCCAGAAAATTACTGAGGTGGCATTGCAAAGTGGAGCGGGATGAAGTGCAGATCAAATAGAAACCCTCCACTGAGTGAAGCTATGCAAGGACTAAATCACAAGGAGAGACTTATGGCTGGATATGGAAAAGAGCAATTCAGAAAGGGATCTGGTAAAAGCTCTGTAATTAGCCACCTGAGACAGCACTGGCTCATGCCTGTGACAGAGAAGCTACTCAAACCCCCCTCATGCATTTTTCTGAAGTTTGTCCTGTTTTCTAAACTTCTCAGTTGAGCCAGTCACTGCAACAGAAAAGTGGTGTTGAAAATCTTTAATCATGATAGTTAATGTGGCTTGTAACATGATAATTCTTACCCCACTGCAGATGTGTGGGACTGCCCCAGCAACACTCTGTTAACTGAAACGTGTGGGTCGTATCTTGTAGTAGCAAAATATATGAGCAGCTAAAATAGTGTATTTGTTGGTTTTGCCTGTATAGAGAGAATGGGGTAAGTGCTACACAGACAAAACATAAGTGAGGAAGTTTAAATTACCACTCTCAAATCCACTAAGCCAAACCATTACTTGCAGCAGCAAACTGCTTTAGTAGGACTTTACCCCTTGACGCTTGCCCATTCCTGTCTCCTGAGTACTCAGCATAATTCATCTCCAGCTCTCCACAATTTACAGCTCTTTACATTAGACTACATGGTCCCGTGTTGTCAGATTTGCTCTCTTCCCTTCTCTCCCTTGCAGTCAACAACAGAGACTGTCTCCATTCTCTATATTATCTTTACCATCTGTCATAATTTAGTTAGCTCAGAGGTAATATATAATAATATGGAATAATCAGACAACCAAAATGTTACACGGAGCAATTATATATCTTTTAAAAGTACACAAGAGAACAGAGTATAATTTATATTTCCAGTAAACTATGTACATTGGTGGTACAACTTGCATGTAGATCATCGAATACTTAATACATGCAGACCACAGTATTTTCTTCTAAGTACAAATGCAGAAGAGAGAAGGAATGAATTCCCAGGACAGCAAGGAGGAGGAGCAGTGGGTACATGCTGAAATGGCAGTGTGATGTACTCTGCTCCCGTTGACAGCCCGACCCACGGGCTCTGGCTGTGTTCCCTGGCTGAGGTGCTGCAGTGAAGAATTCATTCCTCTCCCAGGTAATGGAGACACCAGAACAATGAGAGTCCCTTCTCAGACAGCTCCTCCTGAGTCAGTGCACCGGGAACTGCTGCAGGCAACAAGCCCTTTTCATTTCCTGCTCATTCACCGCTCCTTCTGTCACAGCTCTTTAAGTGTCTTGTTTCCTAAGCCTTTTGACCTGGTGAAACAGAGTAATGAAATTTTAGTGAAAGGCTGACTTAGATCTGAAACATCAGTCACTTCTCATCACCATGTGAAGTAGAAAAACCTATTACTAGACCTTTCATGGAATCAGGGCATGAACTACAGGTCACCGAAAGCCAGGGTTATTCTTTTATTAGCTGCAAAAGTCTTAATATAAAACTGCCACAACCAATGCCCTTTGAAGAGGACCATGAGGGCAGCTGACCCCAGAGAGAGTTGGAGCAGAGCTTGAAGGGGGTGTGCAAGCTACAGAAGCTGGTGCCATACCTTGCAAACTGGATGGCTTTTAGTTGGGAAACTTTTCCCAGAGAGAGAGGGGGGTAATGTTAGATGTTTGATAGGCTGTCCAGAGGGATGGAGTCCAAAATACAAAATGCAAAGAATAATTTTTATTCCTTCTTTTAGCTTTTTTGTGGGGGGGTCAGGGTGGGATTGACCTCTGAAGTAAAGAGAACACTAGAAAACCTTTTAAATCATCTGTTTTACTTCAGCTGGCACAGCCAGAAGAAATGAAGCTCTGCTTCATCCCCTCTAATTTCACAAACAGAAAACATCCACTAGGGGGGAAAAAAGTCATATATATTTGTGGCTTGGCAGCATATGACAAGAGTGGGAAGCTGGGTCTACCCTTCCATCTGTTACAGGTCACTCTGAATGACAGCAAGATTTGTGTCCTGGTTTAGCCCCAGCTGGCAGCTCAGCCCCATGCAGGCAATTCCCATGGGCAGGCATGTGTTCTGCCATCTCCAGGAAAGACTGCCAAAGATCCCTGAAGCCCTCTGACCCATTTCCAGCAAGGTCTAGCAGAACAAACTGTGTGTGATAATTAATTTGTATAGAAAGAGAGAAACTTGGCTCCAGGGTGGGGAAAACTTACCTATAAAAAGGTATCCCTGTGAGACCTGGGTGCACACATCCCAGGACAATGGACACCCCATCAGCTGGATTAAAGCTGAACCTGGGATTGGTGATCCATACTTCCTTCCTCCCTTCCTCCCTTCCTCCCTTCTTTCTTTCCTTCCTTCCTCATAACCATTCTGTGATTCTATTCTATGATTTTAAACATCTCTGCGTTATCAGCACTGTTTTCAGCGTAAATCCAAAACATAACACCATGCCAGGTACTATGAAATAAATTAACTCTATCCCATCCAAAACCAGCACATTCTGGCAGACAAAACCATAACAAAACATTTTTTTCCTCTCACTTCTTTCCAGCAGCTCCAGAGATATCAATATGGCAAATAATCAAGATAACAAGCAATAAATTCCCAAAATATTTATCTTGCAGTTATACACTTACATGAAGGCTTCTTGCTCACTGCTGTTTCTCATGTCCCACTTTTCTGCAAATTGTCTGGATGCTATCCTAATTTCCTGATGATAATAAGAATTATATTAAAGTACAGATTAAAAATTATATTAAAAAAATTCTGATATCTATGACACTAAAATAATCTTTCAGGAATGCAGAGAGACTTGCATAACTACTGAAGAATACAGAAGATTAACAAGTTCTGAAAGACAATTTAAAAATAATAATAGAATTTGTGTCTAGAGAGATTAAAGAAAACATTCTGCAAAGACAGGAAGGACAGATGCAGAGCATCTAATAAACATTTCACTCGCGGCACATGAGTGATGAGCTACCCTGAAAGGTTTGGGCATTTTGGAAGGCGGTACCAGAGTGGGTGTCATGATGAAATTTATTTCTCATCCTGGGCTCTCACAAAGTGTCTTAGGAGCGTGCCTTCAAAACGTTAATTAATCTAATGGGAATTTCAGGCTTTGTGATCTACTTCAAGAGCTATAATAGGGCATCTCTTAACTAGGTTGGAAGAAGATTGGATTATCACGGGAATTGAAATTTCCATGGCATAAGCAGTAAGTCATGATTTTATGCATGTTGCTATAAATCTCAAATACAAGCATGTCCCCACTGAAAGGTGCCCTTGATTCTCTCAGCTCAGCTAGTGTTTCCTGCCTGGCTTACAAAACCTGCCGTGCAAGGGAGTTACTGGAAGGCAGCCTGGAGTGTAAGTTTGCAGTGTTCTGATGCAGTAGAGCCAGGTCACTTGGGCAAAGAGTTTGTACCAGGGCTGGTGTCAGGATGTCCAGACCTGACTGCTGCTGCATTTGCAGCTTCCCATGGAAAGACAATCCCCTAGGTACTGACAGAATCAAGTCTTGGAGCTTCCTCAGGAAAATTCTGGAATGTGCTAGTACCAGCTAGGATCTGCCCTTACCTCAGGCTGCCTAAAGGCAGGTATGCCACCATCAGCTGTAGGCAGACTGGATGCACTGTGAGACAAAACAATTGCCCCAGTTACGCGGAAGTGTTCCAAAGATCCCAACTTTGTGTGTAATCCAGTACTGGAATGAGACACCAGAAAAGGCTAGAGATTCAGAGTTACAACCAGCCTGTGCAGCTGATAGACTTGTACCCATCAAGCCTGAGTGCTGCTCCCCTGCCCTTTAAACACTATCAGGGACATGGGTTCACCAAAGCAATGTTGAAAAGAAGTGTGAACCTTCCATCTGAGTCTTCAGCCTGGGTGGCCTCTTTTCCAAGGGTTGGAAAGGACTTCAGTGGGAATCTGCCACTTCAAATGGCAGCTGCCTCAGGATGCCTCAGGATGCTCTGAAATCAGTATCTGTGGCTAAGAATTTTCCCTGTAAGGTGAGAATTTGCCATTAACAAACATTCATCACAGGAATGACTCATCCCATACCTAGCTAGAACGACAATTAAAAATTGCATTTTAAGAACCGTTTTTTAAAAACATCTCTAAACCCACACATCCATGCCAGACAGACACAAGAACAACCATCAGTAGGCGGGGACCATTCATATGCAGCCAGGAGAAGGCACACACTCACATGCTTCTCTTCAGTATTAGGGACAGACCTGTGTTTCTCCACTTTGGAAGGTGCAGAAGGCTGTAGTCAACCCAAAACAATGCCTAACTCCCTGTATCTTTCCATAAGAAGAGTCTAACAGGTTCTCACAGCCTCCTTGAAGCTCATGGACCATCCATCCCCAATGCAAGGTAAGAGTGTTATGTGTTCTCTCATGTGTCCAGCTCATAATCATAGCAGCACACAGGGAGAAGATGAACTTGTCACTGGGATTGTAGTTTAAACTGACTGACAACTCTGATAAATGCTTAATCAAAAAGATTACTTTATAAAGGACCTGTCGAGATTTCCTACAACTCATAATTTAGAAGCATGAAAATTAACGTTATCTCTTTGTTTCCGCGGTACCTGTGGAGATGTATCTCTTATGGCAGTGCTGTCTGTAAAAGCACAGATCAGTTTGTTTCTGGTGTTTGCACTTCGTCTGTCCTGTACTTAGTTTATTATATAATTCACTGCAGTAAGAAACAAAATCTAAAAACAAAGAGTCATTATTTTGTCTGTACCCACGTGCCTTTGCTTTTTTTGGAAATTATGATTACACTCACCTTGACATCTTCCTTATGCTGCCAACACCTATGTTCAGATGGAAAACTGATCCTGTGCTCTTAGAAAGTCAGCATAACAATTATACTGTTTCAAATAATGTAATAAAAAGGATTTAAATGTTTAGCAGGAGTGAAATCAGTGTCATTGCCTCTTGTCAATGAACAGGGTTCAGCCAAATCTAGGTAAGACTCTAGCTCTCTGCAGTGCCCATACTAGAGCTAATAGCAGAGTCTGCAATGTTTGGAGAAGTGTCTTGATGTTTCGAGCTTCAAAAAGAGAAGGGTAAATCTGTTTTCTTCACTGAAAGTGATGCTAGCCTGTATGGCCAGTCACTTTTTCAAACTTCAGTCTTTCTCTTAGATATCGCCATCACATCTTTTTTTTTCAGTTTTGTCTCTGCTCTTTTCACCAGGCACAGTAAGTTGGCCTGATTTTATCAAAAAATATCTTGCATTGCTTAAGAAGACTTACCCCATCCATTTTTGCTGTTTACTTTGAAGCCTTATTTTCATCTATAAAAAGTCTGCAAAGAAGCCGGTGCTGCAGGTAACACTTTCTCTAACATCTCCAGCATCAGAAATGTTTCAGTTCAAGTTTCTCAACTGATGACACAGCTGTAGTGATGTTTCATTTGGTTCTTCTTGCACCTCTCGTTCCTGGGAAAGATCTATGTAGTGGACAGACTTTGGAGAGTGTTGATGCCTTAGGTGTTAACTTTCATATTTTTCAAATCCTGCATTGCCTAGTGTGTAGCTCTGAAGTTTTTTGTGGCCTGCTGGCTTCTGTTCTCTCAGGCCAGCTAGACATAACAAAGCCTCTCCAGGCCTCTCTCTCTCTCTTTCGGGCTGTCCTGGGCCCGAAAATGTGTAAACCAACATCTTAGAAGGGGGTAGGCTTGGGGAAATGACATCATTAACTGAAGCTTTAATTGGAGTATTAACTCTGATATGCAAATGAACCAAACTTATAAAAGTGTGAAGAACCCATGACCCAGCATCCATCTTGGGTGTTGCCTTTGGCCTGCCCAGGGTGTACCTTTGAAGGCCCTTCAAATAAATACCTACATTTGTTCCCTTATTCCTGTTTAGTCTCTGTTTTTTAGGTGCCCTCTCAGGCATCAGTGTCATTGCAGAAAATTTTCCTGGGCTGGCGAGGCAGCACAGAGAGCACATTTTTCTATCAGCAAACATTTATTTGTTCCCCCCAATCCATATGCTTTATTTCCTTTTTCAGTGCAAGAGAATGTGTTTGTAGATCCTCTGCCTTAATTTGAATTTTAGAGTCTGTTCTAAGATCTGTTGTGTTTGTGTGAATGTACTGTGACTTCTCAGATCTGTTCCCTTCTTACATGAAAACTGCACTCGCAAGTTTACTGGAGTGTCTCCTGAGGCTTAACAAATTCAAGTACAGTTACTACAAATAAATTAAATATTATAATAAAGAAAATAATAACCTACCTTAATCAAAGGCCAATAATCTCTGTTCCAGGAGGACTAGCAAGAAGCTGAGGTTACACAAGAAAGCATAAGAATAATTTCTCAATCATAGTAATTAAACAGAATTAAGTGGCCTGAGGGACCCTAGAGTAACTCCCAGTAAAGATATCCTTATTTACATTTGACCAGCTCTGAATGAGGGTGCAGATAATCTTCCTAATATAAGTACAATATGGAAATAGAAGCTTCATTAACTTCATTGCCTGGTAAGGGCGTCCTTTAAGCCAGTGGCAGAAAACTTAATAAAACCCAGTGAAGTTAATAAACCCAAAATACTTAATAAAACCTACTAGGTAAGAGACTTGACATATTTTCTTCATGAATATCTTAATAAATCCCTAAGTCTATGGTATGAAACAGCAAAGAAATTTATTTTTCCTGTAGAGAGTTGCCAAGGTCTCCCATGCAAATAGAAATACAATGTAAGCTGGTAATTAACGTCAACATCGGACAAGATGCAGCAGAAACAAAGAGAAGCACGGTTCTGCTCCAGAACATTTTAGCTCTCTGGAAGTAATGTCAGGCAGCATAAGTGATTCTTTCTATCAGTCTGTGTATTATGTGACAAAGCTGTTCTAAGAATTGTGGGTGTTGGTGGACAATGACCCAGCAATGTGTGCTCGCAGCCTGGGAAGCCAACTGTGTCCTCAGCTGCATCAGAAGTGATGTCGAGGGCAGGGATTCATTCCCTCTGCTCCGCTCTCATGAGACCTCAGCTGGAGTTCTGCATCCAGCTCCAGGGATCTGGCATAGGAAGGACACGGACCTGTTGGAACGAGTCCAGAGGAGGGCTACAAGCTGGTCAAAGGGCTGGAGCACCTCTCCTGTGAGGACAGCCTGAGAGAGTTGGGGCTGTTTCTGGAGAGGAGAAGGCTCTGGGGTGACCATCTATCAGCCTTCCATTACCTAAAGGAGCTGAAAAGAGAGCTGGAGAGAGACTTTTTACTATGGCCTGTAGTGCTAGGACAAGGGGCAATGGCTTCACACTGAAAGAGCACAGGTTTAATTTAGATGTTTGGAAGAAATTCTTTACTGTGAGGGTGGTGAGACGCTGGAACAGGTTGCCCAGAGAATTTCTTTACTCCTTCGTGTGTTCGAGTCATGAGATTGCTGATGTGCCAGCACAACTCGTACTGGCCTTGTCTGCCTGAGCGGAAAGAAACCAGACTGCAGACTTGTAGAATTTGCAGTCTCTGGGCACTTCATTATGTGCAATGCTGTGAGATGTCTTGGAACATTTCGTCTACAGATTTTCCAATGAGTATCAGGGATTTTTCAAATTGTGCAAAGTGCTACATTAAAAAAAACGAAACTAAACTAATGGGATATTACTGTACTCCATATCTGTTCATGCTAAATGCACAGTGAAAGGTCTGAGTTTTGATACTTGTACTCTGTGAAAAATAGCTACTCAAGTGCAGTATTCTGATTATTTCATTGTGTTTAATATTATAATACACAGATCACTTGCAAGAAAATGCAATATAAGAAGCAGTTTTGTATAATAATATATAACAAAACTGTAGCCAACAGGATAGAAAAATAAATTGAAGTTTTAAATGGGGGATAGCATAAACATGTAAAGAGAACCTTTCCAATAAACAGTATTTTGTCAGTTGTCTATACTGTTTAAGCTTTAAATAATATTATTAATAGTAACTCAAACATGGAACAAAGTGTGAGCTGCATTATAAATCCGAATCAAACAATGCCAAGCAGAAGAAATTGAAGTTAGTATGACATTCTGCCTCCTGCAGCACTCTTACACTCCTATGCTGCATCCAGCTCACAATGTTTGTAATGAGGATGGAAAAGATCCACAGACTTGGTGGATTGGATTGATGACCTCAAGTGCAATAACTCTCCACAAAAGCAACATCTCCTTCAAGCTATGAGCTGCAATTGATTCTTAGAGGGCCAAAACTGTTGTGTAACAGATGCTCAAAGTGGTATGGATGCTGAAACAAAGGTCAGTCATACTTTCTTTCCAGTGAGCCAGACACAAAGCCCACCGATGCCAAAATATCACAGGAGAGCTTTCATAACATGCCTCTGTATTTTTCCATTAATTAATCAACCTTATGCAGCTGAGTTTCACAGCCAATAACTATTAGACATATTCAATTATTCTAATACAATTGCTCTGAGGTTTTTGTTTTTACAGGCAATGCTGACTGCAGATTTTCATTGCTCTGTCTGTGGCCTCCTCTCTCCCCTGCTCCCTTCACAGCCCCCTGGTACTGCATCCACATCTCCACTGCTGCTGCAGGTCAGTGGTGCAGAAATGGGAGCAGTACACATTTTAAAAACCTCTGCCAAGTCCTTTGGGATTGCATACCTATTGCCAGTCCAGTGTTGCCCATGGGAGGAAATTGGGCCTGGGATGAGGGTTCTCAGTGGGATTTTTGGTGGCACAGCCTCTAGTGTTGTCTATTAGGTCACTGGAAGATAACCCTTTCAAACACTTGAAAATTGACATGAATGCAAGTGGATAAAAATGCTTATGAAACTTGTGGGGTTTTTGTAACTAAAAAGCAACAGATGTCATCTATTTTGTCTGTCGTGCTTTATTAGCTATAAGTTTTGTGCAATTCAATATCCATGTTTGACAGAGTCTTCAGCTGAGTCCCTATTTCTGTAGAGGCCATTCATGAGCAATTTTAAAAGCAGAGTGTATCAAATTAGAACATACATCAAAGTCACAGAAAAAATTCCAAATTGCAATACATTTTCACTTTCTCACTTTTTTTCTTCTAAATTTCCTTCTAAATGCTATTTCAAGAGCGTTGAGACATTGACATTAATGCAAATTTTCATTTAATAGGGAAATTATTTTTCACTGTTTTTCATAGCACATTATACAGCCTCTGGAAAAGGAAAGCAAAACATGTTTCACATAAAATAAACTACACTGCCTCTGTGCACAGCAATTCAAGATATTTACATTCTATACAGATGGCTGACTGCATTACTTTACAAAGCAATAAATAATATTCATAGGAGATATCAAATTCACACACACTTTATGAAATGTGTACGATCTTGTAGTTTGTAACTAAGCCTTTGCACAAATGCACTCAGAAACTGAAATGAAGAGGGTTGTGTCTTCAGCTGTCCTCAGACTGCACTGCTAATAAAGCAGTCTGTGGTACAGAACTGCTTCTCATCTTGCTGTTACCATTTTTATAAAAAGCAAATACTGTGTGGTCTCTTTAAGATATTTTTTAAGTGCATGTCATGGTAATGGATTGCCACCCTTCCTGAATCGATTCCTGGCTTGTTCTAGATTGCCAGCAACTGGTCCTGAATGCACATTCAGAACGATTAGAAGTGCTCAATGATTTTTCCTCCAGGAACAAACAACTGAACTTGAAATGCCCTCCTGGAGTTCATTGCTCACCGCTCTCTCAAAGGGCTCTGCTTCTTGGGCTGAGGTGAGTTCTGCCTGGAGACTGCTAACTGCTGAGTGAGGGCATAAAATCAGAGTGTTTTTCAACCTAGACTCTGTCCCTCAGATAGTATTACACAGCTTACCTCTTCCATGGAATGCAACACTGCCCTTACAGGGAGCAACACAACCAATTTTCCCGTTTCCTTTTGGTCATCAGTAAATTATGTTTGTCCTACAGATTGTGCCTGTCATGGCCATATGAGCGTGTATCACACCAAGGACCATTGCTCTTGCTCTTTACCTTCAGCCTCTGGCATAGATAGCAAAAGTGTACTGTAGGCATGAGATTGGCTTGAGAACTTTCTGGATTTGCTATTACCTTCTTCTGAATGAGTCTATGGCAATTCATTTTATTCTGACATTTCCTCCCTATACAGTCTGCTACAGGAGTAACCACATGGCCCAGGGGAGACAGGCCATAAGTTAGACTTCTGGTCTAACAGAGCTTGAGCAAGTTGTCAGAAAAGTGCTCCCACAGGGTCCCTGTGGCCATTGGGAGTGTTTTCACAGCCAATTCCTCCAATCATGCTGGTGGGGAGTTTGACAACACCAGAGGGACAAATGAGCAAAGACCTCTGAACCACCATCTGAAGAGGTCTCCTGTGTGCCTCATTAAGGTGACTTATGGGGAGTAAAAGACCCCTTCTCCCTGTTAAAGCATCCTAAGAGCCTGCCTAAGGTGACATGAGATGGTGGTGACAGGGCAGCAGCTGATAAGAACAGAAGAATGGGGCATCAGGTGCATCCTTCAGCTGGCCAGCAGAGAGACAGGGCTGGACAGAGAAGGGCAGAGACTCAGGTAAGTGTGGTGGAACTTGGCTGGACAGACATCAGCCATTTAAAAGTCAGGCACCTAACCTGAGCTGGTCCTCTAGAGTTGGTCTGGGTGCAGGGAGATGGGGTTCTGCATCTCATGCAAAGGGAGGTGTCCAAAACAGGGGTTGTGATGTGCACTGGGTGTGCCTGTCCATCTCCATGGACTCCTGAGGACAAGGTGGTAGCTCAGCAAGGCTGGGTGCCTGCTTTTATCAGGGCTATAGGTAGAAGAGTGGCACCCCACACCTTTGGGACTATGTTAACTTTGTTGCTGACCTCCAGGGTCAGGGGACCACCCATTTCTACCTGCTTTGACTTGGGTTTAGGCCGGTCATGAAACACAGATAGAAACCTCACTGATTTTTGTTTTTTTTTTTTAAATTCCTTGAACCCTTTGAACTGCTTAGGAAAGAAGACTTGTTCAATGGACAGGTGTTATAATCTTCTTTCTTTACCTCAGTGCAGAGCCTGATGTCAAATCCACCCCCACTGAAACCCAGCTGCAGGGAGGTGTTGGCGTGGATAATGCACTGTCTGACTCTGCAGCTGGAAGTGCTGACACAAATCCCAGATACATTCACTGCAAAGCAACATAATGGGTGGACCTGACTTGCCTTGAAAACACAGAGTAGCACTTACAAAGAGATGTTCAGCATAAGGCAGGCATTTTGCCATTAAGTGTAATTAATTTGCATTAAGATAGATTCAATCTTTTATTTCAAAAGAATTCTAAGATTGATTCCCTTTAATTCATATGCACTTACAGTAAAACAGTCAAACTAATCACAGAAATCATTTGAAGTAGCTATTTCCATAAACAAGCAATTAGGCACTTATAAAATGAGTTTTAGATGTGATTTTAATATAAAATGAGACAGTCTTCATTGATAATCTTAGCATTAAGCAGAATGTTATTCAGTCTCCATTCTTTAAAGATTTTACAATTGCTGTGCTCAATTACTATGAAGTGCAAGGTAGACATATATTTATCCAGCTGGCCAGCAGTGATGGACTTTCCAAGGGGGGACTCTTTCCAAAGGGAACTCTTTCACCCCTTTTGTGGCATGACCTGCAAAGCTGCCCTACCTGTGTGAGGACTCATGGGTTAAGTGTGAATCCTCACGAAACTCCACCAATTTCAAGGTGCCGAGCCTTTCAAGGTGTCCTGTACAATTAAGCTTCATGCTGCCTGGGGAAGCTGTTACAATGGAGAAGCGAGTTACAGGAGATCTGTAGCCAGGGTGAAAGCAAACAGCAGCTGGGGTGCTGCAGCATGATTTGGAGGTGTGCAGTGCCTGCTCTTCCCGGGGTCCTGCAGGCGGCTGTGCAGCTGCTGGCAGCCCCCGCTGCAGGCAGGGTGGCCGGGGTGGAGCCCTGCCAGCTCCCGGGGAGCAGAGAGGGGTCGGGGCAGGGTGGTCTGAGCAGGAGGGGTGTGTGAGCACAGGGCTGGCCCAGGGCTCCCGGCTCTGGGGAGGGTCTGGCTGCGGTGGTGCATGAGAGATGTGCAGCCCCTGCAAGGAACACCCTGTGCCAGGGGGGGCTGCAGCAAGAGCAGCTTGTCCAGCTCATCTGCTGAGCCCCTCTGCAGGCTGGCTGAACTTGCTTGGGCAGGGGGTCTGTAGCTACCCAAAGCTAAAATATATTTTACAGCCCAACCAACAGCTTCTTTGTTCCAATATAAATATCAATTTACAGAAGACCCAGATCAGCTAAAGTCAGCTATCTTCCATCCATGTTTTTCAGGTTTAAAATACAGTATCACATATAAAGATGGTGTCATAAAAATTTTAAAAAAAAATTAAATTAAGTGAGGGTAGCACAAATATTTCAGTAAGGTGGAGAAAACTCTCAGGTCTGAACAATACCATCTAAATATTTCCTTGCATCCTTGAACTGCTTTCGCCTTCCTCTCGGAAAGGGCAATATCAGTAATCTCTAATGATTTATGGTGAATGATAGAGGCCCATCACCTGCTGTGGTTTCCCAGGATGGAGAGGATAAGCTACCCTGTTATCATGGCCCAGCACCAACAATGAGCAGTGAACATTCAGGGGATTGCTCACTGCTCAGATAAGCAGCACTGAGCTTCTTGCCTTTAAAGAAGGCTGAAAGACAGGGGTTTTTTCCCAACTGAATACACACAGATGGTTTTCTGCTGTAAAAAAATGTATTTTGTCAGAAAAATGAGGAAGAAGGTATATTATTTCTGCCAAACCATGCATAAAAGTGTAATCTTTCTGGGTTTTAACTATAACATTCATTCCACATAAATCAAGCTAATTGGGAGAATCAGGATTACACATATCAGTAACAGGTTTCCTGTTTTCTTGTTAGGTGAATAGAGGTGCTTTGAATTTTTGTTTGTTTGTTTAAAACAAAGAAAAACTCATAACCTTATATTATTTGGTGGATTTTAAAAAATAACTATTTGAGTTCAGCAAATATTTTCATAAATAAATATTTTTGTTTAAAAGCAAAACTCTTCCTTTTCACCATCTGATATTTTTTCTTGCTTGCAGCTATTGTTGCCACACAGCAGAATCCCACAACTTTGATTTTTCGTATTTAAACATTTTCTAAAAGGCAATATTTGGAAATACTGCAACAAAAATGCCCCTTATAGACAGAGATGAGGAATCTGAATTGTTTACCTGGTGTCAGGATTAGAAAGTTTCTATGCTTTTTGATCCTTTGTGGTGATTTTTCAAACCTAGAATAAATAGTTTTAGAGCCAAATTGCACCTAATAATCCTAAACTAAAGCAAGAACAGCTGAGAGCTGTGATTTACTTGGCATCTTCATCCCCTACCAGGTTCAGTGGGAGCAAAAGCAATTCAGGAATCTCAGAAAAATTTAAATTCCTAATGAAGAACAATGTTTCATCCTATTTAATTTGTCCTGAGAAAGCATGGACATAACGCAATATAACCAGGAACATAACTCAATATAGAATCATAAAATGGTTTAGTTTGGAAGGAACCATAACGATCATCTAGTTCCAACCCCCCTCCCATGGGCAGGGACACCTTCCACTGGACCAGGTTGCTCACAGCCCCATCCAGCCTGGCCTTGAACACTTCCAGGGATGGGGTATCCACAACTTCTCTGGACAACCTCTTCCAGTGCCTCACCACTCTCTCAGTAAAGGATTTCTTCGGTATATCTAACCTAAATTTCCCCTCTTTCAGTCTGAACCCATTACTCCTTGTCCTATCACTACAGTGTCCGATGAAGGGTGACTCTGGCTTCCCTGTAGTCCCCCTTCAGATACTGATCTATCCCTGTTTAACATCAGTTTTGCATTTCTCACCAGCTCAGCAAATGGCAGCTGGGTACTTTTAGCCCTTGTGAGCCAGGCCGAAGCACAGCTGCTCTGTGGGGAACAGCAGTACTGCCCTGCTGTGCAACACACACACCCTGGCCCAGGGACCATTTTTCCCACACCCCCACCCTGCAGATAGCTGAAATGACACAACTGCCACGTGTCACACAGGACAGGGCAGGCTGAACCCAAGGGGCTGCCTGGTTCAAAGCCAATTTCACCTTTCCACTTTTAGATGTGTCTGTGTGGACCCAGCAGGAAAATTCCTCAGCCTCCCCGGAGCCAGGCATTTCAGGGACACTGACACACAGCATTCCTTAAACAACACGATCTGGGTCACTACTGCAATGATCCCAGTGCTGATGGAGAGAGCAGAGCTGAAAGGAGGGTGCAGAGCCACCCCAGGGTCACAGCCGGGGACTGCAAAGCTTCCCAGGACTGGGCAGTACCTGAGTGCGCTGTGCTGGAGTTGCCTGCCAGGATTTTATCTTGGGCACAGGTTTTCTTGGGTTATATCTTGGGCACAGGTTTTATCTTCGGCACTTTGAAAATCTACCAAACAAACGAAACGCTGCAGACAACGCTCCAGGCTGAAGGAATCAGCACTGCAGCTGTGCCAGCAAACACTGCGAGAGCTCTAGATAAGGGATCAGGCTGCTGCAGCAGTGTAAAGTACATCGTGTTTTTGAAACCAAGGTAATGAGACAAGGAGTGAGAAACACACAACACAAACACAAAATTGCAGCTACAAATATTTCAGTTACATGCTGGGATATTTTAGAAAACTTTCTTGAATCTTCCTTCCTTCCCTGACCTCAACTGCTGAATTGAATTGATTTCATTATTTTAATATGAAGATGGAATAGAAACAATTCCAACCTCAGGTTTGCTCTGTCAAAGGTATTAAAAAATGAGTGCAAGTTTATGAAATACATTTCAAAATACTTTTTGCGAGGAACTTTTTTCAATGCATTTTTTTTTCACAGACCCACCTAATTGTCTTAAAGATATTGAACAGGGAGCCAGGGAGCTGAATAAAATGAAGAATGTTAATGAAAATTGACATCTCATTTGAAAAGACTAGATCTAATTTTCTAAATATTAAAAGAACTTGGATGTATCTTAGATTCTGATGAAAGAATTGCATTTTGCATGGAGCTCCCCCTAAATTTATGCCTATCCGATGCAAAAAAGAAGTTAAAAGGAATCATAGAATCACAGAAACATTAAGGTTGGAAAGACCTCTAAGGTCATTGAGTTCAACCAGCAGTGCCAAGTCCACCACTAAATAGTACCGAGCACCTTAGGCAGGAATGAGGCTGTGACACATGTGGACAACCTGCAGCTGCCTTTCTGGAAAGCACTTTCCAGACCAGAGCCGTAACCATCTTTCCTGTTCTTGGCGAGTCACTGCCTCTGTTTGGAAGAAAAGGGTGAAATCAATAGCACTTATTTAAATCTACAGTGCTAAATCTTCATAACTCTCCTGTGTTCAAAACAGCACCTTTCTCAGAGAGGCAGGGTAATTGATTCAGCTTAGCCCTAAGGGAGTTATAACACTGCACTTCTCCCCATATTTATGATTTTCTCATTTTTATGATTCATGATTTATGATTTTAGCCCCTTTGCTCAGAAAAAAAAAAAAATCAGAAACTTTTGAAGTCTCTCTTGTAGAACAACAGTAATCTCTTGTTTGTTACCGAACAGGAGGACAAATCATGTAGCACACCTGGTGTGGTTGCTGTTGAAGTATGTAATTCCTGCCTGCCTTTGATTAAATTCTTACAAGGCTAAAGAAAATATTTAATAAAAATACCTTAGGCCAGATAAGTTTTTCTCATTTTGAAATGTCATAAACAGCTCGAAACTCAACCAAACTCTCTGAAATGGTTGTAGACGGAGCTTCTGGTACTGTATGTGGCTTTATAGTAAAGATTGGGGAAAATTTTAATAAAGGAGGACCTTAGATAGCTCAGTAAACTGAAATTAACATCATAGTGACATAGTCAGCCAAGCAAGGGAATTGACTCACCTACAAAATAAGCCTATCCTATTAGTTTTCAGGCTGACTGGGATGTGGGGGCACTTACGACTGCAGGAGGGGGTGGCACAGGTGGCAGTGCCCAGGGCTGGTGGGGGTACAGGGCAGCATTGCTCTTAGCAGCACATGACAGTGGTGTGGCCACATCCTGAGCTCACCTACCTGCATGTCCAAACTCATCCGGAGGACAAAAGGAAAAATCAGGTGAAGTTTTCAGAGCTCTGCCTTTGGCATCAGAGCCTGTTTGAGTCCTTGGAGACACCAGCTCCCACTAGCATCCCAAAGCAGCAGCAGATGCAGGGCTGAGTGCTTTTACACTGCACACGTGACTTTTTCTACAAACACAGAGCAAACCCAGGACAAAGTTTTACCAGCTTTCATTTATCTTTTGGTGTGGTAATGAAAAGGATCATCATCAAAGAGGATAAGGGCCATTAAAAACCCAATAGTTTGCTATGGTGCTTGGTTTATGGCCTCATTTGGCAGCAGTTTTATTTATCAGGTGTGCAGCTTCATTGCGTGTCTTATAGCCCAGGCGCTTCAGGAGTTTGTTATCTGCAGGACACTGTGCTCCTCTTTCCAGAATAGATGGCACCCAGCACAGGAATTGTTCTGGGGTGAACATTACAGTAGACCTGATTCTCCAATCTGTTAGCCAGTTTTGGCACTCTGTCGCCACAAATTTCTGTGAAGACAGTAGGAAAAAATGTAGGTTGGAGACCAGACCTTGCATTGCTGATAGGTTTTGCTGAAAAATGAGTGTTTTACAAAGCACTACTACAAGAAAAATAGCTGTATTCAGTTTCTGCTATTACCTGCCCTTAGCCAAACCCAACTAAAATTTTGTGGTACCACTTAGGTGATGGATCATTCCCTATCTCACACCTTTGAAGACAGGAAGAACAAAACAGAAATGCTTGGAAATTGCCCTGCTGTCTCCTCCACAACATGGCAAAAGCTCACACAATTGAAAGCTGTAAACATATTCCAACTCACATTTATTCACGTTACTGCTTTCACATTGACATGGTGCAAGATACTGCTCATTTCAGATGGGGCCACTGACATGCCCCGTAAACTCTTGATATCTTTTAGACCATGAATTAATACTGTACTCAGAACATTAATAAATACTTGAAAATTCTGTAAATGACCTGTGGTGAACTCCTTTGTAAAAGTATCTACCTTATTTAAATGGATTTATTTCTATGTCAAAATACATTACACCATGAAATGATGGATGAAACTGTTCTGAGAAATTGTGTGGATGAAACTGTTCTGAGAAATTGTGTGCACGTGATATGGTCTTTATCACTGCTGTAAGTCTGCATAAGTTTGGGATTGAGCAAGAAGTGATGAAGATTCTGCAGAGCCAAAAGAGATTTGATCTTAAGGTGCTCATTTTGCTGTCATTGAAAGCACAGCAGCACTTCCCAGGGAGATCCCATGGGCTAGTGCTCAATGATCTGATGCTCTGGCAATGCCTCAGTCCAGGGTGAAATGCTGGATACTTCAACCCAAGCCCAAGGTGAAATGCTGGATGCTTCAAGCTCCTCTCAGTTCTCGGAGCACACCACAGCTCCTTGCATGGGCGTGTGCATGCGTGTGTGCGCTGCTCCCCATCCCCACGGAGCACAGTCCAGCAGCCGTGCTCAGCACTTGATGTCCCCGGCCGTGCCCTTTAGACACAGCCTTCGTGGCAGATGTGGTTGCCATTGATCAGGCTGAAGGTGGCCAGGGAGTGGTTGGTGCTCTTGAGGGAGGTCATCCGCGTGGTGCTCCTGGCCATGCTGTGGGAGCGGATGAGGAGGCGAGCCCTGCAGCACAGCAGCTGGTTGTTGAACTGCTTCCGAAAGCTCTTGCTGAGCAAGTAGAGAGCAAAGGGGTTGACACAAGAGTTGGTGAATGCCAGGATCCGAGCACAGATGCTGGCAATGAAATGCAGCACTGAGGTGTCCACCTCGGAGTAGTGGTAGGACCGGTATAAATAGATGACGTGAGTGGGCAGCCAGCAGAAGGCAAAGAGGCACACGAAGACCAGCACGGTCCTGGCCAGGCGCTTGCGGGACTCAATCTGGACGAAGAAAGAGAAACACAGATTAGCTGCTATTCCCAGCTCAGACCAGGGGCTGGCTATTTTTGCCAGTGGTGCAGCTTTCAGGCTAACATATGGCACATCCAGAGCAGGGAAATCTGGACTGCAGGTGAACACAGTCAAGAACTCTCTGTCTCTCCTCAACCCCCTTCCCTTAAAAACAAATAATTCTGAAAATTTATGACATAAGAAGTAGTCTTTCCTTTCCTGTTTAGAGATAAAATTCCAATGGCTTGTCACTTTGCAAAATCCCAGCTCTGGCAACAAAAGTGTGGACAACCTGCATTAGTTATCCACCCATAATATATACAATCATATGTAATTTTAATATATTACCTTATTATTATTACTATTACTATAATCAATTATCATGTAGGAATCTGGAATGTTTCACAGAGCTCAGAGGCAGGACATTCTGCCAGGGGGCCATGTGGTGTATGTACACAAAAGGGCTGTCAACAGCTCACAGCCCTCTGAGACCAAGTGCAGCACTCAGAGTCTGGAGGAGATGAACAGAGAGAGGATATTCTGTGCTTGGAGAACCACCGAGGCAGCAGCAAAGGTGGACCCTTCAGCTGAAAGCACTGCAGCCACCAGGAGAAAGCTACAGGTGGTGAATCGAGGGGTGACCACCTCTCAGCATAATCTGAGCTTTGTCAGGGAAAGGTGCTTTCACAAAGCCAGCTAGTACGCAGTATAACCTGCCTGCAGACCAGCTACACTTTTGTTTTACTTAATTCTACAGGCTTGGAGTCAACCCAAACGTATTGCTCAACTGAGGGGAGCTGAGGTAAGCCATACCTTGTCCTTTGTCCACAAGTGCTACACACTAAGATAACAAAGCCACTGAAAAACACATCTCTCTTCCTAATGAACACAAAAGCCATGAAGGAGGTTACCCAAAATGAGAGGACAGACAGGGTTGCCCAGAAAAACCTGCTAAAATGCACTGCTCCTTGGGAGAGGTTGTGCGGCCAGAGTTTGCAGGATTGGAAAGCGTAACACTGCTGACCTTTTAGGGCTTCCTAATGTTCTCCTCTGTGGTAATCCCAGCCACTCCTACTGCATCCCACTTCTTGTAGTTAAATAGGATGTGAATGGCCTGCAACTGCTCCTAGCCCCAGCCCTGCTGCCCTTGCTCCTACAACAGTGCGGCCACAGGGCCTGGCCAGGCTCCCAGGACACATCCCCATCCTCACTCCGCTTCCAAGCTGCACAGGTAAATCAGAAACTGGGCATCTTACACAGGCTGATCTGTTCTCAGGACAGCTGCAAGCAGGAAGCAGGCAGGAGAGACATAACAAGCCTATTTTGACTTTATTTCGTGCCCCTTTAATGGCACCGACTAAAAATCAGCTATGAGCTCAGGAAGGATTGACACGGACCAGGTGATAACGTCTCCAGAGAGCAGGCTGAAAATTAAAGCCTTTGAGAAAGGGCTCTCCTTGGCTAAACCATATATTCTTTTAAAATGTATTCTTAATTTGATATAAGGCTATTGAGGCCACATCTGCACTACAAAGAAAGGAAGCAACGCAATAAAGAAATCGATACCAGTTATCTCAGATGGAGACGTATAGCACCTGAATGCACTGCAGGACGGGAATGATGGATGGAGGGTGCTAGAGTGCAGCCTGGCCTTTTGCTTTCTTTAGAGCTCTCTCCCCAAAACCAAAGGGGGAAAGGGCTGCTTGTACTGCTCACTTTATTGCCACTAATCAAAACAGCCATCGAATCAACAGAGAAATGGCCTGCAGGGGAAAAGATTTACGCACATTCAGAAGGGAAAAAGGATAAGGATTTCAGGGATCTCACACCATTTGATGGGCAGAACCGAAGTCTTTCCAGCCCTAATGCTTCAGCACAGCACCTGAAGGCCATGTGAGATGACTGTGTTGGGTCAGCCTAAGGTGGAGGTGTCAGCTGGGTGCAATTGAGTGGACAATTGCTCAGCTTAGAAAGGCTTGTGTCAGTTTAGCTGAGGGTGAAGCACACCTCATTTGAAAGGAAGAGGTGAGGCAAGTAAGATAAATATGTCAAGGTAAATAGGCTGTTTAGAAACAGGCAAGGCCTTAGCCAAGGTCCTCTCTCTGACAAAGCAACTTTGTGAAGTTTTGATTTTCTCCTGTATCACCCCTTTGCTTTGATCTGCAAACACTTATCCAGCTCTGCCTCTTTCCCTGCATCCTCGTCAATACCTTCCCAGGCTTTGGCAAAGGTCTCCTGCTATGCTTGCCATGGTAACCACTCTGCCAAAGTCTCTGAACTTACAAATGGGAGGAGGTGTTTTAACTGTTTAGCCCTGTATCATGGCTTCTCTCAACCATTTAAATTCTTTTACCCCACCTAATCTATTAAAATCAGCACGATGGACACGGTTTGTTAAAGTATAAATTGAGTGTTACAGTATAAATAAGAGAGAGTGTTTTCTCTCTCCTCCCAGATTCATAGAGAATGTGGATTTTTGAAGAAAGTCAAATCTCTACCTGTTTCCTCACATGCACATTTCCTTCCACAGGGATGTTGTAAGCACTCCGGATCAAATTCTTAGCTATAAAATAATAATATACTGAAATGACAGATAGGGGAATAATATAAAATATGAGAAATGACGCCATTGAGTGTATTTTGGGATGCAGTCCATCTGAATGAGGGTAAGGAGCACAGCTGATAAAGGTTTTATTAGTCCCTTTGTCATGGAAAGGGTGCAGATCTGAAAACACTGCTTCAGGGATGGCAAGCAACATGGATACAATCCAGATGATAGCAGCTCTCACACAAATCTTCATCAGTGCATGGGATGCTTGGATCTCCATTGGCCTTACTATAGCTTTATACCTAAAAAACAAACCAAAAAAGGAAATAGTTTATTGATCTCAACATTCAAGCATAGTATTCCTGCTTTTTCCTTCCATTCAGAAATAAGAACCCAAAAGAAATCATTCTTTACTCAAGACTGGATTTTTTCTGGTGTTTTAAATTTCAGTGTTTTCAATAGATTTCTTATTTTAAACCAGAACCACCTGTCATTAGTTCACTCAGTTTCATGTGTTGATTATGAGTTCATTTAATTTGTAACTGACCCGACAAAGTGCAGGGCTCTAAGATATTAACATGTTAGTTAATATTAATGACATTAATATATGTCCAAATAGCATTAAGACAGGAAGTGCAATCATAGACTTCTCTTCAAAAGTGTACAGCAGCTTACACCACAGAATAGTGTTGAAGGAAACTGGGCTGCGATTTTGCCACACATTTCAAGCTGTGAGTATACTGGCCTCCTGCAAGACAAATCTTAATTTTTATCAAGCTACAAAGAGCATGTTTCCTGTTTTAATTGCTGTTTGGTGGTGTAGCTGGCAAGAGTTTTCTCTAACTCAATGCATTCAGGTTAAGTAGCCAGAATAGCTAACTGAGTTTCTTGCAGAAAAAAACCCCAACATTATTAGTTGCTATTCTAGATATGTAGAGACATTTTTTTATTTGAAGTTTTGTCTTTCATTATTTCAGCCCTTCAGAAAATTGTACTTTAGAATCCAAGAATATCACAGAATTAGACTTATTTGAAATTGGTCTGTGTAATGAGAGGAATGGAAAACATCAGAGCTTCACATATGCTGGAGCCTTGCTCCAGCAGGATTTGACACTCCAAGTACACCACAACTCACACATGCATTTAAGAAACATGGTAGAAGGAAAAAAAATAAAATAATTAGGAAGGAGTATCAACAGCTTTCACAATTAGGATGTAGGGCCATTATTAGAACAGTTACAAGCTGTTGGGTATTTCTCCCAGGTCCTGCCTCACTCTGCCCATGGTGCATTTGGTTCCCCCTTGGTCACTGCTCCCTGGGGATCAGTGCCTGAGTCCTGGGCTGTCCCAGCCCACTTGGGCATGGCAGGCATCCCAGCAGCTGCTCCAGAGTCCATTTCTAAGCTCCTTCCAGCATCCTGGCTCCTTCACACAGTTGAACGGGGCACTGGGGTGGAGCAGAGGCAGTGAGCATAACACCCTGCCTCGGTCCAGGCAGCCCACCAGGGCCCCTCCACGTGCAACCCACACTCTACAGACACTCCCCACCTGCTATAGCCTGCTTTATCCTAAAGCTCAGCATTTGAAAGAGGAGTCCATCAGTCCTGCACTGTTTTAACTGGGTAACTGCTTTATTTGCAGGGTAAGCATGCATTCACTTCTGATTATGTGCAATATCCTGCTCAGCATACTTAACTTCCCCTCCATGTAAGTATATATGTGTCTACGTATCTCTGTATGTATTTTATATACATACACATATTTATATGCATGTATAGTCATGTATACATAACTACATACATAGTTACATACTTTTTTTATAAAGACTGTATCTGGACATTTTGTCATTTGCAGATATTTCTTCATACAGAGTACTTTTTTTTGTGTAGAGGACTTTTCCTTTCATGTACTACGAACACCATGCTCAGTAGTTTGCTGTTTAACCACTTACTCTCCAAGCTCTGCAGCTCCCCGTTATTCCAGCTGCAGTGGCCAGACACAGTATTTTTAAGACTTGCTTAGCACCTCTTTAACTTGCACTCTGAAACTGGGGACTAAGTGGTGTCATACCACAGAGCACAATCTTCCAGCACCAGATCATAAACTCAGGCGAAGAAAGTCACGGCACTTAAACAAATATGATGCTCTGGCTATTGCAGTCATAAAACAGAAGTGCTAGGCAGATTACTAAAGGAGTGTTGTTGAAATAGTTCAATTTATAGTCTCATTGACCACAGATTATTGACAGAAACACTAGCTGGCTGAAAGTCTTCAGAAAACCTTAAAGAAGAAAAATGCAAAAGGAAATTAATAATATATCAAGGTATTAGAAAATTTAGTTGATTCAAAGGTCTTTCTGCAGATGCTTACTGTATGCTTATCAACATGACACATTAGCATGATTATTTCAGGCGTTTTCTTACAAAATATAGAGAGGTGAGAGAACATTTTTCAGTATTATTTTCCAGGAACATGGATAAGTTATAGAATACAGAGAAACTGTTTAATTTTTATTAACAGAGTTGGGGAGCCAGAAAATTAATCAAATTCAAGTTATTATTACATTTTAATTAGAGATGGCGTTTACAAACAATTTAATTTGGACAGAACATAATTAGAAATGCCTAGGAATGCTGGCACTCATTACTAGGCATTTAGTTTATTTTTAAAGCCTCCTACAGCAGATGTAAGAGAAGATCTGAGAGAGGTTTTGCTTGCAAGGGGTTAAGTGTAGACCCAAAGCATGGGAGTGAAAGAAAGGAAAGATAAAACAGAAGGAACAAAGCTAGAAAACAGATTTTGAAAATGCAAGTTCTCAGGTGCAGAAACACAGGTAGATATTTGGTTAATAGCCTGACAATCCAATAAAATTATTTTGCTGACTATCTGCATGACTTCCTTGATGGTGGGTTAATTTATTCAGAAATCTCCAGTAATCTCTGTTAGTCTCTGAGTGCTGATGTGTGGCTGATCAGTACTGATCTGGTAGGAATCCCCATTTCCAGTCACCTCGCTGATGTCAGTGGGTCTCTCCCAGGCTGTGTGTGGGTCTCTCCCACGCCAGCTCGGGCTCTGGACAGCAGCTGCAGGGGCTGCTCCTGGTAAGGGCACAGGGGGTGGGGGCTGCACATGAGGAATTGGCCCCCCAGGCTGGTGTTTGGGCTCAGACACCACTAGATTTTCCTGTTGCTGGTGTTCAGGATGTGAAAAAGCTGCACCACCTGGCTGGCTTCTGAGCGGGGCTCAGAAACGCCTTCACTCCTTTACTTTCCCACACCACTTTCCTGGCAGGGTCAAGCCTGGGTTTTATAATTTTTTGACATTTATTCAGAACTTCATCAAGGGAGACTGGATTTGAGTAGCAGCTCGTTCTGATTTTCAGCATGTGTATTTCCAGTTTGTATGTCAAGTAATATTTCAAGCTTTCCACAGCTTTGTCCCCTGCAATTTGTTTTTCAATGAGTTAGCCTGAGGCACGTAACTTTCCCATACTTAACATCCAGCATGTTTCAATCCACTTTGAAGGGGACATTGATGAATATACCTAAACACCTTAGAGAAGCCATGGAACTCGTGGAGCTGATCTTTCATGCAAAGGTCTTGCCACTGCATTATTTTTAACCCAGGTAGAAACATGGGCTCTGACAGTATGTGTCACATTGCATGATCAACTGTCTGCAGCAGATGTAGACACAGCCCTGGACTGATCCTTTCTGCTGCTCACACATTCAGTCTCTAATTATTATTTGAAGTGTGTGGTTTTTTTCAGCTAAACTTTCCCTATCAGCTTTTATAGAAACTTTTGGAAAAGTTTAAAAACCAGACGTACAATTCATGCCCTACAACAAAGGCCGAAACTTAAAAATCTGCCTTCTGAGGATTCAGTAGAATGAAAAAAGACACAGCCAAGAACTCATGCCAAACAGCCCAGATGAAAATGGGTTGCTGATCTCATCGGAAATATGAAAGAGATGCTGACTTTTACTACTGCTAGTGTTTGAATTTCTCTGTTCTCACTTGTAAAGCAGTAACTTGCCATGTGCACGGCAGCTGCCAATGACCTCCCAGGCAGGATGGATGCCAGTCAGCTCCTGGTGTCACAGCCTCACTCAAAGAAGCCCTCAAACAGAAATTACTCATGGGGCTATCTATCCTAAGTGCGCTTAATATAATTGCAATTCATGAGGCACTGTGAGGATTCCCCCCCGAAGGAAATCCTCCCCACACCAGACACAGTGACTGTGCTGCTGTCCCTGTTCTCCAGGCCAGTCTCCAGGAGGAAGCTGGTGATCGTGTGGCTTCAACCCAGAACACCTGATCCCCAAAATTCATTGTGGATTGGTAGGAGCCCACAGAGCATGTGTATCTACACTGAATCCTTGAAAATGTCTTTTACATATCCCTTAGGATCTCTATTGTGCTCATTGAGTAATTGTTTCTCACAACTGAAACTACTGAAATGACCATAAACAACTAAAATGTGGCACAGCCAAGGTCTTTCTGTGGTAAATGCTTTTCCCACTGAGGTTACTATGCCAGGGAAACAGGAAAACTGTGTCACTGTCCCTGTGTTAATAATAATGTACCTAAAGATAGCATCACCTAATGTACTCCAAAGCTCGGAGTGTGCAAACATTGGTTAATACCATGCACTTAGCCCCAAAGCTGCAGCTTCAAATATAAACACAGAAGTAGCTGTAGCATGAAAAAGACAGTTACTGATACACTGTCCAAAGACACCAACCAAAGTATGGCCCCAAATGGATGTCAAAATTTCCTAGGTGTACTTTCTCTGTTGGTACAAAAATATTCTATCCATCTTCGTGCTCCTCAGCTGACACAAGAAAATACACACCACCTAAAGCATAAACAGGCTTTGCCTTCAAAGCCATAATGCCTATACATTTCTAAGCATAGAAGGGCTGCAGTTTTGCTCTCTGGGGAAGAAAGGACCTTATCCATAAAGACTGCAGCCTCAGTGCTTCCTTCACAGCTTTTTACTGTCACCTTCATCCACTTACTTATGCCTGCTACAACAGCCACAAAAATTAAATTAAAACAACTAAAGCATGGGGACGAAAATCAGTTATTTCCCTGGGATTTTAAATTAATTTAGCTCCCTATGCCTATGTCTCTGGTTTGGGTTTTTTCTTTAGGGCAGTAACTTTATGCTGTGTGGAAAAACTAGTGTTATAGGCAGCCTGAGCCTGCTCTCCTCTTTATGATTGCTTTGTACTAATGCCTTTTTCCCCTCCCTTATGTAAGCAAGGAAAGCTGATGTAGATGACCCAGGAGTGTAGGGAGAGAAAATGGCTGAAAGAGGCTCTGCCAAGAGTCCCGCCCTTTTCTATGTCTGTCCTTCCCAGCACATCCATCTTTCTGCAGCTTAACCTCACACCTGCAAGAAATATAAGAGGAAAAAAAGGTTTGCCCATCCTTCCTCCAGGGAAACGGCACACTGCCCCTCCGAAATGAATTTGCAGGACTACTTAATTGTCAAGGAAAGTTTCCTCCAAGCAGTATCATCTGTTACTACGTCCTACACCATTTACATAAACAGATCCTGTGCCCCACTCCTGAATTTGTATAATGGTTTAAAAACCAAGTGTGTTAAAACCTTTTCAAACAAGATTTCAGAAGCCTTGCCCACCCTTCCTTCATTACCAGTCCCACTGTTTAGACTGCATCAGGCTGGTGGAAAGATGTGCCATACTGACACTTTCTGTTTTCTCTCTGAAGTGAGAAATCCACTTACAAAGTTTTGAATCTGTTTAAACTGAGCTCTATTTTGAGAAGTTGAGCTAATTTGAATCTCAAAATTTAATTTAAAAAGCAGGGATTAGCTGGAATGGACTGATGTCTTACAGAAACAGTCATGTAGGTTGCTGAGAAGTGGAAACACTGAGTTCTTCCCAGTTCTAGAAAATGAGATCCTGAAATTGCCATGACTTCCTGTGGTAATGATGAAGAACTGCCTCTCAGTCAGCATGTGCCCCATACTTCCTCCGTTCCCCCTTGTAACTGAGATGGGGAGAAAAGTGCAATTTGCAGTCCCTCTGATCCCCAATCATCTGTTCCTGCTTTTAAGGTTAATGTGCCCACATTGGTCTGGCCCTGGCCCGAGAACAGACCAAACAAAAATCCTTTCATTAAGATTTTGTAATTATGTTCTAATAGCATCACATTATTGTTTTGCCCACATAATATGAAGGAATGGCTCAATTACCATGCAAAAAAGCCGCAGGCAACAGAGAAAAATTGATGCTATGGAAAAACTGCATAAATGAAGAAGATGGAGCCCTGTCGAGTGTGAAGCTCCACCTGGAAAGCAAGAAAAAAGTCTTACTAAATATCCAAAGAAATTTATGACAAATGGAATACCACAAACTTTCTTTATTGTTTCCACCATGGATGTTATGAATATTTATAGCTCTGAAGACAATTCAGTAAATCCACAAAATTGCTAGACTGTCTAACCCATCAACACACTCCGACAACCTATTCTGGGTCTATCTGCTTTCTGCATACTTAGTTAAGATTATCATTATTATGCATGGTTCTTGAGTGAACATCTGTTATTAAAATCTTTAGTAAATTGCATATGGGCACAAAGACATCTCTAATGGGCAAATCTTAAATACATTGGCAGGTACTGCCTACTTTCTCTTTTTATTAACTTAACATTTAAATGAAAAGAAAAAGGAGGCATTGTTGGAAGTAGCATAGTTCTTACTTTTAAAGCATGTGTTCAAAATTCAATCTGTATGCCTGCATACTGCTACATTATCCTGGAATATGGACAAATCAGAATTTCAGTCCAGGAATGTGTAAATTCCGAATTGAGACAGAGTGTTTCAGAGACCACTGAACTGCACTAAATATTGGGGAAGAAGAGCTTAAACACTAATCATTTGATAGTGAATGTGTTATTCCTAATCATAACCATCCACAGCCTAAAATATTTCAGAAATTAACTATACATATGAAAAACAATGGAATAAAAGGTTACTGCAGGAAATAAAAACCAAAAGCTCCACGGACAATGCTTTTCTTATCAGAAAACCCCTCTTTGCACCCAGGGTATGTATTTTCAGAAAGTGATCTTCAGCCTGATGCCAAGTTAAAGATTTCAGTGGGCCAGCTTTGCAGTTCCTTATGAACAGATATGAGCCCTGCTGTCTGAAGCAGGGATGGGACCCATTCATTTACAGAACCACAAAATATGCTGAGTTGGAAGGGACTCAAAAGGAGCACTGAGTCCAACTCCCGGCCCTGCACAGGACATCCCTAAGAGTCACATCTTCTGCCTGAGGGCATTGTCCAAAAGCTTCTTGAGGTCTGTCAGGCTTGGTGCTGTGACCACTTCCCTGGGGAGCCTGTTCCAGTGCCCAACCACCCTCTGGGTAAAAAACCTTTTTCTAATATCCAACCTAAACCTCTCCTGACACAACTTCAATGCCATTCCCTCACGTCCTGTCACTGGTCACCACAGAGAAGAGATCATTGCCTGCCCCTCCTCTTCCCCTCATGAGGAAGTTGTAGACTGTGATAATGCCTCCCCTCAGTTTCCTCCAGGCTGAACAAACCAAGTGACCTCAGCTGCTCCTCATACAGCTTCCCTTTGAGGTCCTTCACCATCCTCACTCAGGATGCTCTGGCCCTCCTCTGGACACTCTCTAATAGTTTAATGTCTTTCTTATATTGTGGTGCCCAGAACTGCCCCCAGCACTGGAGGTGAGGCTGCCCCAGCCCAGAGCAGAGGGGACAATCCCCTCCCTTGCCCGGCTGGCCATGCTCTGCATGATGCTCCCCCAGGACACGGTTTAGAAACATCCTTTAACTTCAAAACCAGCGAGCTTCCACACAGCTCCCCAGCACCAGCTAAGCACTGCACACATTTCTATGTGCTCAGTGCCTGGGTGCAGCCAGAGGGATGTGCCTGCTTGTGCCATGTGGCACCAGAACACATGCTGGTGTTGGGATTGCAATGCGGTGAGCGTCTGGAGTGGAGCTGGGAGAACTGGTGCTGGCACCGGGGCCACCAGGCATGAGAAGCAGCAAGCCCCAGGGATGCTCTCCATCCAAGGATTTGCTGCCTCAGCCCGTCTCCAGGGATGTCAGCAGCCTGGGAGCGGGAGATCTGCATGCCTGAGAATTGAACTCTGACCAGGGCAACTAAAGCTGGGGTCTCAGACATGAACCTCTCATTTCACTAGAGAATCTGCCTTATTTCTCCTGAAAACACCACCTTTGGTGCATAAAGACAGCATCACTGAGTAATCTAAGCAGGTGGCATAACTGCTGGATATCCCACAGAGCCAGTTATAGAAATTCATTCGTTTCTAAAAATGGCAGTTTCTCAACACTTCTCAAAAAGTCCTGCCTGTGATGTACAATAAATCAATATTGTACCTTGTTTTGACAGAAGAAGATGAGCTCATCATTGACCTAAAAATTAGCACTTCCATAAGCTATAGCAGCTGTGGTGTGCTTACCTTAATTTTGTGGAAATAGAATAAAAAGCTATATATATTTAGAACCAAGGCCAGGCTGGAGGAGGCTTTGGGCAATCTGGTCCACTGGAAAGTGTCCCTGCCCACTTCTGGGGTGTTGGAAGTAGATGACCGTTGAGGTCTCTTCCAACCCAAACCAGTCTATGATTCTATGATTCTGTTAACTTTAGAGAAGCACATTTCCTAAAGTTAAAAGCAGCTTTCAAATCAACTGGCTGAGAACACAAATGTAAAGGGGCAAGACTAACTATACATTAGCCACTGACTTCCAGCCTGCTCCCTGGTGTCTCCCACCTTGCCATGAAAAAAGCAGGGCAAAAAGCTGCCCTGGATAACAGAAAATGAGGAGTCATACTAAAACCTCAAAGAAGTAATTAAAAAAATCAATATGCAACAGATGGGAAAAAAGCAAAAGTAAATGACAGCAAGTATCGGAGTTTTAAAATGTTCGTGACTGATAAGGAAGGAAGCTGAAGGAGCCAACAAATTATCAAAGGTCACTATGTAATTGACAAATGTGCATTTTTAAATACATCAGGAATAAAAAAAAAATCAGTAACTCAGGCATACACATTAATGGTGAAGATATGAACAATGATGAGACAAAGTGAAAAGCAATAACCCGATATTTTTCTTCAGGACCAAATGTGTCAGAGATATATGTGCTTCTATACTATGTGTGCAGTACCACAGACGTAGCAGAAAACTCGTGAGCTGTATTAAAGAAGATGCGAGCCAACATCTGCTAACACAAACTAATTTCACACCAGCAGGCCTGAATAATTTACACCTAGGAGTACTAAAGAAACCAGCCGAGGAACAACCGGTGTTAATTTTTTTACAAATCTTGAAAAAATGGTGAATTTCCTCAGAAGCAGAGAACTGGCTTCAAAGTCGTGATGTTCAGAAAAACTGAATGGTGTGACCAGGAAAATTGCAGATATCTGGGCTGCCCAAGGCCAATTGTAGAGAGAATAAGAGATAGGTTAATCCTGCTAACAGGTGATAATTAATATTAGTCTGTCTTGTTTAACACACAGCAGATTTCAGGGCTTTTTTATCTTGTCTCAACATGGCAGGGGATGTAAATAGGATGTGGGCCATGCTGGCATACAGAGGAGCTGCAGCTTTCATGGGCACGTTGGCACAGGTGACAGTGCATGTAGATATGCACATGTGTGAATCAGGGTACATGTGGTTCTCCCCCTCCTATCCATGCAATCCCTGTCCCACTCCCACAGGACAAGGGTTAAAATTAGGACTCCTGGCCTGGAAAGGGGTGTTCCTGAGCGCCATGCTTCCCTAGGCATCAAGCATGGTGGTAAAAAGCAGTGTGTGGGACCATTTGTAGCCTCAGTCCTGTGAACTTGCTCTAGCTGCAGTGTTATTTATTGTGCGTATCACCTGCCTTGAGCAGGCTAGAAAACCTTTGCTGGAAAAGTTTGCAGATGACACGGTGGCTAACCAGACTGAGGATATGTAAATTGAGGTAAATGGCTATAGTCTAAAAGAAACCATTTTAACTCAGTTATGTGTCAAATAGTATATACAGGAGCCAAGTGAGAAGGAGATGCAAAAAAAAACTAGTGCTCTGTTAAGGAAAGAATAGACAAGACATTAGAGTGACTGTTCTGCATGTGACAAAGTAACATATCCTGTGGGATTCTCATCGTGTCATGGCTTTAGTGTAATTCAATATAAAAGCTAAGCCAGTTATATGATGCTTAAGTCCTTTCTGTGGCTTCAGTAAACATAGGTGTTATAAGAGATCATCACCACTATGTGAACCTTCAGCAGCATGCAGGGGCTGAACAATCTATTGCTATCCTTGACTGCTCTAATCATAGAGCCATAGAATAGCTTGGTTAGGAGGGGACCTTTAAAGGATCAACAAGCCCAACCCCCCCACCACAATAAGCAAGGACATCTTCAACTGAGTCAGGCTGCTCAAAGACCCATCCAAAATGGCCTTGAACACTTCGAGATGTGGGGTATACACCACTTCTCTGGGCAACCTCCCTCCAGTGCCTCACAGCCCTCATCATAAAAAATTTCTTCCTTATGTCTAACTTAAACTCACTGTCTTTCAGCTTAAAACCATTGCCCCTTGTCCTTCACAGGCTTTGCTAAAAAGTCCCTCTCTGTCTTTCTTATAAACTCCTTTAAGCATTGAAAGGCTGCAATAAGGTGTCCCCAGAACCTTCTGTTCTCCAGACTGAACAACCCCAATGCTCTCAGCCTTCCAGTTTTGCTGTAAGTTAGGTCATTACGCAGTGGTTAGAGGTCAGATGAATTTAAATTTGAAATATGACAAAAGTTCTAAGCAGAGGGGGTAACAGAGTGCCAGACACACAAGACGGGGCAGGGTGATATATGCGCCTTTAGTCTGAATACTCAAAAAGCAGCCTCATGTCACTGGAAACATTTGTTTTAATCCAAATCCTATGAGATATTTAGTAGCCTCTGTGCAGAGGCGTGGGCAAGAAATACTGCTGAATTGATGGCTAGTGCAGTATCTCCTAGTCCTGCATCCACACCTCTAGTTCTCCCAGGTCATTTGAGCATTCATGTCTCAGTCTCATGCTTCAGGGTTGCCTGAAGGTGTGAAGAAACACTTTTTTCTCTCAGGGTGTCACGGTACTGTTTTCTGTCCTGCCTCCCCAGAGAGCTGCAGAGACTGATGGCAGCCAGAGGGCAAGTGAGGACAGGATGGGCAGAGCCCCGACCACTCTTCTCCCTCTGATGCTCCACAGTCTTCTGCAGTCCAGTTAAACTGACCACTGGCCTGGCATCAGGAGGGGAGTTTCTGCACGGGATCTCCAGCTTCCTGCTTCTCTCTACAGCATAGCAATTGGCTTGCTGCTGGGATGTCTCCAGGTGCCTCAGCACTGTGAGGGGCCCATGGACTGTCCCTGTTTTCTGCCCCGTGGCACAGGGATATCGAAACCCTTGCTCTGCCTGAGATCTTATACAGCAGACATTGTGTGGGGGGACTGCAGAGCCTGCTATGGCCAGGAGCTCACGGCCCATGGTGTCCTATACTGTATGAGGTGAGGTGGGCACCTGGGTGTCAAACTGCTGAAAAACAAGGTGAGGGGACTCCACAGGGCTAGTAGCGAAGTCTCTTTCCAAAATAAAGGAAAACAGGTTATTGGAAGGGCTGTCTATGAGCAAAGCAGTTACTGGATGTTTCACAGCATGGTTGTGTGCGCTTTACCAGCTCACCTCCCTCCTACTCTTCTCAGCCAGGCTGTTGTCCACATCTGAACATCATGTAGTAAGACATGAACTGATGGGTCCACCATAAGCTCACCTCCCTGCAGCGAGGGTGAAATCCCAGCCCAGTGCTGGGACACACAGCCAGCAAATTCTCCACAGCCAGTTGTTCTCCTTAATAAAAGTGTGTACAGCACCTCGTTCTATGAGACCATGACAACTGATTGGGGGTTTTAGGTTTTACTGAAATGTAAACAATAGGTAATCTGACTTTTCTTCCTTTTGATTGCTTAAATATTGACAGTCTCCAGCACATTAGCACTGACTCTAAACTCAGATTTCCGCACCAGTCCCACTGCTATAAATGGGAGCTCTAATCTTCCTGGTTATAGAAGCGCATCTATTGTGTTTTGGCCATCTGCTCTGGTTAATCAAGCTACTCAGAAAGTTTGTGCTGTTTGATCAGTTGCTCTTGGTGCAGATGGATTCAGGGGCTGAGGAAATGAGACCTAAAACTAAGGGTGTAAAGAGTGTTTATATTGACACAGTAGCCAGCAACCAGGATCTAAGACTCCTGTATGTCAGCTGAAGGAGGTACGTGTGTATCACCCCGCATCCATCAGCACGTGAAGGGCAGCAGCACACACTGAGCCAGTGGCAAAGGTGGAGATGGGGCTGCCTGGTGCTGCAGTGCGAGGGAAGGCTCTGGGCTGCTCCTCAAAGTCCCTCCAGTTTTCTTCCCTGGCTTGGAAGGATCGATGTTCTGGCTGAGATCACATCAGTGGACCCACACTCTCCACTTGGGGTATCATTCTGCCTATTTGCATTGACTGGATTAGAGGCTGTCTTGGTAGTTCAGAGTGGCTTTTTCTGCCACCCCCTCAAACCTTCCTGGGGCTGCACAGTAAATTACAGCACAAGTAAAATGCTCCAAAATAGTGCCTTAGTGTCCTGAAGGTATTTCATGAATACTGTGACTATAATGACCAGAATAAATTCATAACCACTATGGACTTGGCACTTGGCAACCGATGGTATTTTAAAAAAAAGTGTCAATCTGTAAATCAACTCAACGGAAATCTGTGTTTTCATAGCTTTTTATTAGGGTGGCATGCTTCCCTTAGTTCTCTAGTGGAGATGGAAACCAGCGATTGTAAAATAAAATAAATGAACTGGCACATAGATATTACACCTCCTGTGGTATTGTAGGTAATATTAATAGTAGGGGTTGGAGACATCTAAATCACAGAAGAGATGAATCCACTAAACAAAGACTTTTGCATGTTTAAAAGTGTATTTCTAGAAATTCTGGATTTATTTCTTTCCTTGCACTGCTGCTTTTTTTAGGAGTGTTGTTTTAAAGTTTTATGTCTTGGATAAACAAACTGTCATACGAGTTCAGAGCAACATCAAAAGTTGTGTTTGTGATGCATTCCAAGGGACCCAGCAGAGCTGGGAGCCCTGCAGCATCCCTGCATCCGTCCCTGCACCCAAGGCACTGAGGTCAACATTTCCAAAGCTAACATCCTCATTTCAGGTCTCCCACGTGACTGCAATCCTGTTGTCTGCAGCTGGTTTTACCACTGTAAGCCACCTAATCTCCTGTGTAATGTCACTCCACATATCTCACTACATTGTCACTCCCTCCCTCCACAGGATTGCAGGCAGCTCCAGCTGGCAGGCACTGCTGCAGTTTTCCAGTACTAAAATCCCCATAATCCAAGGTACTTAAAGTAAAGATGCTGCTTGTAAACTCCAATTACATTTTACACTTACTCTGCTGTGTGCTTGTAAAAACAGCATTGCTTCAGGAAGGTTTCGCTGCATGAGCACCAGGGCATTTCGATCTTTTACAATGCCAGCCAAACAGTGGGGAGCTATGATCAATGCTTGACAGCCTGGTTAATTCAAATGCAAATGTATAAACCCTGTCAGTCACGGGAGAAAGTCAATTAAATAAAGACATCTCCCATGACATGGGCAATTAAATAGTTGCTTTTCCTCTTGCTGTGCAAAGATTTTCCTTAATTTCCTGTCCCTTGCTGAGGCAGCCTTGGCTTTTCTGCCTGGGCTAGAAGCCCAGGTGTCACTGCTCTCACGGGTGCCTCTGTACCCCTTATCCTTGCACTGAGGAGGAGGTGAAGGAGGAGGAGGAGGGCAGAACCCAAACTCCCGGTTTCCTGGGATCAACTGAGCAGTAGCTGAAGAAACCACTGCCTCAACAGTGTAGAGCAACAGGGCAGACAGATGTCCTTCCCCTGCCAACCTCATTTATAGTCTTTCTAAAACACAAAAACATCATGCACACGCATGGGCTGCTTGTTTCCTCACTCTTGTATACTCAGCACTGGCGCCTTATCACTCATGGAAGGTGGCTGTGAGCACAGCACATGCCTTAACCCTCTCCTGGCTGCTCTGAAAATCTGACACACTTGCAGGAAAACAGGTGTCACCCGACAGCTCCCACTGCTCCTGCAAATGCTGCCAGACAGATGCAAGGCCTGTGCAGCCAGTGGAGAGGTCCCACAGGAAATGCATTCCTTATATTGTTAACTCTTTTTTGCCATTTCTTACATATTGTCTGAAATAATGATGGAAACTGAATGAAACCTCATGACTGTACACAGAGCCATCCTAAGCACCCAGGGACCCTCTGGCTGTCCCTTCCTGCTCAAACTTGTGCAGGCATGCTCAGCTGTGTCCATATGTACACAGAGCACTTGCAGGCTGGGAGGCTCCCACTGCAGGAAGCGCTGAGCTCAGCAGTTTGTCCCTCTGTTTCTCCTTCAGAAGACTGCGAGAGAAGAGTCAGTCCTCTGGACAACCCCTCATTCCTGGCAGGTCAAACCTCTGAGCAGCTTTAGGTGCTCTGTGCTGGAGGCTGGCACTCAGCCAAGTGTCTGCAGTCACTGGCAGATGAGATTCCTAACACAGAGGAAAGTGGAAAAGGAAAGAATGAAAGTATACCTCGGGAAGGCATATACTCAAGCATGGGTGATGTGGGTGCAAAAACCTACTAAAACTGGGCCCCTCGTTTTCAGAAGATGGTCCAACGCAGCCAGGATGATTTGTGCCATTGTTGTAATGTAGCATAAGTGACTCACACACTCTCACATACTCTGTCTGCCCATCACACCTACCCAGGGCCTTGCACCTTGTGTTTTATTGGTCATGTCTCTGGAAATGACACTCTTGTATCACTCTCCAATGCTTTTTTATACACATCAGGCTTCTCTTCCCTTTGATGTCTCTCTAGCCATCACCATGATACATTCAGTAATGCCAGCAGTTGTTTCCACTTGCTTTTGTCAATGGAAGGATGCTGAAACCAAGAGGGCTGTATGATTTTTTTTTTGCAGATGATGAATTATAGACAAAAGGTCTGTAGTACATTGACAAGTCTCCCTTTCCTTGGAGACAGTGCCAGGAGGCTTTTCTCTCACACGGTCTATGGCTTTGATTAATGGGAACAGGGACATTCACATGCCTCCTGTGAGCATCTCAGGTAGGGTTCACATCACTGAACATTAACCATCTCACCAACATGCCCCTTCTTCTGCAGGTGTTTCCCTTCAGGCAGTGCCATGTCTGTCATCAGAAATAAGTGTCTATGAAACCACCCCACGTGCCAGGCTCAGCATCTCACCTGCAGCAGGGTGTTGGGCTTCCAGACCTTCCACAGCACCCAAAAGGCATCACCATGCTGGTTCACATTCAACCCACATTTTGGAAGTTTTCCCTTTACATTTTAAGGTTAATTCCCTAATGATTCTGACATGATTAATATTGAGGTCTGAAGTGCAGGGTGATAGTTTTAAGGAAATAGACTAATGGGCTGTGAGCTGACAAAATATAGACAAAATATGTACTATTTTGTAACAAAATTAACCCATCTCTGCTGGTAATTTGTCAAAATAGAAACTTCAGTAAGCTTAACAGATAAGGGACACTTGTGTTTCCATGCACAGCCTGTTAGATTCATAGATCTAACAAAGTTAAAAGTTTCATTATTATCTCCTTCTGCATTGGACCACAGATGCATTGGAAGAGAATAAAATGATCCCTTGGAGATGGGAACATTTGATCACCAGTGCAGCATGATGGTTAACAGGTTCCAGATAAAGCTGAAGTTCAGAACTTGAAGTCATCAAACCCCAAGCTTGGCACAGCTGCTGTTTTCTGTTCTGTTCTATCACTTCAGGCAAAAAGTGCTATTGATGTGCTGCTCAGTAAAAGCATTTGCAATATTTACTTTTTGTAGCATGTGATCAGATAGCAATAAATCTCTCTAACATAATCTTCTTTACAATGCATTTTTCTTTTCCTTACACCCCTTAAAACAACATACATTACAGCTTGGAAAGATGTCTTTTCCTGGAGACATACCTACTGTTTTCCCAGCATTTTCTTCAGAGTGGTCAGGGGGGATCGAGACACCACACCAAAGTCAGGAGTAAAAGTGCATGTGGTCCTTCACTAATGCAGTTTTACTATTTTCACAGCACTTTAAAGCATATTGCTTTAAGACTTTTATCTACACATAGGTCTGTTTGTTATCTGCTACTGGGACAGACAGTGCTATTTTTACATATATCCCGACATGGAGGAGTGGACAAACATATTGACCATTCTGTCTCTGAAACACTAAGGAGTCATCTGCTTTCGTTGAGACTGCAAAAATTATATTGAAATACGTGTGTGAACTACACTGAAATCTGAATAAAAGTAGCCTGATGTTTTAAAGCAGCTTAGCAAGAGACGGTGGCATGCAAGGGACTACCCACAGCAAATGTAGTTTCACAAACAAGGATACAGTCCCCCTCTCTTTTTTGATCAAAACAAAACTGAAATAATTTTTCAATCAGTGGTTCTGTGTCACTCCAGCATGGTGACAATGTATTCCTTAATCCCTTTTGGAAGCATCCGGAAAATAAACCAGCATATTTACTACACATTATTTTTAACTAAACATTATTGGAAGATGAAGTTTCTGAACCAACAGCACAGATCAGTTTTGATTGGATAAGGGGCAAACTGTTTAACCAAGGGAAAAAAATACACTGGCTATGGCAAACTGCAATTCCTGGCTTCAGGCAGACTCATTTGAATATTTGAAAAATATTTTATGAAATACTGCCTCACATATCATTACCTTTAAGGAAGCAAGCCACTAGAAAGAATTGATTCTCACTGCACTTTAAATTGCTGCTCCAGTGTCTTCACACTTCATGAAGAATGGATCAATTATCTTTTTGGCAAATATGAACATGCTATCTTTTAGCAGAGCTTCATTAATTGTATTTTCTCTCTCTGGTCTTTAGCTTGATCTGCTCTTGTCTCTATTTGAATTAATGTAGACTATTAGCTAAATTGTACAAACATTTAGTTTAGAAAAAGTATCCTGTGTTCGGTCTGCACCCTCCCCAACTTGTATGCTAATAACCACCAGAAATTACCTGAGGTGGTTTTTCTTTCCTCATTACATTAAAAATAAACATTTTAGCCGAAAATAGGAATTTGTAATTGTGCATTTGATGAAGTCATAATTATGCAGGCTTCTTTTCAAGGCAATAGCAGCCAAGCTTACCTGTCAGCTGAGAGAGCAGTGAGAGTAAAGACAGACACCCCTACAGAGGTGAGCTGTATGAAGGGGATAAGTTTGCATCCAGTTCTGCCGAACAGCCACTCGTCAGCAAGGTACCTGCTGGCATCCACAGGCACACAAGTCACTAAAAGCAGCAGGTCTCCCAGAGCCAAACTGGAAATGAACAAATTAGGGACGTTTCGCATGGATTTCACAGTACAGAAGATCTTAATCAAAGTGATATTGCCGATAAGGCCTATCAGAATGATGATCCCGTAGATCGTGGGGATGGCGTAGAGGAACGCTGGGTAAAACCAGTCTTCCCCAAGGAGGGAGAAGTTTGCACTCTGGTTGACAGAGATGTTATAGAAAATGAAGTTATCTGTTTCTAGGTCTAGCAGAAGGCACTCTCCAGATGCCATCGTCCTACTTTGCTCTTCTCAGAAAACAGCTTTCTTCTTCGAAAGTCCTCAAATTCCTCAAATAATTTCTTGATTTAATTTTGCAGCTCCTTGCTGGCTTTAAACAGTCAGAAGAGTTTAAAAGTCATATTACGTTGTGACACATCTTGCCAATAACCAAACCGAAAAGCACCTGCAGCTTTCTCCACAGTCCCGTTTCCATAAGGCGAAAGGAGAACATGTTTTAGCATTGTTTGAATTGTGAAACTTGCCTTTTCCTCCTTGACTTGTCTTGCCGTTAAATATTCCTCAGCTCTGGAAGGCCAATTACCAAATTCAAAGACCAGAAAGTGGCAGGCATTTTCACAAACGGGGCTTGTTAAACTCCCAGCTTCAGGTCTGCCCGGCAGCTCCGAGCCCGAAAGCAGGGAGTTAGAGAAAGCAAGAACTTTGGGGAGTTGCTGCCGCGCTGCATTGCCAGTCCCTCCCGCTTTCGGAGCCTGCCCTCGCCGGCCGGATTTAAAGTGAGGGGGGAAAGCGGGGCTCGGCTGGCGGCTCGGATCCTATAGGCAGGGTGTTCCGGACGTCAGTCCTTGCGCTGCTTCCCACGGAGCGCGGGCTGCCGGCAGCGCGCCGGGAGCGGCGGAGCGGCGGGAGCGGGGGAGCGGCGGGAGCGGGGGAGC